>CM062293.1:490484389-490891889 GCA_031216915.1 Pictodentalium vernedei
TATAGCACGTATGAATCGTGCCTTATTACCCGGACTTTTGCCGGTGCAACTAGTGTTAAATTCCCATAGGAACCGGACTTTTGCCGGTGCAACTTTTGCCGGTGCAAAATGTCGGCACCAAACATCTAGATCTGGTAAATGGTGTACGTACTGCATATATTATAGTATACTATGGTATGTATAGTGATATATGTACGCATGGGGCTATAGGTATATATTATGGGTAAGTGGTGGAAAGATGATGGGAAAATTGGGTTTTCTTGAAAGTTTTTCCCGCGAAACGGTTGACGTTGCTATTGACGTCATGATGCGAACTCGACGTCATAGAGATGTTGACCACTGTTATTGTCCAGTATACAATCTGACATAACGTAATTCGGGTCAGGGGGTGGCTGAATTCTGATAGGAAAAATCTCATAGTAGAGGTATATTCTCCTGTACCTCCCCCCCCCCCCCTCCGAAAGCCATTGGTACTAGTAATCGACTTAATGCTTTATGTCATCCCATGATTAGTATAGATAGTATGTAATGCGTGGCGGGAGTTATTGTGGGATGGGTGGGAATGCATGGTCGCCTAGTGTGGAAGTAAAGTATGCTTGGTATATCCCTTTCAGGCCCCAAGTTAGCCCTTAGTACTATTAATCCACCTTATGCTTCATATTATCCTATGTCTGATGTATAGCTAAGTCAAGCAGTAGGGTGGGTGGGGGGTAGTGTGGTATTGCGAGATGGTCATTGGTGGTTTACATTGGCTGTACAGGATGAATGGTCTGTTGGGTTATCACCCCCTTAGTACTATTAACCTACCGAATCATTTATAGTATCTAATGGCTGGTATTGGTAGTATGGAATTCCAGACCGGCGGTATTATACTAGGTTGTTTAGAACAGTAGTAAAGGATTAACGGCCTGTTGGTCTATTATCCACTAAGTTCTAACCTATTAACTCGTTTCGGGACGGGGGTGGATGGGGGTGGTGTTGGTAGTACGAAATACGGACTACTAATGAAATGAGGTTAGCCTTTGTGGTTTTTTGGCAATTAAGGTCAGATTTGGGGGGGGGGGGGGTGGGGCTGGTTCGGGAATTAGTGGGGACTTTCGGAGACCGAACAAAGTGCCTTTTGGCTACTGTAAGCAGTGTGTTTCGAACATCTCCTGCTGTGCGGTGCATATTTCTGCTACCGCAGCCGTACAACATTCGGCTTTTTTGTCATTTTTGACATAGCAGTGCCTTTTGGCTACTGTAAGCAGTGCGTTTCGAATATCTCCTGCTATGCGGTGCATATTTCTGCTACCGCAGCCGTACAACATTCGGCTTTTTTTGTCATTGTCACAGTCTCCTCATCCGTCTGTCTCGCTGTTCGGCTGTCATGTTTGTCCAGGTTTCCTGTCTCACTTTCAAGGCTATTGCATGCTTGGCTAAGCTAAAATCGCCACAGCCATGAAGAGCACCCCGAATGTCTCTAAGTTGGTCAGTCACAATGCCATGTAGATTGTCAGTAAGGTCAGTCAATTTAAGTACTTTCCAATTGTTTTCCAACTTTATAATATTGTTCAAACTTTCACAGTTATTATTTGTCCACGATTTCGGAATTATTGGATTTTGTTTGCGGGCGTTAAAAACTTTAGACCGTAATTTGTCCATGAATGTTGTAAGATAGCGTCTATTGCATTTGTTGACAATGTCAGCCTCAACCTCACTATACACTACCTCGGTATCTACTGTGATGAGGCCAGCATCACTTTGAAAAATTTGTCCAACAATTTTGTTTGCAGTCTGCTGGTTGTCTGTCTTATTCAGGTTTCGTATTAGGTTTTCCTTGAGATGTCGTGTGCACAGTGTGTGAGTGGAACTTGGAAAGCACGCTGCGATGGCATTTACAAGAGCAGGTTCGTCGTCTGTTCCAAATACAATATTGCCCTGGGGAATGTCAACAAGCTTGCTGTTCAAGTACGAAAGAAAGCGATGATATGTTTGAAAAGCACCATCCCAATGCAGAAAAAGAGGGCCCAGCAAAATTGGTACTTCATTTGAGGATGACTTCCTCACAATATTTTAATTTTTGAAGCATACCGTAGTGACATAAGACGCCCCCAAGTTGAAAGTCCTATCAATTCCTATAACACAACCACTTTTGATTGCTGACTTCAAAAGAGCAATTTGTTCGTCTGTGTGCAAAATAACCGAAGGTGGTTTGGTTGGGTCTGAGGACACAAACTCCTTGATGAACCGACTATCCAAAGATTTATTGATCATAGCAACCAAATCATCGGCCGTGTTTCGACGATGCTCACCCTCGGGCCTATTTTTACACCTCTCCCTCTGTCCCATGTTTTGAATCTGACGAATTTTTTCTCGGGTCGCGTTTCTAGGAGAGTATGGATAGGGTTGTCCCCAATGTCGTAGCCACATGGGGCTGGGGCTGGGAGGGGGCACTTACCCCCTCCCCAAAATCTAGCTGTGTCCCCTTCCAAATGTTTTCCGCCAGTAGACTTAGATTTTAACATTTTCCCGGGGGAGAGCCCCCCCCCCCCCCCCCCCCCCGAAAAAAAATTCCTGGAGAAGGACCCCCAGCACCCCCGCCTTTCGCGCATCTGATGGTTATACACGCCCCGCCCCCACCCCCTGTTATCGCCCCCCCCCCCCCCTGGAAACTTTTTCCTGTCTACGCGCCTGGTTGTCCTCTCTCGTTAGTGGGAGCCCGCGTTGGTGGAGGGTAAGCTTGTTCGGGGAAAGTGTTCAGGAAAGCGTAAACTGGAATTTAATGACTTATCCCCAAGATATTTTTAAGATCTTTAGATTATTATCATTATGTGGGTGTACAATATGCTACATGTATCCGAGTCTTGCTCCGCTTTCTAAGGGTAGATCACGGTTTGTCCCCGACTCGCCGTGATGCGTCCTCGGAATCCAAAGCGAGAGTTTGATGCATGTTTGTCAATCCAAATAATGGCTATAATCTTTATTTATCACTAAAATACTCATCAGACGTGGATGCAATTTTACACACGATTAAAATAGGCGCTTGCCATCCTCTTAAACATAAATTTCGCTGTTTTCCTCAGCGACATTCTTCCTCAGATAGACAGCTAATTGATTTCACACCTTTGTCGCATCTTGTCGACAGCTTCAAGCAGGCTACTACTTAACGAACACAAGAATTTCGCGCCGTCGTACATTTTATAAACCTTATTAATCATCAAAATACTCATCAGAAGTGAATAAAATTTTACAAACGAATAATATATACCCACATATACCTGCATATGCACCCTCAATCATTCTTAACTTGTATTTCCTATTATATTCTCTTCTGTTCGTTTATGTTCGTTTATGTTCGTTTGTGTTCGTTAAATAGTAGGACCCCCTCCACAACTAATGTGCGAGTTGAGATTCCTCCGCAACTACTGTGCGAAACGATTCCTCCACAACCATTGTGCGAGATGAATTTAGAAAACAATACCTCAACATAATTCCGGGGTACCCACCCGAGTACTAATAGCTGATAAAACCATACCTACATCAGCCTTGCACGTAGTGTAAACAAAACCTACGGCTTATACCAACTTCTCTACACGCTGATAACAGCTGTTTGAACGATCCACTGTACGTGACAATTTCACAATCTGATCTACTCATATCAGTTATATACGTAGCGTAGCCTCAACGTCTACATAATACACCATTCTTAACACACTGATACCAGTCGTGTACACGGTCTTCTTAGAGACTGAATTGATTAGAAGAGAGTAAAAGCACAAGGCTATTCTCCTCTGTAAACATAATGACTGAGTGAGCCTAATCCACGCTCTGTAGTACCACTCACCCTCTGTAGAGTAAAATCGCACTTCAGTAAAGCTTCAACAAGCTGCTTGTCACTACAGACAACAGAACAGTCGAAATATTTCTCAAGCGCATACACGCTATAATAACTGACCACAACATAACTCCAAGTGGTCCATGTAAACCCAATCTAAACACGAAATCTTATGTATTTGTTTATTTGATAAGACCTTACGGTCGAAACTATAGTTATACCAGCGGCTCTGCCGGGCAAATACCACGAGATTTCCTTTCCCCCAACATGGGGGCTCTACATTCTAACTCACTGAAACAAATACAAAAGTCCACCTCACCCAGTAATGGACAAACATAGAAACATGCCTCCCCCGGACTCCTTCAGTCCAAATGCTCAAGGAGAGCTAGGTCAAAAACCATCCGACTGACTATGAGAAAGGCAACATCTCCATGTTGATTCCAAGTGACTTCTACGGAACCAACTGAATGAGAAAATACACAATATAGTGGTCGGTTAGCAAAACACAACTGTACATACACAAGCCTATCTTGTCAAACATTCTGACAACGATAAAATAGTATGAATGATAGACTTCATACCGGTACCTATCAAACTCTTCCAAATATGATAGGTGAGCTGTTCAAATTATGAATAAGCGAAGCTCTTCTATAAAACAGCCAAACGCTACGCTTACGCAATCAAGCTCGTCGACAAAGCAGCCAAGCTCCTCGATAAAGCTGCCAATAGTCAAATAAATAACCCTTAAATAAGGGTGCTGACATCTGATACAGCCTAATCTGTTCTTAATGGCAATAAAGGGTTATATAATCCCAATGAGTGGAAATCCACCCACATGATTTTTCAGCACAAATTAAGTGCAAATAAAGGGCACGAACTGACAAATAATAGCGTACACCGCACACTTGCTCTCAATCTATCGACGATATCCTTTGAAATGTCGACAATTAATTACTCAGGCAGTGTACTCAGCCTAATAGTTGGAAAGCACATTACCTCCAACACTACAGCACACACATGCTGAAGAGCCTTTTGGTACGGCCATATTTAATACTGCGCACCGACACTGATACGGCTTTACACGCTAAAAATGAGGCCAGATCATTTTATTGGAAACACTGACGGCCTCGGCGTCGTATCAAGTAAAGCACATGCATTCAACAGTATAGCATGCAATTATAGATGAGCCTTAGAGCGAGGTCTAGGGGTGAATGGAGGAAACGGGTAGCTAAGCCATCCACCTTTGGTCCTCCACCAGTGCCATCGACCTTCACGCATACCAAATACTGATACGCTCGCACGAATAAAACAGTGTACACGTAGTATATTCGAACTGCACCCAATTAGTGAAACACGTATTCTCACACGCAGCAGTTACTCAAAAACCACAAACAACACGCTGTATCATGCGCTAAATAAGTAATCCGTACCTAAGCTCAGCCTACAGCTGATGGAGCGCAATCCATTTTCATAAGCAGTGAAAAGTTATATAACTCCACGGGTGGAAGTCCACCCATATGAGTGTCCAAAACATGGACCACAATCTATAACAATTCTCTGCCCATATACTCAGTGTGCAGAGAGCCGTGACCGCATACTCTAAGAGTATTGGAGGGGTACCACCCTCACCACATACACACTATGTCGGACCCACCGAATGTCTCGCACTAAACGTGCAGTGGTAAACATGCAGCCACAAGACTAGCTCTTGAGACATCCTAACTTTCTCTTCGCAAAAAGTCATGTAACGGACTCCCACAACTGCCTGTAAGCATGCCTTTGTTTCTGCCTCCCCCGTTTCAAACACGCTTTCCATCACTGCTAACTGACTGATTACACAGAATCATCAAATATCTCGCTAATTCATTATAATTGGCTTATTAATAGATAGGTGTCGCTTCGTTTGATATCTCCACGTGCTTACATTCATGATTTTATAACGGATCTTTCTTTTAAGTGTAAGTTTATCCTACCCACTTTGATTTTAGAAAATCAACTTCTCGAGTCTGTTTTCTATGATTACAAATCCTCTGCTTTTAGCACGAGGTGACTTCCACGTATTGCGCGAGACGATTCCTCCACAACTAATGTGCGAGACGAGATTCCTCCGCAACTACAGTGCGAAACGATTCCTCCACAACCATTGTGCGAGATGAAATTTAGAAAACAATAACTCGACATAATTCCAGGGTACCCACCCGATACAAATCCTCTGCTTTTAGCACGAGGTGACTTCCACGTATTGCGTGAGACGATTCCTCCACAACTAATGTGCGAGTTGAGATTCCTCCGCAACTACTGTGCGAAACGATTCCTCCACAACCATTGTGCGAGATGAACTTTAGAAAACAATACCTCAACATAATTCCGGGGTACCCACCCGAGTACTAATAGCTGATAAAACCATACCTACATCAGCCTTGCACGTAGTGTAAACAAAACCTACGGCTTATACCAACTTCTCTACATGCTGATAACAGCTGTTTGAACAATCCACTGTACGTGACAATTTCACAAGCTGATCTAATCATATCAGTTATATACGTAGCGTAGCCTCAAAGTCTACATAATACACCATTCTTAACACACTGATACCAGTCGTGTACACGGTCTTCTTAGAGACTGAATTGATTAGCAGAGAGTAAAAGCACAAGGCTATTCTCTTCTATAAACATAATGACTGAGTGAGCCTAATCCACGCTCTGTAGTACCACTCACCCTCTGTAGTGTAAAATCGCACTTCAGTAAAGCTTCAACAAGCTGCTTGTCACTACAGACAACAGAACAGTCGAAATATTTCTCAAGCGCATACACGCTATAATAACTGACCACAACATAACTCCAAGTGGTCCACGTAAACACAATCTAAACACGAAATCTTATGTATTTTTTTATTTGATAAGACCTTACGGTCGAAACTATAGTTATACCAGCGGCTCTGCCGGGCAAATACCACGAGATTTCCGTTCCCCCAACATGGGGCTCTACATTCTAACTCACTGAAACAAATACAAAAGTCCACCTCACACAGTAATGGACAAACATAGAAACATGCCTCCCCCGGACTCCTTCAGTCCAAATGCTCAAGGGGAGCTAGGTCAAAAACCATCCGACTGACTATGAGAAAGGCAACATCTCCATGTTGATTCCAAGTGACTTCTACGGAACCAACTGAATGAGAAAATACAAAATATAGTGGTCGGTTAGCAAAACACAACTGTACATACACAAGCCTATCTTGTCAAACATTCTGACAACGATAAAATAGTATGAATAATAGACTTCATACCGGTACCTATCAAACTCTTCCAAATATGATAGGTGAGCTGTTCAAATTATGAATAAGTGAAGCTCTTCTATAAAACAGCCAAACGCTACGCTTACGCAATCAAGCTCGTCGACAAAGCAGCCAAGCTCCTCGATAAAGCAGCCAATAGTCAAATAAATAACCCTTAAATATGGGTGCTGACATCTGATACAGCCTAATCTGTTCTTAATGGCAATAAAGGGTTATATAATCCCAATGAGTGGAAATCCACCCACATGATTTTTCAGCACAAATTAAGTTCAAATAAAGGGCACGAACTGACAAATAATAGCGTACACTGCACACTTGCTCTCAATCTATCGACAATATCCTTTGAAATGTCGACAATTAATTACTCAGGCAGTGTACTCAGCCAAATAGTTGGAAAGCACATTACCTCCAACACTACAGCAAACACATGCTGATGAGCCTTTTGGTACGGCCATATTTAATACTGCGCGCCGACACTGATACGGCCTTACACGCTAAAAATAGGGCCAGATCATCTTATTGGAAACACTGACGGCCTCGGCGTCGTATCATGTAAAGCACATGCTTTCAACAGTATAGCATGCAATTATAGATGAACCTTAGAGCGAGGTCTAGGGGTGAATAGAGGAAACGGGTAGCTAAGCCATCCACCTTTGGTCCTCCACCAGTGCCATCGACCTTCACGCATACCAAATACTGATACGATCTCACGAATAAAACAGTGTACACGTAGTATATTCGAACTGCACCCAATTAGTGAAACACGTATTCTCACACGCAGCAGTTACTCAAAAACCACAAACAACACGCTGTATCATGCGCTAAATAAGAAATCCGTACCTAAGCTCAGCCTACAGCTGATGGAGCGCAATCCATTTTCATAAGCAGTGAAAAGTTATATAACTCCACGGGTGGAAGTCCACTCATATGAGTGTCCAAAACATGGACCACAATCTATAACAATTCTCTGCCCATATACTCAGCGTGCAGAGAGCCGTGACCGCATACTCTAAGAGTATTGGAGGGGTACCACCCTCCCCACATACACACTATGTCGGACCCACCGAATGTCTCGCACTAAACGTGCAGTGGTAAACATGCAGCCACAAGACTAGCTCTTGAGACATCCTAACTCTCTCTTCGCAAAAAGTCATGTAACGGACTCCCACAACTTCCTGTAAGCATGCCTTTGTTTCTGCCTCCCCCGTTTCAATCCAAATATGATAGGTGAGCTGTTCAAATTATGAATAAGCGAAGCTCTTCTATAAAACAGCCAAACGCTACGCTTACGCAATCAAGCTCGTCGACAAAGCAGCCAAGCTCCTCGATAAAGCAGCCAATAGTCAACTAAATAACCCTTAAATATGGGTGCTGACATCTGATACAGCCTAATCTGTTCTTAATGGCAATAAAGGGTTATATAATCCCAATGAGTGGAAATCCACCCACATGATTTTTCAGCACAAATTAAGTGCAAATAAAGGGCACGAACTGACAAATAATAGCTTACACTGCACACTTGCTCTCAATCTATCGACAATATCCTTTGAAATGTCGACAATTAATTACTCAGGCAGTGTACTCAGCCTAATAGTTGGAAAGCACATTACCTCCAACACTACAGCACACACATGCTGATGAGCCTTTTGGTACGGCCATATTTAATACTGCGCGCCGCCACTGATACGGCCTTACATGCTAAAAATAGGGCCAGATCATCTTATTGGAAACACTGACGGCCTCGGCGTCGTATCATGTAAAGCACATGCATTCAACAGTATAGCGTGCAATTATAGATGAGCCTTAGAGCGAGGTCTAGGGGTGAATGGAGGAAACGGGTAGCTAAGCCACCCACCTTTGGTCCTCCACCAGTGCCATCGACCTTCACGCATACCAAATACTGATACGATCTCACGAATAAAACAGTGTACACGTAGTATATTTGAACTGCACCCAATTAGTGAAACACGTATTCTCACACGCAGCAGTTACTCAAAAACCACAAACAACACGCTGTATCATGCGCTAAATAAGTAATCCGTACCCAAGCTCAGCCTACAGCTGATGGAGCGCAATCCATTTTCATAAGCAGTGAAAAGTTATATTACTCCACGGGTGGAAGTCCACCCATATGAGTGTCCAAAACATGGACCACAATCTATAACAATTCTCTGCCCATATACTCAGCGTGCAGAGAGCCGTGACCGCATACTCTAAGAGTATTGGAGGGGTACCACCCTCCCCACATACACACTATGTCGGACCCACCGAATGTCTCGCACTAAACGTGCAGTGGTAAACATGCAGCCACAAGACTAGCTCTTGAGATATCCTAACTCTCTCTTCGCAAAAAGTCATGTAACGGACTCCCACAACTGCCTGTAAGCATGCCTTTGTTTCTGCCTCCCCCGTTTCAATTATATATATAAAGAGAAAAAAAAACTTTTACGAGATGGTACCAATCGACTTTCGAGATGGTACCAATCGACCGCCCGGTGGTACCAATCGACCGTGGTACCAATCGACCGTGGTACCAATCGACCGTTCCCCCATCATAATATATTATAATAACGTTTCCTTTTCTCTCAGTTTTCAGCGTCGATTCTTCTTCTTTTTCTTTTTTTCTTTTTCTTTGTGATATGATATGTTTATAACAACATTTTTGTTGATCCGAATCATAATTATGAACGAATGTGGTGCATCTCTTGGTAACACTCGCATCATTACCATTCTCTTCAGAAGGTAGTGGTGACCGTGGAAAGCATCGTCTCATTCTCAACCGTCTATCCCGCGCTTTATCTATCTCTTTCATTAGTTCTTCCCTTAGATATCCATCATTAGCGTCTAACCATTTTTTTATTTTTTCGCTCTCTGGCTTGCGATGTTCGTCATTATCGTCAAATTGTTTCTCCACCTTTTCATCCAGGTGATAAATTTGTTCTCCACCTTTTTATCCATTTTAAATATATTATTTTATACTTTCTATGATTTTATATATTTTATATAATTTTATATTATAATAACATATTCAAAATCGGTATGTTCTTAAATGGCGAATTCTCACCGAGCAACAAACCCTTGCCGAGTCGCTTGACGTTCCGTCCACTCTTCAGATAGAGACCGTTTCCTCTCAGAGAGTTGCCACCTCTAACGGGTTCTAGATACAATCCTTTACTGCTGTCGTCTACGTGGACGCGACACACGGCTCCTCCCTTCTTCAAAAACAGTCCGCTGCCACCCATTAATTTCTCAACTGCCGAACTAGCGAGTCCCGTGAGAGCTCCCACGCCGAGAGTCTTTCCGAGAAAGGGTAGCGCCTTTGCGGCGAAGGGTAATGCTTTTGCGGCTATTCCTGCCAATAGCGGTAGGAAACCACCTTTCATTCTCAAATTGTATCTCAATTGAGCGGGACTCATTCTCACCGTCAACCCTCTTCCATCGCGAATCGCTTTCTCCATCCTTTTGATCTGACTTCTGGTCCAGGCGATCGAATCCTGACTGCCTCTCATCAGATCTTCGTGAGTGAATTTGAATCTCACCGCCTCGCCTCGAGTTGTTAACGCTCTCTTAAGTTTCTTTCTCTGTCCTGCGGATATGTTCACGTTTTTAACCACGTATTCTGTCATAATTCTGTTTTTTGTTTTTTTTAAATATATTTACTTCAATTGTTTCTTGTTTAATAATTATATTAAAATAATTTTGTAAAATTAATATTGCGTTTATTTTATTTTTGTTATCTATATATATAATATATTTTTTTTTTTTTTTGCTTTTATATTTCTCTTATGTGAAATCGTATCGTCACTCTCTCTCCGCGAAGATCTAACAGTTCACCATTTTGATCCGTCAACGTGGTTTTGAGACCATACAACGTGTCTAAAATCACTGGTAGATAAACTAAATTTCGAGGTCGCTCCACGATCTTATAACCCGGCGACACGTTTGGAAAGAAGGAATAGATCGTCGGTTGAGCGCTACCATTCACGTAGCTTCCAGCAATCACATCCACGTTCACCAGAATGCTATTGACTGCGAGAATGTCGACCGTATTTTCAGATGCCGCGTGGCCTCGATACATCTTTCGATCGAATCCCAACATCTTGCCTATAGAATCGTCCGTGTTGAAATCCACTCGAAAATTATCTTCCAAATCCAACATCGTCTGTAAGGTATTAGGATTGGGAGCGAGTCTGATCTTGTTGCTTCCCTTTCCATCCGTCTTCATTCGCGTCTGAATGTAATCGTTCAAATCGTCTATGTCGTAACTCCCTTTGGGAATTCAAATCTCCAACCAATCCACTCCGTCGGAATACTTAAACGAGTTATTCTTTTCGGTGACGTTGGGAAAGGAATAATAAGTGTCCAGATTCACCAACGCCATCTTGTATCTTTTCTCTCTATTCAATTCGATGGAAGGTTCGAATTTTGTAGCGGATCGAGTCAAATCGCCACTCACCACGATTTGAATGGATTGTTTCGCAGCCATATTCTTGGCTATCCGTCCTAACAATTCTCCATGTTCGAACATTATATTTAATTTTATTTTTTTTTATTCAAAACTAATTATTTGAAAATTTATTATTTTTCTAATTTTTTTTTATTTTCACGCTCTATCTTATTATTATCATCGGAAACATAAAACTTGTCGAATCCGCACCGATATTTTCCACGATTAAATTCGCTTGTCAAATCGATCACGACGAAATTGTAAAGTCCACCATCCCAAACCCTCTTGCAGAATCTCCTGAATTCTGCAGCGCTCGTTTGCGACGTGATCGCTGTAGATGTGATTGAGATTCTTGAGATCTTGGTGAAAGAGACATAGAAAATTAGCGTTCTCCCTTATCGTCTGTCTGGGCAATCGAAAATAATTCTGCGACAGGTAGAAACAGTCCACGTTGCTGTGTCGACCCCTAACGTAATACGATTCGCATCGGTTCTGTCTCTCCAAAAGCAGATCATCGAAAATCATGAGATTCTTATCTTCCGATTTCAGTTCTCTAGGATCCGGAACGTCGCTAGCGTTCTCATAAAATCGACACTCGACGTTCGAAGATGCATTTCTCTTCATCAGCTCCGTCGCCGCGCCGTCCAAAATGGTCGAGAGTGGAGCTCCACTCTTGTCGAATTCCTCCCTACTGTCAAAGATTCTGGCTATGACGTCCTTGGGCAATCTGCAATCCATGCACTCTCGAAGCAATCTGTATTCGGGTTGAAACAAGCTCTTGCCAAACACGAACAATCTGTCGTAATCCAACCAGTCGGGTCGGGACAACAGATTCATCAACAGATTGGTCTTTCCACAATTCGATTTTCCCACTATCAAGCCTCTAATGCTCTTGGGAAAGAACTCATTATTCGACCTCTTGGTCGCGGCGTCGTTCCAAGACATATCTTTAATGTTCATCTTTGTTTTTATTTTGTTTGTTATTTTAGATTCTTTTCAAACACAAATTTTTTTTATGTTTTTCAAACTCTGTTTTTTAATGTTATTATTATTTATTTATATCGCACCGTCGCGAGTTCTCTTCAATCCGGATCCTTTCGTCATTTTGGCTAAATCCTGTATGGGCACCACAGCATCCTTAAAATGTTTCCAACTTTTCGGCATTCGCTCTAACGCAGCTCGCTTCGTCGGCGGACTGATCAACTTGTCGATCAACGCGTCGGCTGCCCTCTTGCCAGCCACAGAAGCTATCCTACCACTGGCTTCGGAAGCGGCTTTCTTACCAGCATCCAAAGCCGTCTTCTTACCAACCTCAAACGCGGTCGATGCGAGTTTTCTATCCGCATTACTCGTGAACGCTCGCATTATAGAATCGACGGTGCCAGAACCGCCTTGAACGTAAGTTCTGACGTATCCCCTGTTCTTTATCACCAACATATTTTATTTTTATGATATATTTTTGTTTTTTTTCACTGGTAAATCGTTTTGTCGTTTTTAAATACTTTTATTATTCTAGTGTAAGAATTTACTGTTTTATTTTTGTTTGTTTGTTTGTTTTGTTTCTCTCTACTTATTATATACACATCAATCCTTCAATTCGTTCATCAGCCTTTTATACTGGTTTTTATTCAAAACCTTCTGTCTTAACAATTCGTCAGATATAGCAACTATCTGATTATCTAATCCCGTGTTACCAGCCCGTCTACTCGCCATCAACAAACTCAATCTCTGAGACAGAGCGTCGGAATCGCTCGGAAGAAAAGTGGTTTTCACCCCTTTGCCGGTCACCGATTCGACGAACTTCTTGTTCATATCCCATATGGGTTTCACCACTTTCGTCCACTTGTAACCTCTGTTGGCTTTGGGTCTCGTCTCTCTGGCATCGTTATTTCTCTTCATGGCGTGGGTCTGGACCAGAATGTCTCCGTAATTGTCGAAATCCTGTTCCGTGTAATCGCCGGGCTTGTCGTAAAGGAGCAATCTCCGCAGACCATCAGTTACTTTATATTTATTCGAACCCACGATCAATTCATCATCATCCATTTCCACTTATGTGTCGCCTACAAAAGTTCTACCGTCAGAATCCTTATAAATTCCATACGACTGATCTCTCTTACTGCCATCATCATCAGACGATGCGGCGCTACTAGTGGTGATAGTCGAAGCCGTATCGTTACTCTCGCTCAAATCTGTTTGAATTCCCGTGGGAACGTAATCCGGTGTAGATTGAACGGAATACCAATTTCCAAAACTAGGAGGCAACGAACCCATTCTCAAAGAACTCTCCTTTATGGGTCTCAATTCTTCGACTATCTCCTTCCTGCTTCGCTCTTGACCCTCCGTCATGGGTTTAAATATTTTTGTGTCTTCGCGTCTGAGTTCCATCTCACCAAGACGTCTGCTTCTGTCAGCAGACTGAATGCTCTTCTTAGCACGTTCATACTCGCCTAAAATTAAATCTCGGCGTCTAGGATCCATCTGTAAAAACATCTTTCGTTTTAATTGTTTTTATTATTTTCAAAATTAAATGTTTAATTATATTTTTTTTTATGGTTTAAGTAATAAAAAACTCTTTCCGTCTTAATATATAATAATCTGAAAATATTCACATCTCAACTGACTGTGTTAATTGAAGTTTAAAAAATACGTTTAAACAGTACATGACAAACCGGTTTCTGATTTAACGCATTTTGACAGTAGTTTTTACATTTGTCAAAAGATTTTCATTCACACATCAATTCACTGAGTGTCGAATTAAGAGAGAATCCTTTTGATGACTGCGATTGCTATCATGAATATATTAAAAATTTTACCACTCAAAACCTAATTGAGCGGAAAATGCATTTTAAACATTCCGGATAAGTGTTTGACTTTTTTTTTTTTCGAACAAACGCTTAACAGTCAATCTCTCTCATCAAGACAAAATACGAATATCTATTACAGATCATCTCTTTCGAACAAAAAAAACCTCAAAACTCAATTTCTATCCGTCCCATCAAGAGAAAACATGAATGTCTATAATACAGACCATATTCGCGAATTTCCAACACACCGACGACGACACTCTTCGTTCAGATCGAGTTTTTACGAGAATCGAGCGATCCGATCGCTCGATCAGCTGAGTTTATGAGAATTTCTCATAGTGGAGGAATTCCCGTAATAATGTCATAAATGGGAAAAAAACCCACAGCCTCAAAACAATTGCGGGTTCTGGACCATCTGTCTCAACACAATTGCGGGTTCTGGACCGCTGGTCTAGAGTCCCCAAAACTGTTTTTTGATGATGACCCAGAATTTTTTGCTTTTGCTCGCGTTCGCCGACGATGGATCGATGGTCTGATCTGCGATGGGAACGTCGACGAAAAATTACGTACAAAATACAAGCGAAGATGTACAATTTCACCCTTATTTTAAAAACGCGCATTCACCATGCATTCACCACGAGTATTTGAACGTTAAAAGTGCGATCTAGGAGTCACAACTGTACATGGGGGGCATTCAAGACCATGTGCAGTTTTTGTGAACAAGCGTGTGATTTAACACTGAATTCCACGTTGGTGAACGCATCGTGTGCGTATGTTGTACACGTACATGTACAAGTGGCCGTAGATCGGCCTTTATTACCTACTGTGCTGCCCACGTGCAAAAATCTCACTGACAAGCATCCGAGTCTCACTGGGAGCTCATCAAAATCTCACTGACAGTCACCTCCAGAGGTTAACAGGTCTGGGTCACTCACCACCAGTTAGTAGAACATTGACGTATGTTCCTTTGATGTATTGTTGTTGGGCTGTTTCCTGTTATGTGTGTGTGTGTGGGGGGTATTTGGTATTAATTTATATTTAAAACTGATCGATCCACACATGGTTTCTACGCGCAAAAAAAAATCTCCCTGAAAATTTTCTTCAATCTCCCTGAAAAAAATTTTGGGAGGTTAACATGTCTGTGTTCTATTGCAATGAAATTTGCCGTGAACACTGCTTATGGTATAGGCTTTAAAAAAAAGGATTCAACGATATTTCTCACATTCTCCTTTTTAGAGTTATCCCTCTTTTTTGATTTAGAAATTGTAGGAAACAGACATTATTTGTTTGTTCAGCCTGTATCTCAGGTATGGGTTATCAGATTTCAGTAAAATATCTGCCTCATTGCATAAAACTTCCAAACACCAAACAATTTACCATACCTTTTGACTTAGAAATTGTTATACCCCCACTTTGGGTGGGGGGGAGGTATACTGGATTACATGTGTCCATCTGTCTGTTTGAGAATATTCATAACTTTCATTATTTTCTATAATATTTGTTGGTCATAGGTATGCCCACACTAAGTGGTACACCACATGGGGGTATGCACCGGACCACATTCCAGCTCTTGTTGAATAAAATGTCCAAACACAAAACTATTTACCATACCTTCAATGCCAATATGATTTAATTGCTTAAATATTACAGATTAAACTCCTGTTACCTGAATCAAAATTGTGTGATATGCTAGAAATTACCCTGACAGTCAGTGACAATCTCCAAATTCTCCTTGTTCATAGGTCGCTTGCCCTGGTACATCAAATACAAGCATTTATTCTATTAATTTGTTCCGATAGAGCTCCATGAGCTCTGTAATTGAATATTCCTATTACCCCGGTAGTAGGAATATTCAATTAACAGAGCTCCATGAGCTCTGTTAATTGAATATTCCTACTATCGGGGTAATTGAATAACTCAAACCGAAAGGTCCATGGTTTGATCCCCACCAGGGGTAACTGTGTTGTGTTCTCGGGCAAGGCACTTCATCCCAATTGCCCATGTGGAGGATAGGGCTGGGTGGTTTTGAAATTTGCGTTTCGGTTCAGTTTTGGGTTTTGTACAAAAACTTGGTTTTCGGTTCGGTTTTTCAAAATATATTGTAGAAATCCACATTTTAGAGGTAATGTACACATAAAATGTGTCTCTGTATTTGTCATCCAAGTTAAGAGGCTCCTAGAGCATGTTGTGTCATCCGGGTTACTCAGTGCTGACCACTCTTCTCAGTTAATGGACATATTGTGCTGGGCTACTGTAGTGGGCTACAGTGGTGGAGTAATATGGTGTCTGGGGAGCAAAAAAAATATCACACTTGCTCCTACCATGCCCAGTTTTGAATTTTTTTTTTTATTTCCTGTCCTCAGTACAAGTACGATACCCTCAGTCCTAAGATTCCCCCTCCCCCAAACTCTTCACCCACATGGTCCCCCAGGATTTCAAACTATGGCTCCACCACTGGTGGGATCCGTCAGTGAGATTTGGGGCCTTGTCAAGATGCAAAAATTTACAAGACTAGTTACATTTTAGCAAAAATCAACATTTCCATATTTTTTTAGGAGTCGCTAAGATCTCACCCTGGTTTTGGTGGATAATATGCAATTGTGCTTATTTCGGTAATTATCACATCGCTTAAAAAAAGACTGCCCGCGGTTTCTAATGGTTCCTGCTTCAAATGACAGTAAAATAAAAGGAACACAAATCATATTTCTTGTGATTTTGATAACTATTATTGAAGTAAGTCGTGATATCATATACGAATCACTTTTATTGGTAACTCACTCACTGCAATGTTTTCACAATATCTCTCCTAATTTCAACTGTAGAGGTTCGTTTTTGACTTTGATTTTGTCTGAAATAGAAACTGGCCCAAGTGAGCGGTGCCAATGCGAAGATATTGCCAACTTCACTTCATCCTCTTGGCTGATCCCTGCGTTGATTCCATCTCAGTTAAGACAGGCGATTGATGTTTTTGAAGGGAGACAACTGCATAATGGGATTTGAAAGTTTGCAATATTGCATCTTGGGATTTGTTGTGTACACAAAATACACATGGGAAAACATGTGTTGATTATAACAACTCCGATTTGGGGAATGCAGCGTTAACTTGACACCTGACAGACCTGGAGTACTGCGTGATTCCTTATACAGTTAAAACTAAAAGTCCTGTCACGAAATGCGTGCAAATAGCACGTCGATATGCGCGTTAATCAATGCGTTATAACCATAGTCAGGTTATCAAATCCAGTACATATAGCCTGTGCACAAGCAATGTTTCAGCCAATGGACCTCCGGGTAACCCGGAGGTCCATTGGCAGAAACATTGCCCATGTCTGCTATGAGTAACCAGGAGAACCTGCCATGCTTTGGATGCCATTCGATATGGCAATTACGCGCAATTCCTATGCGCAATTAAGCCTAAATGAGTGCACAGTTTGTGACAGGACTTCTACTTTTAACTGTAGTAAGTACAAATAGTATACAAACAATTCGCAATAAGTTTTAAAAACTTTCAGTAGTTACCTGCCACAGGATATGGTCTATTTTAATTTAACCACTTTATTGTTGACAAAAAAAACAGAACAGCCAATGCGCAGCATTATCTCTGAGCATTTGACTTCAGAGAACATGCCAGAATTCGGCTAATTAACATAATTTACCCATCATGTTTCCCATGTGAACTTTGAGGTTTTAAAACTCAATAAATTTTATGTTTACTTCCAATCTAATTTACAACACGCCGTACGCACATGATTTTGGGTCAAAGATAATTTATATTACTTTTACACCATATATTGTCAGATAACTTTCAATATCTATTTGGTCGAAATATGAGTGAGCCTGAGGCTGTGCCTGGTTCATTAAATTTACTTAGCAATTCTTGAATTGCATGTGTGGATTCTTACGTAAGACTTTTTAATTTTTCATATTCCTTCTGATGGTGGTTCTGTAAATGTTGTTTAGTTTAAGATATAAGAAATGTGCTACCACTATTGGGGGGGGGGGGGGGGGAGGGTTGTTGTTGTCTTGAAGTAAGCATAAATGGCACAGCGTTTACCTTTGTCCGACATTTTAGCCTTTGGCGTGCAGAACGCATGCAATTAAGAGGTCATAAACTTACCAATTCTGGATAATTTGTTGAAACCGAAAGTCTTGTTTGTTTGTTTGTTAAAGCGGCAGTTCGGTCTCGGTTTTGAAAAAAAAACCCGAACCGAACCGATAAACTGCCCAACCCTAGTGGAGGAATGGTGATATTGTGTAATAAGGTATACTGCATGTCGATGGTGCACTTGTCTTCAACCAATGCTAACCCTGCATGTGGAGTTAGCACAATTGGGTAGTCTGGCAGTTGCTCGCCATTGCTCGGTGATTCTCTGGGTACTCTGGCTTCCTCCACCCATAAAAACTGTCTGACACGAGGTGACCCTGGCTGTAAAAAGTGTCATTAAACCCCAATAAATATTAAATTAACAGGGCTCTACTGTATACACATAACATATGATGACATTATGAACAGTGGTTTGACTCAAGTCTTTTTAAATATTTTCTCAGTTGCCCAAAGTGTTAAAATCTGAGGGGGTGAACCATATACATGTATGACCTATGGGCTTCATTTGAACAAATGGGTCAATCATCCTTACAAATATGAAACTTTCAGAGCAGTTGTTGTGGTGAAGAATTTTCATTGTTTTAACTCATTACTTAAAGTAATCACACTGTGAACTTCCAGGGCTGTGGAGAGGAAATTCAGGCCCAGGGTTAAATCTGTGACGGGCCTCCTTTTGAAAGTGTCTGGATTCTGATGCAGATGCCAAAGGCATCTGCCGTGACTGCCAAAGGCACAAACAATAATAGGGTGGTTGGGGGGGGGAGGGAGTATGGAGGGGGTGGTGGTATGAAGGGGGTGGCAGTATGGAGGGGGGACCCACCCACCCCAAATAATTTTGAAATCACTTATTAAATGGAGAATTCCGGCAGCTTTTGGGATGAAAAATCACATTATTTTTTGGCCGTCAAAATGCCGTTTTTTAGAAGCATGTTTCAAAGTTGCAAGTTCTTCAGTGAGTTCAGTGAGTAGCCAGTGACCAAGAGTTGTAGCTTTTGACTGCACAATTCTTAACCCTTTACATAACGAATCGCCCGCATCTGCCCGCGTAATATGCAAATTAAGCAGTTGAAAAAATTAAATTTTTCAAAAAATTTCAACAAAACCATATCATGTGACCCCTCAATGGAACGAGCTCGTTCCAATGAGGGGTCACATGATATGGTTTTATTGAAATTTTTTGAAAAAATTATATTTAAAATAATGAATTTTTATATCGTCTGCGTTAGGTAAAGGGTTAACGTGATAACTTTATTAAGTCCCATTGATTTTATAAAGATATCACTTCAAGAATCATGCAGTCCAAAATTACAACTGTTTGGCACTCCTAAAGCTTATTTACAGGAGTGGCTACTAGTATTTCAATACAATGGGCAATGTATCTTGTTGGTTCTCACTAAGGGATTGGGAGGGGGGGGGTGAGGAGGGAAGGCTTGGCACAGGAGTCAGAACTTTGGGGGTCCAGGTCTGACCCAAGAATCCTGGACTCCTGGCTCAAGCCCAGGGACCCCAAAGTTCTGGGCCCTGGGTTTACTACTCCAGTTTCCCATCTCTCCCCAGCCCTATGGACTTCCATATGGGGTCCATAATAAAATCATTCCAGTTTTTTCTCATCATTCTGACTGTGAATCTCCTGAGGATGTTTCATACCAAAATTCAATCGCTTGTGCTGTGTAGGTTTAAAAGAAAATATACTGTTTGAATTTTATTTCATTTTCAGTCTGTAAGGGTTCTTGGGCTGGAACCTGGGTAATTTTTGGCAAAAGTAAAGTACATGTAGGGCTGCATGGTATATCCATAAACTGAAACCTATCGGTATTCAAACCAGTATTGATTGAATATCGGTGTAATTACAAAAATATCAGTATATCATCAATATTTATTTAATTTAATTAAATTTTCAAGATGTCTAGACTTTTTTTTTAACTGCAGTTGCGAATTAATAATATTATCCCTTTACATAATGAAATCGGCAGTATTCGCCCACATAATATACAAACTGAGCAGTTGAAAGAAAAAATATTTTTCAAAACATTTTAACAAAACCATATCATGTGACCCCTCATTGGAACGAGCTCGAGCACATGATATTGCTTTGTTGAAATGTTTTGAAAAATATTGTTTTTTAAGTATTCGATAAAGTAATATTTAAAATATTAATTTTTACATCTTCTGCATTGGGTAAAGGGTTATTTGAACTGCGTCATCAAGGCATGCAGATTTGTTCCAACTGTGATGGCTCAAGTCCCAATTATGGTATGTATGTTCAGATATCTGAACAGTCTTTCGATATACCAGTGTACCGCAGTATTTCTTTGAATGCCAATACAGTGGAGCCCACTTAATTGGATATCTCTTAACTGAATAACCTTGTTAATTGAATATAATTTCCCAACACAGAACCATTTACCTTACCTCCAGTACAAATTTGACCCGTTAATTGAATATAGATTATAGAGTAAACTCCTGTTAATTGAATAAGAAGTCTTGTAACCTGTCGAGAAATTACCCTGACTCTCCCCAGTTTTCCTTTGTTCACTGACCTATTTGGCCTTAGTACATCCAATACAGGCATTTAATCTACTACAGTAGAACCTGTCTTGAGAGACCGCCCTTTGGGCCACACAAAAGTGGTCTCTCAAGACATGTGGTCTCTCATAACAGATTTCAGGTTTTCTCAAGTCAGTGAATAACCAACCACGAAATTCAGAAATGGAGAAGAATGGATTTTTGTAATTACTTTGTAGTTGTTCTTTTTTATGAAGTTTTTGTAACAAATTGAAATGGACTGTTATAAAAATAAATTAGTATTGAAAACCTTCATTGAAGATTTTCAACACTAATTTATTTTTATAATTTTTATAACAGTCCATTTCAATTTGTTACAAAAAGATTTTCAACACAAATTTATTTTTATTCCTATCTGGCACGTTTCAGGTATGTATGAAATTGTTTATTCAGCAATAATCCTAATCTTTTCCCAGGGGTCTTATAAAAACATCTCAATCTGTAATGAGTTAGCAATTGAAACCCAATTAAGAGCTTTTAATTATGTTAGTATAACCACAACGGATTTTCCCATTCCAGAACAGGTAAAGAGTTTTTGTCATAGTTTCAGTCTTCAAAGGGGCGGTCTCTCAAGACAGGTCCATTATGGCATAAAAATACTAGTTGGTACCAGGTCACAGTGGTCCCTCAAGACAGGTGGTCTCTCAAGACAGGTGGTCTCCCATAGCAGGTCCATTATAGAGTAAAACCAATCGGTGCCTGGTAGATGTGGTCTCTCAAGACAGGTTTTACTGTACATCTTGTTTGACAGAGCTCATGGAGCTCTGTCAAACAAGATATAATAGAATAAATACTAAGTTTATCTCTGGAAAACAGAAAAGTGACACAATCCCTGTTAATTGAATACTCCTGTTAATTGAATAATTTTCATTGGCAAAGTGGTTATTCAATTAACAGGGTTCCACTGTACCACTATTCAGTTTCTAATACCATGCAGGCCTATAGCATCCATGTATAATGGGTTCCAAATGTCACTGAAAATTCACCTGGGGCAGAAAATCTTGCCCATCCCAATATTGTTCCACAGACTTTTCTGCAACAAACATTAGTGTACACTACATAAGAAAGTCAAATACCAAATATAAATTAATTCCATCCATTGGATCATGAGAAGAGGATTAGTTTCTAAATTTGGAGAATTCTCCTCTATCACCTCCCTACAAGCAAAGTCGAGCCCAGTTAGTCCTCGGATGGGTGACCGTCTGAGCGATCGATTCGGACTCCCACGTTGTGTCCTTGGGCAAGGTACTTAACCCTGATAGTCCACATGGGGGCACGATGACGCCGTTTACTAAGGCATACTACATGCGGATGGTGCACATGTCTTCAACCAATCTAACCCTGCCTGTGCTGCAGAGTAGTGTTATGATGCTGGCAGTTGCTCGGTGGTTCTCTACGGGTACTCTGGCCTCCTCCACCCGTAAAACTGTCACGGTCATGATTAGCCATTGTGCATTAAGTATGTGACCTTAAACACAAGTAAATAATAAATAATCACCTCCCTATGGAGAACAGCTACTCAAGTTTCAACAAAATCAAAATGTTATGTACCAAACAAAACAAATCCTTTAAATTTTACTGAGAATGGTCCAGCAACTTTGGAAAAGTCATGAATACTTTCAGTCAAGTGAGCTAAAAACTAACAAAATCTGAATGGAAAGTAGTGTTCCTGCAAACAAACCTCTCGGATTAACCCATCAGTTCATTGGCTGCAATGTTGATTGCATGTTTTATGTTTTTTCATGAAGTACAATGGAGCCCACTTACTTGGATATCTCTTAATTGTATATCCCTGTTAATTAAATATAATTTTCATACACAAAACCATTTACCATACCTTCAGTACAAATTTGATCTGTTAATTGCATATGGGTTGTAGAGTAAACTCCTGTTAATTGTATATACATTTTTGTAATATGTCGAAAAAATTATTGTGACATGCACGAAATTCACCTTATTTATCAACCTCTTTGGCCTCACTACATCCAATTCAGGCATTTGTTCTATTAGCTCTATGAGCTCTGTCAAACAAGATATAATAGAATAAATGCTCAGTTTACCTCCAGAACACAGGAAGCTGACCAAATTCCTGTTAATTGTATAATCCTGTTAATTGAATAAGTCAAGTGAGCTAAAAACTAACAAAATCTGAATGGAAAGTAGTGTTCCTGCAAACAAACCTCTCGGATTAACCCAGCAGTTCATTGGCTGCTATGTTGATTGCATGCTTTATGTTTTTTCATGAAGTATTAAAGTGTTCGTTATCAAACCAACCAAAGATGCAAAACGGTTTTATTTTTCAAATTAAATACTTATTTGTATAATTATGCATTTTTTATATTTTCTTTGTGTAAAAAGACAGTGGAAAGCCTCTCAATTCATTTCACTACATGCATGAAAAAAATAAAATTTAAGGCACCATAAAGCATAATCTTCTGTTTCTCAGACCATTTTTTGTAAAATACCATGTGGGCGGGTTGTTTTTTATTTTATTTTTGTCATTATTTCTGTGCCATCAAAAGTTCATATTCTTTGTTTTATGTTTTAGGCCTCATAAAGGACATAACATCCCTTGAGTGCAAGGTTTTGAAATGCTAATTGCAAAGCCTTGTTGCACTCAAAGGACAAATTTATTAATTTTAGTAACTTGGGTAAAATAGATAGAAACCATTTAATTTTTATTTTTTAAAGTTTGCATTGTTTATAAAAAGAGAGCATGCGGCAGCCAAAAGAAACATGCAGGATGGCCTGAGAAACAGATTTTTAACTTTATTAGGCCTTATT
The DNA here is from genome assembly GCA_031216915.1 of Pictodentalium vernedei. Lineage (NCBI taxonomy): Eukaryota > Metazoa > Mollusca > Scaphopoda > Dentaliida > Dentaliidae > Pictodentalium > Pictodentalium vernedei. Next base: position 490,508,210 of record CM062293.1, read on the forward strand.
GTTATCATAATTCACCTGTTGTAAAACCTGCAACATTCTCATCAAAACTGTATCTAACAACTTCTTTAGTATGGTTAACTATATATGTTTGTCCATCCCATGAACAGCAAACAACCTCATCCTTGCCATTACCCTAAAAGTTAAAGACACAAATAAGTTTAACCCTTTACCCAATGCAGACGATATCAAAATTTATTATTTTAAATATCATTTTTTCAAATTTTTCAAAAAATTTCAACAAAACCATATCATGTGACCCCTCACTGGAACAAGCTCAACTTAACCGTGATTGCCTACATGGGGGCACGGTGACACCGTGTACTAAGGCATACTGCACGTCGATGGTGAACATGTCTTCAACCAATCTAACCCTGCCTGTGCCGCGGTTCAGAGTTACGATGTTGGAGAGCTGACAGCTGCTCGTCATTGCTCGGTGCTTCTCTCCGAGTACTCCGGCTTCCTCCATCCATAAAACTGTAACTGACATGATATGACCCTGGCTGTTAATGTGTCGTTAAACCCTAATAAAAAAACAAATAAAACAAGCAGACAGATAGAGAGAGTCACAATTCTATCCCAAGAAGGTGAAGTGCAGAAAAAAAACACTGTCTTTATATTGGAACCGCTAATTCCATTTGGCCAGAACTGAATGGATTTTTAAAATATTCTTATTTACATAATGAACATGGTTTAAGAATTAGAAAAAGTAAATTCCAAAACAATAGCCAATTCATGGTAAATAAAAAGAGATAAAATGTGCCCCTTCCATAAAAAAAGCCTCTACAGTGCTTTGGAGGGTAGTAAATATAATTTTTAATGGAACTGAATGCAAAATAGCAAATATTTGGAAATATTAAATAAAAGCCTTAACCAAAAATGATAGAAAATAGAAAAGTTAAAACACCCCCCTTAACTTGAAACTTTGACCTCCGATACAAATTGTTTACAAATGGACACATGTATGACTAAAGGCTTGTACACAGCCAGGCTTATAAATAAAGGATATCTAGTGTTTTGAGTGGATACCGAAAATTATCTCATGAGTGACCGAGACAAATGTTTATTTTTCGCGAGCACTTGCACGAGCGAAAATAATCATTTGTCTCGGTCACAAGTGAGATCATTTTCGGTATCCACTCAAAAACACTAGATTTTCTTTTTATTATACGCTTTTTATAAGAATCTGAAAATTCCACTCGTTTCAACCTTTAATTGATGCATGAAAGTAAACAACGCATTGAATCATTGAAACGCGGAAGTGATTTGATTGATACTTGCAACAGATATTATCTTGCAATCTGATTCAGCTGGCAGGTTTCTGATCCAAACATGGCCTGAAAGTCTGTAATATAAGTTTTTGGTTTGGTACGTCCTTTTAAACTAGCAGGTTTTGTGCATCAATTCAAGGTGAATATGTGTTGAATTATTGCTGGAAATGATCAGTATCCACTCAAAAACACTAGATTTACTTTTCATTATATTATGTTTTTAGAACAAATTGATCATTTCCAGTGATAATTTGACTCGTATTCACCTTGAAGTGATGCTTTGAAAGCTGCCATTTTGATTGATACAGTGAAAGTGAAAATTTCTATATCTTCACAGTGGGGGATACGATTTCTATCTTTCCATAATTTCTTCGATCGATAATCTCTTGTTTAGCGTATAATAAATACTTCTATATTGTTACTCACTGTCACATCCAGTTTGGATAATGCAAATAACTGATGATCTACTAATATCGACCACAGCATCTTTTCATTTTCAATCAGCATCAACGTTCCTAAAATAAATGGGAGAGTTCATGCAGGGTTTAACACTTTACCCAACGTGACGCCCAAAACCAGCCAGCACTATTTCACAAAAATCTCCAATTAATTTTCATTATTTTTTTCATTTTTTGTCTCAAAAACATAGGTTATGACCCCTCTTTGTAACGAGCTCGTCGCAACAGAACAGGTAACCCAACATGCTGTCTCTGAGGAAACAGGCACGTTACAGTCTAAGTGTCCTGACAGTCGCCTCAACGCAAGGCTTTTTTGGCTGCCTATATAGGCAACCAAGACTTGCCAAGAAACAGCTGCAAAGCAACAAGATTTTGACTGTCTTTTAGTTGTGCTCTTCAGATTTCAGTTACTTCATCAAACAAAAAAGTAAAAAGTTTCGACTCTCTCGATTTTGTATTAACCCTTTACCCAACATAATGGCCCAAACTGGTCAGCGCTATTCACAAAAATCACCAATTAATTTTCATTATTTTTTTCATTTTTTGTTTCAAAAACATAGGTTATGACCCCTCTTTGGAATGAGCTCGTTCCTATGAGGGCTTATAACCTATGTTTTTTGAGACAAAAAATGAAAAAAATTAGTTATTCAAGAATTTTGTTTGCAAGTGTTGTCTGCTTTTCATGTTAACCCCCTGCACTCTGATGTCAAAATATCAACACTTTAAGTCGCCATTTTTCCCATAATGCAACTAGGAATTTAACCAATTCAATCTGGTTTGACAGAGCTCACTGAGCTCAGTCAAACCAGATTGCATTGGTTAAATTCCTAGTTGCATTATGGGAAATATTGGAAACTAGAAGTGCAGATATTTCGACATCAGTGTGCAGGGGGTTAAGTAAAGGGTTAAAATTCTTGCAGGAATAAGAATCGATTCTTACAAATGATTCTAAAAAGGAAAACAATGAGAATGTACATTTGATTCTTGTCATAGAATGTGAAAGAGTCCTTAAAGTCCTGGAGAATTCTACTAATTTTTTGCTCCCCCAAAGTTAACTAACACTTTAACACTAAGAACAGTGGTGTCTAGTGAAGTCTTGGCTGCCTGTAGCCAAGGTACTGCGACTTCCATCAAGATCAACTGAAGCCAGTATATTGGAACTTGTGTTCTACATGTACATATAAAACAAGAAACTCGCCCAAATTGGAACTGAGCAAGGACAGCTGAGAGGAAGGACAGGGCCCCGGGCAATGTGTAGAATGGGTATATGGTACTATGAGTGCCAAAGCTGCGAAGTGACAAGCAGGGTCTGGGGGGGGGGGGGGGGGGGGGGGGGGGGTCCATCCCGATAATTTTTTTTTTAAATTAGTGCTATGAGAAGCATTTTGCATTTTCTTGGCAATTCTTGATAATATCTACTCAATTATTTTCTTACAATGTGGATAATTTGGATTTTCCTAAAGGGAAAATCTATTTGTTATTGCATTGATTATTTTTTTTTTTATTATTATTATTATTATTATTATTATTATTATTCTTCCACACTTTTTATTTTCACTATTTTCTTCCCCGTGGGAACCCCGGGAAGTAAGCAGCACTTGTTTACTGTGGTAAACCAGTTCCGCTTTACTAGTAAAATAGGACCCAGTCACCAATGCTTGGGGTGAAAGTCCTCTAAAATGGGCAACATGTAGATCAACGATTGACTAAACTTGACTTCATCTCCATGTTGTGTCACGATTAGCCATGGTGCATAAATATGTGACGTTAACCACCAACAAACAAACAAACAAACAAACATTTTCACTATTTCTCGAAAACGCTCTGAACGATTTTTTTTAAAGTTTCTGTACTCATAAAGGGTCGTAAGTTGTAACTAATCGCCATATTCCCATTTTTCTGAAAATGTTTTAGTTAACCCTTTATGCCAAAAAACACAAAAATATTCGGCAGCTCATATCTTGGGACTGGAATGGGCGATTGACTTGAAATTTTCGCAGACATGTCAGCACTACACCTCTCTATCAGTATATGGTACACAAATGTAAGTAGTTAACACCTTTCTGCCAAAACGTTTTTCAAAACGAAAAAAAAATTCAAAATTTGACCATTTTTTAACTCAATCTCGGGACAGGGATATGCTGAACCACCTAAAATGGCTTAGATATGAGGACTGTATCACCGAATTGTAAAAACCATCGAAAAAATTTCGATTCGAATTTCCGACAATCCAAAATGGCGGCCGAAAAATCGAATTTTTATTTTCTGTTATTTATGCGTTTCAGGCCATTTGGAGCCGAAAAAAAAATTTTTTTTTGCACCAGAAAAATTTTCGGTTTGGACTTGGAAATTTTCGACCAAAAGTCGGAAATTTTTGTTACGACCGGGCTACTTTGCCGTCACAGTACTCAACAAGGGGGACAATTTGAAAGCTTCTAAGGGTAGAAATGTTGAAGTCACAGTGTACATGAACAGTTATCATCTTTTGGAAATGGAGTTGTTCTTAATTTGGCTTCTGCTAGCAGTCAAACATGGCTTCAGGACAATGTGACCAAAAATTGAAAAAAAATTTCTTGTGTTTTTTTTTACTTTATTATGTCTAGATTCATTATTTCTCATAAATAAAAACTATCAATGATGGCCATGAGTCCTAATAAATAAAACCATCAGTATTTGGGGCAAAATGTTTCTTGTTGGGCAAAAACGCCCAAAACCGCCCAAACCTTTATAGGCTAATATCTCCTGAAAGAGAAAAGCTATCGACTTAATGTCTTGACAGACTTGTCAGAATTACTCTTGTCTAAAACAAACATAATCGGTATTTTTTTCCATTTTTTATGTTTTCTGCCAAAATTTTTCACAAAACGGAAATCGGCCATCTTGGATTGAAATATCGATATTTAAATATAATGAGCCCTCTAAAAGGGATCCAAATTGAAGGCAGTAATACCGCTTTATAAGAAAAATCGAAAGAATTTCGTTTCGATTTTTCGTTAATCCAAAATGGCGGCCAAAAAATCGAAAAAAAAAATTTCGTTTTTTATGCGTTTCGTTCAATTTTGAGACAAAAATTTTTTTTTTTTTTACACTGAAAATTTTCGGTCCGGTTCGGACGGAAATTTTCAACCAAAAGTCGGAAATTTTTGTTACGACCGGGCTACTTTGCCGTCACAGTGCTCAACAACAGGGATGATTTTAAAGCTTCTGAGGTTAGGAATGTTGAATTCACACTGTACATGAACAGTTATCGTCGTTTGGAAATGGAGTTGCTCTTCCTTTGGCTTCTAGTAGCAGTCAAACATGGCTTCGGGACACTGTGACCAAAAACTGAAAAAAAATTTCTGTTGTTTTGTTTTGCTTTGTTATGTCTAGATTCATTAGTTCTCATTAATAAAACTATCTGCATATTGCGGAAAATGTTTTTTCCAGCCAAAACCGCCCCAAAACAACCAAATATGCGGGAGCTGATATCTTTGGACTGGAAGGGGCAATTGACTTGAACTTTTCACAGGAATGACTGTAAAACACTTCTCTATTAATCAGGGTCACAAAATGGTAGCTGGTTAAAACCTTTCTGCCAAAACATTTCATGAAACCGAAAAAAAAATTCAAATTTTTATTTAGTATCGAGCTCCCTTAGGACTTGCTGAGTAGAACAATGAGTAAAACCACTAAGGAAAATCCTGTGTATTGTTCCGAAGGTACAATCACTTCCTCTAGTTTATTACCTGCATTTTCTCTATGTATTGTGCATTTTTTCTCCTAAGATAATCGTGACCACCACAATGCAGGAAACACCAGAGGAAAACCGACAAACTGGAACAAATGGGTTTTTCTTAAAATGAATGGAACCTGGACAGTAATGTAACTACATACTCTTACCACCTCCAGCCCATACCAAAATCCCTCCCAAGGCTTTCAGCTCAGACGTATCGATAAGTCAACCTACACTTTTTTAAAAAATACAAAAATCCCTGGCCCCTAACTGGGCCCAGGCAAGTTGTCCCTTTACTCCACCCCCACCCTTCTCAACACTAGTAGAACTAGGCCCTTAGGGTCAAATTCTATTAGAAATGTAAATATGGGGTTCATTTTTACTAGTTTCACTCATATGTCTATAACAGTATGCTTAAATTCTAAATTATTTAAGAACTGAAAATTGATTCTCACAGCAGTGGTTCTCAATTTATTCTCGCAAGTAGGGAAAAATTTTAAGGCCTGTTATGTAGGTTTTATACACCCACTTTAGATGTGTCAGTGTTGTACAATCAGTTACAGTGGAACCTTGATAATGTAATAGCTCCTCTGCTTGTTATGTGGGTTTTATACACCCACTTTAGATGTGTCAGTGTTGTACAATCAGTTACAGTGGAACCTTGATAATGTAATAGCTCCTCTCTGCCAGTGAAAAATATTTAATTAAGGCTCCACATAGTAGATATTCTGTTTCTCAGGCCATTTCTTGTAAAATTTCATGTGGGTGGGTTTTTTTTTTTTTATTTTATTTTTTATTTTTGTAATTATTTCTTTGCCATCAAAAGTTCATGTTCATGGTTTGTTTTATGTTTTAGACCTCATAATCTACAGAATAGCATGGGTGGTGGTGTATACTGTCCCTTGAGTGTAACAAGGCTTTGCAATGCTTTAGCATAGCAAAGTCTTGTTACACTCAAGGGACAAATTTATCAATTTATTAACTTGGGTAAAATATCAGATATAAACCATTTAATTTTAATTTTTTTAAGTTTGCATTGGGTTTTAAAACAGCATGCGGCAACCTAAAGGAACATGCAGGAGGGACTGAGAAACAGATTTTTTACTTTTTAAGGCCTAACAAGGATATTCATATAATCAGAATTTGTTCATTTTCCTGTATTTTTGTGACAAATGGATAATTTATGCTACTGCATGTTTGACAGAACTTGAGCTCCGTCGAACAAAACATAATGGAATAAAAGCTTATAATGGAAGTACTCGGACCAAATAGGTCTTTAAAGGTTAGGAATTTGATTATCGTAAGTCAAGTTTTCAATAAATCAACACATTTCAATAACAGGGATTCACTGTGTAACATACATTATACATGCAATGAACAGGTCAAATTTTGTACATATTGTAATTGGTGTTTAATAACTTTTTTATTCTATGACCTGTGCAGGCTTAGGGTGAATACTTTGTAAATGTATTCGATTACAAATACAAATACTTAGAAATTTCATGAATACGAATACATATACACAAATTTTCAAATGTATTTGAATACGAATACAAATACATTACAATGTATTCCTGAATACATTTTTGAATACTTGAATACTTTTTAAATTAGAAGTATATATAGCAAGGCCTTTAAGTTTTTTGTTTGTTGGCTTAAAAGTCATTTTTAAACTGATGGTACTTTAGCTGAAGCTTTATATGTGCTTACCATGCTTTGTTGGAAAACTAAAGTAATTACCTGACGGGAAGTAAACTCTATGAGTGTCATAGTAATTAGACTACTCTCCATGGACAACACATCACAAAATGTGAGTGGATTACCTCTAAAAAATCAGAGACTGGCGTTTCCTCCTGAACGTTAAGTATCAATTGCAATGACACCACATAAGAAGGACTAGTAAAGTTTTAGCCAATGCACTTCATGGTTTAACCTGGAGGTCTGTTGGCTGAAAGTTTGCTAACAGTAGTAGTATTTTTTTTATAATATTTACGTGCTTTCACCGATTATAATTAGACATACTGAGCTGTACAAAGGTGACCTTAAACAGGAATAAATAAATATCTGTTTTCACTGTGAAATAATGGATAAATAGAAAAACTTTAAATAAATCCAAAAATTTTAGAATATAATATCATTGAATAACTGAGTTGTGTCCAATAACACAAGTTTTTTTTGTTTTATTGTCCATGTTTTCAACAATTTAAAAATAGGCCGATGAAATCGTCAGATGTGTACCCATACGCGCAACTAGTAGAAAGCTGTATGACGGAAGGCCACCACAGATGCCGACATTATGTACACCATACAAGGTATGGGTACATATAGAAATGGATTGGAGGAGTGTCTAATTTGATGGATAAAGGGTTAATATCTCCGGATCAAATTATCAGATTTACATAAAAAACTATACAGCACAGCACATCAGTAGCCTGAATAAATAGATAAAGTAACATGACAATCGGATTGATATTTTTTGAGTTATCTCATGCCAAAGGGATTGGAGGAATTTTCAATTTGAAGGATAAAGGGTTAATATCTCCAGATCAAATTATCAGATTAACACCAAAAACTATACAGCTCGGCACATCAGTAACCTGAACACAAATATAAAGTAACTTGACACTCCAAGCAATATGTTTCAAGTTATCGAATGCCAAAGGGATTGGAGGAATTTTCAATTTGAAGGATAAAGGGTTAATATCTCAGGATCAAAATAACAGATTTACACCAAAAACTATACAGCTTGGCACATCAGTAACCTGAACACAAATATAAAGTAACTTGACAATCCAAGTAATATTTTTCAAGTTATCGAATGCGAAAGGGATTGGAGAAATTTTCAATTTGAAGGATAAAGGGTTAATATCTCGGGATCAAATCATCAGATTTACACCAAAAACTATACAACTCGGCACATCAGTAACCTGAACACCCAATAAAAAGTAACTAGACAATCCAAGCAATATTTTTCAAGTTATCGAATGCCAAAGGGATTGGAGAAATTTTAAATTTGAAGGATAAAGGGTTAATATCTCAGGATCAAATTATCTGATTTACACCAAAAACGATACAGCTCGGCACATCAGTAACCTGAAAACAAATATAAAGTAACTTGACAATCAAAGCAATATTTTTCAAGTTATCGAATGCCAAAGGGATTGGAGGAATTTTCAATTTGAAGGATAAAGGGTTAATATCTCAGGATTAAATTATCAGATTTACACCAAACACTATACAGCTTGGCACATCAGAAACCTGAACACAAATATATAGTAACTTGACAATCCAAGCAATATTTTTCAAGTTATCGAATGCCAAAGGGATTGGAGGAATTTTCAATTTGAAGGTTAAAGGGTTAATATCTCAGGATCAAATTATCCGATTTACACCAAAAACTATACAGCTCGGCACATCAGTAACCTGAACACAAATATAAAGTAATTTGACAATCCAAGCAATATTTTTCAAGTTACCAAATACCAAAGAAATGGATATGGATGCCAGATGGACGGACGGACGAAGGATGGACGAACGACGGATGGTCACCCCGGATGCCGGCATTATGTGTACCATACATAGTATGGGGACACATAAAAAGCCATGGGGATATGTGGCCATCGTTACATAAATAGGTATTTGAATACGAATACATGTATTCATAACATTCAGTGAATACTGAATACATGTGAATACTCGATAAACTGTATTCGAATACGACTGAATATGAATACCCCAACCCTGGACCTGTGTACAATTAAATGGGACCTACTGTACCACCTTACATCATAGTCATGAATTCTGGTTTTCCATGGAACAGAAGGAAATCATGGGTGGTAATGTGGCCAGGTTTGAATAAATTTTGTGTAACAGTTATTTTAACGATTTTCACTATTAAGATGAATTAGGATGAATTAGAAACACAGGCTGTCACAATACAATACTTTGAAAACAAATAAAATCTCATGTAAAAAATTGAGCTGGGTGGTTAACTGAGAGAACCATTTACTTTTAATTTCTCAGGGAAAACTGAATGATCAACTGATACGTAACCTTAAATAATAACTCTTCACCCCTCCCATAGCATTCCGCAGAGAGAAAATGAAACTAAATAAACAAACCTACCATCCAAAGAGCAAATAGCATAGTAGGTGGAGTTTTCTGATTGAGAACTATTCCCCCTACTTATTCCGCCAATCATCACTGTCGATATATTGGGATTTCTTGCTCGAACATATGATAATGGGTGGTAAATAAATTCTTCCCTATCCAATTCTTCATTACTGAAATAAAAAATGAGTGGTCACTTTGTGATTTTTCTGCATGCAGTCACCACATAAGAGAATTTCTCAATGGAGAACAAAGCAGGACTTTTGTTAGAAGGGTAAGATATATTCAGATGAGCTTGCAAATAAGACAATATGAATATAATAAAACATTGGAATAACTAAAGCAATAGAATTTAGATCACACTAAGCAGCCCTCGCAATTGGCTTCGGCAATTGGCATTGCCGAAGAGATTTGCTGAAGCAAACGGTGCTGACTACGGCACACAGTTGCAGTAGTAGACATAAGCCGCAGTGGTGTTTGACTTGTCCAAACTTGGACCCAAAGTCCGTAATATATTTTTGTGGTTTGGTACATCCTGTTCCACAGGATGTATTAAACCAAAAAATTATATTACGGACTTTGGGTCCAGGTTTGGACGAATGTGTGAAATGCAGTAGTTCACTGTGCACAGCGAGAGACACACACCGGTAGCTGAAAACGGAAACTCGCAGCCAACGTTACACTTACTTAAACTTTCTGTCATTGGTTTGTTTATTGTGATACCCCTCTCGAAAACAATTGAATTTGTGCCGTACACATGCACATCTTCTCCATATATAAATATGTATGGGGGTTTCCCGGACTGAGTTCTACATTTACAGAAAATGGGTCAACATTCATTTTGTGATTCCAGGGAATATACATAAACACAGGTAAACAAACAGCATGTTTTTTCTGAGAAATAAGTTTGAAATGTATTTTACTTAATATTCAGCTCAGATGAAATTCATTCGTTTTGCAGTCCCGCAAATTTCAATCGCAAACTGACAAATCGACCGTGCATATGACATTGCAGGGGTGGATTCAAGTAAAAAAAACTAATTTTGTCATCCAAAATATCAAGTGGATTTCCACCCCAAAAACCACGAGAACGCTCCTTTTGATAGCAGATTTCAAAATTTTCCTAGGGTGAGAACCCCCCCAGAACACAGCATAGATTAGATGAACTTTTTTAACCCTTTACCCAACTCAGACGATTTCAAAATTTATTATTTTAAATGTCATTTTTTAAATTTAAAAAAAAAAAAATCAACAAAACCATATCATGTGACCCCTCTTTGGAACGAGCTCAACGAGCTCGTTCCAAAGAGGGGTCACATGATATGGTTCTGTTGAAGTTTTTCGAAAAATAATATTTTTTCAGCTGCTGAATTTGCATATTAAGTGGGCAGATGCGGCCGATTCATTGGGTAAAGGGTTAATTTGTTACCCTTATTTATGGTTTTTAATAAATGTCTATAACCCCTAATAATGATCAAAGGAAAGTTAGACTGAGCCCAATGGAGATACTTACAGATAGGGTTTTTGTGATGAGTGGTGTCGTCCAAATTTGGTGGATTTTTTTATCTTACTGGGAGGGAAACTGTACTAGTGCCCCTTATGGACTCTTTTCACTGTGTCTATCCGACAAAGTGGCGAATTCACATTGTGTTCTGATGGTCACATTTTCTCCCTCATGGAGAAATCAGACAAGTCAATCAAGGAGACAATGTGACAATGAGAGCACAAAACTGATTAGGCTTAAAATTAACAAGAGTGCACGTATCGCTGAAGCAATACAATGTCCCCTACCGAACTAATGAGCATTAATAATTATACAAATGTTATAACCTATATGTGATCAGCATGAATTCCGTTGAAGCATTTTTAAAAAAAAAGTCCAGAAAACTGATATTTTGGCGCTTTTCCATATTTCCAAGGGCCATAACTCACACAAGAATAATGCAATCAGCATGAAACTCAAACTTGAACTGTAAGTCATTGTTCTATAGTAGGTTAACAAGAATGAAATCATTCGGTTGAAGCATTTCCAAAAAAAGTCCAGAAAACTAAAGTATGACTGACAGACTGACTAACAGACTGATGGATGGACAGAGTGCAAATGAAACTTGACCTGTAAGTCATCGTTCTATAGTAGGTTACCAAAAATGAAATCATTCCGTTGAAGCGTTTCCAAAAAAAGTCTGGAAAACTGATATTTTGGCTCTTTTCCATAGTTCCAAGGGCCATAACTCACACAAGAATAAGGCAATCAGCATGAAACTCAAACTTGATCTGTAAGTCATCGTTCTATAGTAGTTTACCAAAAATGAAATCATTCCGTTGAAACGTTTCCAAAAAAACTCCGGAAAACTGATATTTTGGCACTTTTCCATATTTCCAAGGGCCGTAACTCACACAAGAATACAGCAATCAGCATGAAACTCAAACTTGATCTGTAAGTCATCGTTCTATAGTACGTTACCAAAAATGAAATCATTCCGTTGAAGCGTTTCCAAAAAAACTCTGGAAAGTTAAAAAATTTATAGTAATTTATATATTTTTTATACTTACCAATGACCCAGACATAGCTGGTGCTAACTCTTAAAAATCTAGGGCCAAACACAAATTTTGCCCCCCAATCCCCAAAATTTGCATCTAAAACTAAAAGAAATCATGTCCTGAAGGACCTCCATACTTTGCCCCCACTGCGCATGCGCAGTGTCAAGGACGATCCGAAATTGGCGCCAATTAACATTCTTGCAAGCAGTGCCTGGTCAGCGCTATGTACTCAGCGGGGAGGTATGAGTTCCCAACTCCTGGGAGGGCCATCCCCGTCTGGGTCATTGGTAAGTATAAAAAATATATAAATTACTATAAATTTTTTAACATTTTTATACTGTACCAATGACCCAGACATAGCTGAATAGTAAAAAGGCTGGAGGGCCTAGGACATAGAGGAAAATCCAATAAGCTCAACTATATAATATAGAGTCAACCCCTCAAGGAGAAAAGGGGTATTAGGCTTTACATGTATCTTTCTTATTTTATGATTCATTAGAAAGATACAATACCCTTCATAATTGAGCATAATAACATTCATGTTCTCTATTAACATCCAGTATAACCCTTTATACTAATTATTTTTAAAGTAAGCCAATAAATAAAGTTAGTCCAGAGAATTGAGACTCTTTATATTCTTTAAAAGTGTCCGAGGATTGTATATTAACGCCCGTTTGACACTTGACCTATACAAATGCTTCACACCGAGCTACACTTTAAAAACATGACATGAATGAATTTTTAACATTAATATTACACTTTAAAACCATCCCGGAAACAACTCAGAAATACTGACTTCGGAGGAGGAATTCCCTTGCTTTTCACTATAAAGCAGGTGACCTAAGGGAACACCCTCCCCCCCCTCCCCCCCTTCCCCTTGCCCTGGGTCAAATAGCCCAGAGCGAAGAGGGCAGCCGGATGGAGTCACTGCCGGAACAGAAAGCCTGCATAACTATAGTTGCAACTGTTTAGTGGACGACATTCTGAGCAACAGATAACGGACCTAAACAATGCAGGTCTCCAGAAATGGACTCAATATTTCTGAGATAAAAATTTGTGAATGTGGATGGATGAGACCAATAAGCAGCCTTCATTAAATCTGTAATAGCAATACTATTTGCGTAAGCCCAAGATGTAGAAAGAGCTCTTACTTCATGAGCCGAAATCTTAAGCACAGACTGCTGAGAAGAAGATAAATTTTCATAAGCAGTACGGATAGTTAATTGAATCCATCTAGCAATAGAATGGACTGAAATGTCCTTTCTATTAGGCATCAGAGACAGAAAGAAACGTTTTCATCCCTTTCTGATAAACTGAGATCTCTAATACGTAACGCTCTAACAGGACAGAGTAAAGGCCTATGCCCGTCTGAAGACGGAAGGGCCTTAATAACAATAGGTTCCGGATATTTATTAGGAGCCTGATTCTTAGCTAAAAATCCCACATTAGTAGTGAAGGTGATAGTGTTCCCGACACTACGATAGTGAGAATCATCCACCGACAGTGCATGAAGCTCACTGACTCTTCTAGCAGAAGAGAAAGCTAAGAGAAAAGCTGTCTTATAAGACAAAAATTTGAAATCTACTGTCCCAAGAGGTTCAAATGGCTTTTCCTTCAGTTTAAGAAGAACCCAAGCTAAATTCCACTTAGGAATTAACCTAAGAGTTCTGGGTCTATTTATCGAGAAGTTTCTAACTAACTTAGATAAAGAGACATTAGATCCAATTTGTAAACTATCATGATGTGCATAGGTATCAGATAACATAGACCTATAACCCTTAATAGTAACAGGCTGCAGTTTGATTTCGTCAAACAAGTATACTAGAAAGTTTGCAATGTCTGGTATGGAGGGATCAAAAATATCAACAAAATGATCCCTACACCAACAACGAAAAACCTTCCACTTAGCCGCATAGTTTAGCGAAGAGGAAGTCCTCCTACAGTTAGAAATCGTGTCCACTGCTCGTCCTGTAAAGTGCTTGCCATGCAAGAAGGACCGCACAACGGAAAAACGTGAAGGTTGAGACCTTGCGGGTTGTGATGAAGTTGACGCGGTTTCCCCTGCGAAAGAAGATCCTCCCGTGGAGGAAGCTTTTGCAGTAGGTCCCACAACAGACACCTGAGTAGATTTATCCACGGTCTCTGTGGAGACAGAGATGCTACCAACAGAATCTTGCATTGAGATTGTTTTATTTTTAGCAATACTTGCTGAATCAATGGCGTTGGAGGATACGCATATCCTATCATTCCGTCCCAAGGGATCGACAGAGCGTCTACTGCAAATGCTCTTGGATCCGGACACGGAGACACATACGTCTGCAACTGATTGTTGAGATGTGTCGCAAATAAGTCTATCATTGGCCGTTCCCATTGGTAGCAAATCTGATTGAATACTTGTTTGTTGAGAGTCCACTCCGACAGCAACAAGCGACCCTTTCGTGAAAGGGAGTCTGCTAGTACATTCAGACGACCCTGTATATGTTGGACCGAAAGTAGAACTTGATGTTCTAGAGCAAACAGAAGGATTCTTTCCGTTAGATTGAATAACGGAACTGAATGAGTGCCTCCCTGGTTCCGTATATACGCCACTACTGTCGTATTGTCGGACAGGATTTGGACATGAGCTTTGTGAATAATGTCCATCCAATGACGTAACGCAAGCCAAATTGACATCATTTCCTTGATGTTTATGTGCTTGCCTAGGAATTGTGGATCCCAAAGACCCTGGCATCTCGAATCCGTTGGGATCAATGTTGCACCCCAACCTGTTTGACTGGCATCCGTCATAATGGTAAAACTCGGATCCGGCAACTGCAGCGGAACTCCCTGAGTTAACCACTGAATGTTTGCCCAAGTCTGAATCTCTCGTTTCACTTGATCTGACAAGAGAACGTCTATGTCGAGCGAATGAATTTTCACACTCCAATTCTGAGTCAAGAAAATTTGGAGAGGACGAGTGCGTAACCGCCCCATCGGAATGAGATCTGCAGCGGCTCCGCACAAACCTATCAGTCTCATGAACTCCCTCGCTGTGACTTTGTCTGCGTGAAGACAATAGCGAGCGTAACAACTGACTAATTTCGCTCTGGTTAACGGCAGACGAACAAGATTGTTGTGCGTCTCGAAGCTCATTCCCAGATGTGTGAATGACTTGGACGGCACCAGATCCGACTTCTCCTCGTTTATTATAAAACTGAGACGTCGGAGCAATAGAAGCAGATTCTGCACATCGTTCTGAAGCGTTAACTCGTTGCCGTACCTCTGAAGAATGTCGTCCAGGTAGGCCGACGTTACCGCAGACGAATGAGCTCAGAAATACATCATTACCGAGTTCATTACCCGAGTGAAAGCCCAGGGTGCCAGGTTCAATCCGAAGCACATCGCCCGGAATTGATACACCACTCCTAGGACTGCGAAGCGTAGATACTTTCTGAATGTCGGATGTACCATGACGTGAAAGTATGCATCTTTGAGATCTATGCTTGTTGCATAATCGTTCACCCGAATACTCGCTCTGACCGATCGAATCGTCTCCATATAAAACTTCGGAGCGACGATCAGCTTGTTTATCCAGCTCAAATCTATGACTGGACGGAACGAGCCGTCTGTTTTCGGAACCAGAAACAGATGGCTGTAGAATCCCGGTGTTTCCTGGTTTTCTACGACCTCTACCGCGTTCTTCATTAAAAGAGACTGCACCTCTGATAACAGAGTGTCTCTTTTCTGCGGATTTGACTGAAGTTGAGTCCATTTTGGACTTCGAGTTAATGGAGGCTTTCGTTTGAAGGATATTTTTAGACCTTCCGAAATCACCCCTCTCACCCAAGGGTCGTCCGTAATCGACGCCCACTCTTGTGAAAAACTCGACAACCTTCCGCCAACCGGAACGCGATAGAGGTTGAAGCCATCACCTCCTGGACCTGCGAGGCCTGCGGGAGGAGAAACCACGTCCTCCACGACCCGCACCTCGTCTCGTCGACCTCGGGGCGTCCGACCGGTTGTCCCGGCCCGAAGGACGTCCCGCATGTGAGTCGCTGCCTTGACGGTCTCTTCAATAAGACCAAGAGGACGCACCGGAACCTCTATAGGAACCTCTCTTGGGCGCATTAGACCCAGAAGTGCCTGTCTTACTCTTATCTGCCGTGTCCGACTTCTTAGAAGCGGACTTAAACAGCAGAGAATCCGAAGCTTTCTTAGTAATTTTATCGTAAATTGCAGAAAGCTTGCCGTCGAAGAGAAGTTCTCCGGAGACCGAAGCGACTCTGAGAGAGTTCTTCACCTTACTATCCACGAGTGTGGATGTAGCTAGGGCTGCGTCACGTCTAACCATCTCCAAGTTTGCCACTGAAAGGGCGGAGTTACACATGGAATAAGCTACTGCCCTTGAAAGAAGTCTTAAAGAGGATTGAACATCCTGGAATTCTTTCCCTTGAAGATGCAGTGATAACGCCTTTGTAAGGTGGTCTGCGTAAGATAAAGCATCTAAACTGGCTCTGTTAGACGAAATAGTCGTATCCAACACCGCGGTTGGGATAGACGTAGACGACGGTAATGACAATTCTAAGTCTTCTGCCTCATCGTCCATACGCAGAGGAACTCTCGGGATACCCTGTCCTGCCGTATCGAATTTATTCCTTGCATTAATGAAAGGCAGGTTAAGAGCATTGGCGGACAAGAAACCCGCTTTTCCTGTTCTGGAAGCAAGCTTGAATATAGCGTCGTTAATAATTCAAATGTCCTTGTGACATTATTGGACTTCTGACATTATTGGACTGAGACGGAAATTCAGGAGCGATGTCCTTGAACCGCTCGAAGAAATCAGTGTCCAATGACGCTATAATTCTCTTGTCCGATACCGCAGCAGTCTGGCCCGACGGAACACCCTGAGGAAGAAAGTGCCAGATGAAGTCCATGGCAGCTTTATGTTGTTCCGAAAGGGATAACTCCAAGTCATCCGTATCCCTTTCACCATCCGGTCGCACCTCATGATGCTCCCGGTCGTCCGCACCCGATGCTTCGGCGGAGCGTACCGACCCAGCGCTGTCGGATAATTCCCGATCCGACACCGTTTCTGTCGGTTGCTGGGATGCTGCGATAAGTTGTGCTATTTGAGCAAGCACGTCCGACATCGAGGCCTGTGGAGGCGCAGTCTTTCGCTGCTTCGCCGAGGGCAGCTCCGCATCTAGTGACTCCCGCATACTCTTCCTATGCGAACGTCCAGAGTCAACCGGCCTCGTGTCCCTGGCTACCGGATGGCGTGACCTGGTCGCCGAAGAATCCCTGGTCGGCGAAGCTGGTAGAATATCGGCGGTCACGTAGCCAAGGTGCGGTCGTGTGTGCTGGTGAGAGGAAGAAGAAGCCTGAGCAGTCTCAGCGGACTGCCTATACAATGGAGCGTCCCCGAGCGACGGACGAGTGCTCTGCTAACGACACATTTTGTACCACAACATCTGGTCCCAGATGTTGTTGTACGAGAGAGGGGCCTCTCTCGCTCGCAGTCCAGATGGACCTGGACGAGCTAGGAACCGGACTAGAAGGCTTCCTCCGATCTCCTACTATCCGTCATCACTGGGTGTGCACCTTGAATGTTATAGTGCTCGTATCACCCAACATTTCCTCCTGGACCGCATCGGACGAACCCGGCTGCCGAACCATTCGGTGAATGGACGCTACACCTGGCGAGCTAGCAGACGACAGCGCCGTCTCTCCTACTAGGGACCTCTTAGGCAACTGTCGTATCTCTATGGGCACTTTTGCCGCTAGCTCTGCATTCAATTGTGACGACGGAAGCGCACTTGCAGAAGATAACATGGAAACATCACCCTGTTCTTGTTCCTCTGAAATAGAAACTGATAGACTAGAGTGACCCTGCGGAGAAAGGGCCGGCATAGCCCTCTCTCCACTAACAACATATCATGACACACGTTTCCAATGTTTGTCATCCCAATATTGACATATTGAACAGGAGTTAGTGCGAGTACACTGACTACAATTAATACAATGATCATGAAAGTCAGAGGAAGATTTCTTCCTATTACAATTTGAACAATGTCCTTTCATTGTGAAAAAACAACAACAAGTCCTAGTACTCACACAAACCCCTAAACACAAAGATACATAATAACATGATCCATTAATAATGAAAAAACAATTGAAAATCAAAATAATTTTTGAAAAATATTTTTTCAGCGAAGCCCAAGTTTCTGAAAAGTAACATTGAGCTCCAATGAAGGTTAAGTGTGGTCAAAAATTTTAAAATTATATTAAATAATTAATGCAACACTTACGGATAATAATAATGTATCTTATAGTGAGATAAACTACTCCAAAGGCAAACAGCCCCCCTCAAAAGAGACTGTTGCCAATGTAAACAAATTGTCTAAAAACACCAGAAAACATGACTCCAGGCACTGACAAAACTGGCCCGAAATCAGTCATCAAAATTACACACTATCTGATGCAAAACAGAGACTCCCAGGGGAGAATCTGCAGAACATCAGATGGTAGATGCAGAACACAACGTTTAAACACCCATGGGTGAAAACGTAAACATGGGGAAAATAACAGAATTCATTCTGTAACCAAGCTAATTCTCCCAAGAGAATTTAGAAATGATCTTTCTCAAAAATATGCCAAAAGCATGGGAGAATAGCAAGGGGGGACTTAGAAGACCAGGAGAGAGTAAACACTGAATAAGCAGTGCAACTTTATAACAAGAATGACAACAACAGCCCATGCCTCGAAAATAGGAAACTTAACATAATTTCATTAAAAAATTTTAAGTTACAGCCCTGATTATTTTCTGTCACTCCTTTTTCCTCTCCTCCTTCTATATCCTCCTTAGAATCACCATTTCTCCAATAATTATGTGTCTGGCATCCTTTAAACTGAGATTTACAAGCACAAAGATCAGTGAGATGTTGACTGATGAAGGGCCAAACAAAGAATGGTAATTGGCGCCAATTTCGGAACGTCCTTGACACTGCGCATGCGCAGTGGGGGCAAAGTATGGAGGTCCTTCAGGACATGATTTCTTTTAGTTTTAGATGCAAATTTTGGGGATTGGGGGGCAAAATTTGTGTTTGGCCCTAGATTTTTAAGAGTTAGCACCAGCTATGTCTGGGTCATTGGTACAGTATAAAAATACTGATATTTTGGTGCTTTTCCATATTTCCAAGGGCCATAACTCACACAAGAATAAGGCAATCAGCATGAAACTCAAACTTGATCTGTAAGTCATCATTCTATAGTAGGTTACCAAAAAATGAAATCATTCTGTAAAAGCGTTTCCAAAAGAAGTCCGGAAAACTGATATTTTGGCACTTTTCCATATTTCCAAGGGTCATAACTCACACAAGAATACGGCAATCAGCATGAAACTCAAACTTGATCTGTAAGTCATCGTTCTATAGTAGTTTACCAAAAATGAAATCATTCCACTGAAGCGTTTCCAAAAAAAACTCCGGAAAACTGATAAATTTTGCGCTTTTCCATTTTTCCAAGGGCCGTAACTCACACAAGAATAAGGCAATCATCATGAAACTCAAACTTGATCTGTAAGTCATCATTCTATAGTAGGTTACCAAAAATGAAATCATTCTGTGAAAGCGTTTCCAAAAAAAGTCCGGAAAACTGATATTTTGGCGCTTTTCCATATTTCCAAGGGCCATAACTCACACAAGAATATGGCAATCAGCATGAAACTCAAACTTGATCTGTAAGTCATCGTTCTATAGTAGTTTACCAAAAATGAAATCATTCCGTTGAAGCGTTTCCAAAAAAACTCCGGAAAACTGATATTTTGGTGCTTTTTCCCATATTTCCAAGGGCCGTAACTCACACAAGAATAATGCAATCAGGATGAAACTCAAACTTGATCTGTAAGTCATCGTTCTATAGTATTTTATCAAAAATGAAATCATTCCGTTGAAGCGTTTCCAAAAAAACTCAGGAAAACTAAAGTGTGACTGACAGACTGACAGACAGACAGACTGACGGATGGATGGTGTGCAAACCTATAGTCCCCACCGGCGATGCCGGTAGGGGACTAAAAAATCTGTTTCTCAGGCCCTCCCACATGATCCTTTTGGCTGCTGCAGGCTCTCTTTTTATGATCAATGCAATCTTGAAAAAATAAAAATTAAATGATTTATGTCTGATATTTTACACAAGTTAATAAAATTTATAAATTTGTCCCTTGAGTGCAACAAGGCTTTGCAATGCTGTTGCATTGCAAAGCCTTGTTGCACCCAAGGGACGAAATACACCACCACCCTTGCTATTCTGTATATTATGAGGCCTAAAACATAAAATAAACCAAGAATATGAACTTCTGATGGCAAAGAAATAATTACAAAAATAAAATATAAAATAAAAAAAAACATGCCTGCATGCAATTTTTTACAAAATTTGGCCTGAGAAACAGAACATCTACTTTGTGTGGCCTTAGATGAAAATTATTCATTTCTTACCCTGATTTATGGCTCTTTTCTGACTGAATAGATTTAACAACTGATCCCCTAAAACCCCTAACAATGATCAATGGGAAGTTAGACTTAACCCAATGCAGATACTTACAGACAAGGCTTTTAACCCTTTACCCAATGTAACGGCCAAAAACGTCCAGGGCTATTCTAAAAAATCGCCAATTAATTTTCATTATTTTTTCATTTTTTGTCTCAAAAACATAGGTTATGACCCCTTGTTGGAACAAGATCACTGAACTCATTCCAATGAGGGGTCATAACCTATGTTTTTGAGACAAAAAATTAAAAAAATTAGTTATTCAAGAATTGTTTTGGCACGTGTCGTCTGCTTTTCATGTTAGATAAAGGGTTAAAGTAAGTGCCGTCATACAAACTGTTTTTTTTTCCAAATGAAGGAGTCTGAAGTGTTATTTACTATCTGCTCTTAACACATAGAAAAACTCTGAAACCGAACCGAGACCAAATCTGAAAAACCTAAACCTCTCAGCTCTAGTGTCAGTGTAAATGACTGTGCAGAAGGGCATGCATGAGAAACAGACTTCTTTCTTGTTTAGACCTAGGTTGTGTGTATAATTTTCAGATGCAAAACATTTTTATTCAGTGAAAAGGGATTTATGCAATATGAAATTAACAAGGAGCATTTGTAGTTAACCACCCGAATAGTGATGACAAAATATCAAAATTTCTAGCAGACAATTATTCCCATAGTCAGGGATGTAAGTGGCTGTAAGTGAAAAAAACTGAAACCCTCAGCTAATGGCCAAGGAGGAAAAGGATATAGGAGAGGGCTAATTTGGGAGTTTGGAACCTCCCCCAAGAAAAACAATTTTGAAAGCTCTGAGAACATATTTGGGGCTATCCTGTGCAGAGAATTGCTGGAAAATATCAATGAAAAAATACAACTTCTAGGTTACAATTTTGGTGAAGCGAGACTGTTTCCAGTTGATGCCAACACATTGGCAGAATCACTGTAGGGCATACTCACAAGGTTATTGTCAGGCAAAGCTCCTTCTTCCAACTGCTTTGTATTTGAGAACACACATGGAAGTGACTGGTTTTCAACAAAAGTTTTCCTCCCAGTTTTGTGCTTTTCCGACTAAGAATTACTATGTAGTGCTTTCTTTCCCGCAGAGCCGAATTTAACATAATCACCACAATATCTGGATAAAACTTTCCCCTTTTCATTCATTTTCTTCATGTACAGAAGAAAAACTCTCCATGTACATCTTTATATTCGAGCTAGCTTCACTTAAATTTATTTTGTAATCTGCAGTCAACACCCTTGATCGACAAATCGCGATTCAAAACTCAATGTCATCACAACAGAAGATTCATTTGATTTTGATTGTATTTTGTAAATATGCACCTGAGAAAGCAAAGACCATGCGGCTACATTAATTATTAAATCTTGGGAACACAACTCTCAGTAAAACGGATCTATTTCTAACGGGGGGCGGGGACAGAAATATGGAAACCCAACAATTATATGAACATTTCACTACCGGACAGTTTAAAAATACGAAGAAAAAAAAACTGATGCTGGAATGAAACAGTTTGAAGATGCAGAAAAAAAGGATGCCATGATGAAACAAAACCTCAGAAATCCTGCAAAAAAATGGAAAACCTTTAGGCCTAAAAAAATAAAAAATCTGTTTCTCAGACCCTCCCGCATGGTCCTTTTGGCTGCCGCATGCTCTCTTTTTATAACCAATTTAAACTTTAAAAAAATTAAAATTAAATGGTTTATGTCTGATATTTTACCCAAGTTAAAAAAATTGATGAATTTGTCCCTTGAGTGCAAGAAGGCTTTGCAATGCTTTAGCATTGCAAAGCCTTCTTGCACTCAAGGGATGAAATACACCACCACCCATGCTATTCTGTAGATTATGAGGCCTAAAACTTGAACCAAGAACTTGAACTTTTGATGGCAAAGAAGTAATTACTGAAATAAAAAATAAAATAAAAAACCGCGCGCCCGCATGCAATTTCACAAAATAATGGCCTGAGAAACAGAAGATCTACTTTGTGTGGCCTTATCCCTGTATTGTACAAATAGGAATTTAACCACTGAGCTCTGTCAAACAAGACTGAATTGGTTAAATTTCTAGTTGCTTTATTTGGAAAATTTGCAGGTTGAAATTCCGATGTTTCATCATCAGGATGATGAGGATTAAGGTAAGGTAAATAGCTTGAGGTTTATCAATCACTGTTCAAATACAAATGAAAAGTTCTTACATTTAAACCCTCTCCTTGAAAAGTGCTTGAATTCATTTATATCTATGAAAACTATTTGATTTTCCACCACCTGTCTTAAAAAGTACTTGAATTCAGTTTAGCTACAACCTTTGAGACCATAACTTTCATGTTAATCCACCAGGCATGTCCGAGGATATAAAATCAATATAGGAACATACACAGGGAGCCTCTTTCATCTCTACATACAGGTCATGAACAGGAAGTCCCAGAATTTCAGTTATGTCATAATTATGTCACTAGAACCTCTCTCCTGCTGAAAGATTCCCTAGGAAAGTTGACCATTTAGAATCATCCTCATTGCAAACTGTCATATATCACGATAAACTCCTGTTTATGTCTGCTTTTACATGTCTTTTTCTTTTGATTTCATTGCATAATGGCATACTTGAAGTGGATGAATTGAAGTGAAATACGCTTCTAAAAAATCAAAACATTTTTTTTTAGGACTAACGATACTTATACGTTATTGGTAGCTAGTGTATAAAAACTATTCAGCCGTTATTGACAAGAAATTAACCCTTTACCCAACGAATCGCCCGCATCCGCCCGCGTAATATGCAAATTCAGCAGTTGAAAAAATATTATTTTTCAAAAAATTTCAACAAAACCATATCATGAGACCCCTCATTGGAACGAGCTCGTCGAGCTCGTTCCAACGAGGGGTCACATGATATGGTTTTGTTGAAATTTTTTGAAAAAATGTTTTTTAAAATTATAAATTTTGATATCGTCTGCATTGGGTAAAGGGTTAAGGGTCGTATTTCATGACAAACTACAGATGATTAATTATGTATATTGGAAGAGGTTTTTTAAAAAATGTAAGCCTCTCAACTTGAATCAGAAACGAGTTGAGTGTTTTGTTTTTCGAACATCACTGAAATAGTATTTATATACCGAGTCAAAAAAGAAAGTATAATAGAAACAAATGTGAAAAAATAGTATAAGGGATGAAATATAATAGTTCTAATGTTGCATGTTTGTGGACAAGAAGTCATGCAAAGAGTTTAATGACATGTTGTTGTCTACCCAACCATATACAATTTTGCTACGGATTTCAAAATAGCATGTGCTACCCGAGAATGTCAAATTGAATAGGCGACCGACAGTTTTCTTTGTGTTATGTTGTGCTAGAGAGCCTGGGTTATTGAGAAAACATGCTAGTTTTTGTCTTCTGACATTTTAAAAAATGCCAAGGTTAACAAAAAATGAAAGTGTCAATGACACTGTAGCTCAACTTGTAAAGACAGAGACATGTACATGTATAGTATGTGACACAGCAATGACAAACATCTAGGTAATGACCTGATAACATAGGTACATATAAAGTATTGTAACGGTCTGTACATAAATACTGACCGTTGCCTGTAACAAATGTATAGGTAAAGTATTGTAAAGGTGGGTGACAGTCAGATGCTGAACTAGAAAAAATCGTTGAGTCCCAGAGTGGGTCTGACTGAACCCCAAAATATTTGTTCTCATAGCACAGTGATAACAAAGGCACCCCAAAACACACTCGTTCCTGTCCCAAGGTGAAAACAAAAGTACTCAAGAAGTTTTGTGAAGATCAGTTCATAAATACGAGCTGTATAGAACTTGTGACAAAAAACTGATTGGACCTAATTTCGGTACAAAATGGCCACTGGCAGCCATCTTGAATTTTGGACCGTACCCAGAAACACTCATTCTCATCCCAAGGAGATAACAAAGGTACCCAAGAAGTTTTGTGAAGATCGGTTCATAAATACAGCCTCTACCCTGAGCCATATTGACATGTGTGCTTACATTGTGTAAGTAGCACTGAATAAATCAAAGTTCATCTAATTTGCATAATTTCTGCACGAAAAAAAACCCCTTACAATATGTGATGTATTCCATGTTACTAAACATTCATACAAAAATTTATTCAAATCAGAACTTTCATACAGAAGTTCTATACAAAAGACTGATTGCACTAATTTTGGTACAAAATGGCTGCTGGTGGCCATCTTGAATTTCGGACCACACCCAAAAACACTCGCTCTCATCCCACGGTGATAACAAAGGTACCCAAGAAGTTTCGTAAAGATTGGTTCATAAATATGGCCTCTAGTCTGAGCTGTATAGAAGATGTGTACAAAAAACTGATTAGACCTAATTTCGGTACAAAATAGCCACTGGCAGCCATCTTGAATTTTAGACCGCACCCAGAAACACTCGTTCTCGTCCCAAGGTGATAACAAAGGTACCCAAGACATTTCGTGAAGATCAGTTCATAAATACAGACTCTAGTCTGAGCCGTATTGACATGTGTACTTACTGTGTGTAAGTCGCACTGAAAAAATCAAAGTTCATCTAATTTGCATAATTTCTGCACGAGAAAAAAACCCGTATTATATGTGATGCATCCCATGGTACTAAACATTCACACAAAAAATTATTCAAATCAGGGCTTTCATATGGAAGTTCTATGCAAAAATCTGATTGCACCTAATTTTGCACAAAATGGCTGCCATCGGCCATCTTGAATTTCGGACCGGACCCCAAAGCACTCGTTCTCGTCCCACGGTGATACCAAAGGTACCCAAGAAGTTTCGTAAAGATCGGTTCATAAATACGGCCTCTAGCCCGAGCCGTATTGGCATTTGCACTTACAGTGCTGAAAGTAACCCCAAAAAACATCAAAATTAGTCTAATTTGCACAATTTACGTACGAGAAAAAAACCCGTATTATATGTGATGTATCCCATGGTACTAAACATTCATACAAAAAATTATTCAAATCAGAGCTTTCATATGGAAGTTCTGTACAAAAAACAGATTTCTGCATCGTCGGTACAAAATGGCGGCTGGCAGCCATCTTGAATTTCGGACCGCACCCAAAAACACTCGTTCTCGTCCCACGGTCATAACAAAGGTACCCAAGAAGTTTCGTAAAGATCGGTTCATAAATACGGCCTCTAGCCCGAGCCATAGCAGCTTGGCACTTACAGCTCTGAAAGTAACACTAAATAAATCAAAGTCAGTCTAATTTGCATAATTTACGCATGAGAAAAAAACCCGTATTATATGTGATGTATCCCATGGTACTAAACATTTATACAAAACTTTATTCAAATCAGAACTTTCATACAGAAGTTCTGTACAAAAAACTGATTTTTGCATCATCGGCACAAAATGGCCACTGTCAGCCATCTTGAATTTCAGACCACACCTAAAAACGCTCGTTCCCGTCCCAGGGTCATAACAAAGGTACACAAGAAGTTTCGTAAAGATCGGTTCATAAATACGACCTCTAGCCCGAGCCATAGCCAATTGTTGATGTACGGACAGACAGACAGACGGCCAGACGGACGGACGGACAGACGGACGACGGGCCATGACAATAGCTCAAATTTGACTTCGTCAAAGTTGAGCTAAAAATCAGAGGTTATGTGCCATTGGTATGCATGAGGCTGGGATACCTCCAGATGAGCTCGCTGCTGAGTTCGGAGTCACTGTGGCCACTATTTACCATCTCAATGGAAGGTATAGAACCACTGGATCTACTGCCGACCGACCGCGTTTAGATCGACCAAGAGTTATGAACCCTGCACAAGACCGGCACATCAGGACGTCTCACCTGCGGGATTGCTTCCTTCTGGAAACCAGGACAGCAGCAATTACTCCTGGTAGAATTAACAATAGAATCAGTGCACAAACTGTCTGCAATAGACTCGCGGAACACGACATCTTCAGTAGGCGTCCATACCATGGACCAATCCTTACCCAACGTCATCGTACCATCAGAATGGAATGGGTATGTCAGCGTTTTCGCTGGACTCTGCAGCATTGGAGAACAGTTTGTTTTAGTGATGAATCACGATTTTGTCAACAGTGCGCCGATGGTAGGACAAGAGTGTATCGCCAAGGAGGAGAATGGTTTTCTGATGCTTGCGTGCGGGAATGCAACCATTTTGGCGGAGTTCATGTAATGGTTTGGGCAGGAATTTCCTTGCACCATCAAACGCAGTTGATCTTCATCGATGGTAATCTGAATGGACAGCAATATAGGGACGAAATTCTTAACGCTGTTGTTGTCCCGCTGTTCAACATTAATGTCAGATTGCAGTTATTCCAGCAAGACAATGCCCGATGCCACATGGTTTGTATCTGTCGGGACTTTCTTGAGGAGCGCAGCATTGAACTTCTTCCCTGGCCCTCACTTTCGCCAGATTTGTCACCAATCGAACATCTTTAGAATCAATTGGACCGTCCAGTTACGGCTTCATGATCTTCAGACGTTAGGCGATTTATGTAGTGTTCTAAGGCAGGAGTGAAACGCAATACCACAGGGCGACATCCAGAGACTTATCAGGTCCATGTGTCGTCGATGTCTTGCCATCCAAGAGGCAAACGGTGGACATACATGATATTGCCTGCATGTGTGAACTTTTCATTTCACCGCATGTCTGAATTGCAACATCCTGATGTGATGCTGCCACAGTAAGAACAGGAAATTATGCAAATTCATACAGCTAGACTAGAAATATGAATTTGCAATAATTTGTTTGGGATTAAAGTCGATAATACTAAAATAATTGCTCCTCAAAGTTTATTATACTTTCTTTTTTGACTCAGTATAGATAGATCATGGATTCAATGAGTTTTGGTAATGCAGAATAAATTGGGATTTACTATTTCATATGGTAGGCGGTCAAAATAATTTTGGATTTGATGAAGTAATTGTTTTTAAAGTTTTGTATTTCCTAATTTTGTGTCATATTAAATATAATACAAAATCGACTTAGTGTGAAAAGTCGCCATAATAGTATGCACCATAGCTGGCAATAATAGTCCTTGAAAATCATTAACACAGTCCTTGAAAACTGCTTAAATAGTGCTTGAAGTTGATTCTCGGATATCTGAATGAACCCTGTCAATTATAAACTATTAACATGATTATTATATTAACGAGTATGCAATCAAAGTTAATTATTCATTCTCTAATCCAATACTATTATATTGTTTACCCTGATTCAGCAGTGATACCAACAGCATCCTGTTGTTTTTCTGTTCCAAGCAGAAGACTAATAAATGTTCCACCAGGCTGTGCAACCATTAGCTCAGGTTTACCATCTTTTGCGCGATTTACTGTAATTGATCCTACCTATAAATAGATAAGAAACACAATATGAAAATCAAATATGTCAAAAACACTCAGAATACAAGATTTGATACATATACATTTATCATTACCACCAGGGCAAGTTGCGGTCCGATTATAAACACGACCAGGAATCTGATACAAATTGCTGGACATGCACATGGTCATGATAATACATTTATCTAACAATTCCCCAGTTTTCAGTTCAAATTGGGTTGAAATTGGTCAAAATTTTGAATTTCGGGAACTATATTTTAATGCGTAATAACAATGTATATTTAAGAATTGAATGCAATTTTTTATAATCTTTATTGGTGTATGAACGTGTGGGAATGGATACAAATTATGTATGAATCCCACACATTCATACTCCAATAAAGATTATAAAAATTGCATTCAATTCTTATAATTACATTCCGTAACTGTTTAAACTACTTTTTACTAAACAACAAAGCAGAAAGACGAAATAAAACATGTACAAACGAACGAGACGAAAAACCACCCGCACACAAAAGACAAAGCGCGCAAAAAACCTGCCCAAACACATCCCGAATTACATTCTGTCAACTGCGCTCTACTGTAAATGCATGTGAAAATGATGTTTTCATCCAGCTGACCAATGGGAATTGAGTATTTGAACCCACAACGTATAACTACATTAACAATATAATTATATGTGAATGTTTACCGGAAAGTGAATCTGTCTGGTACGGAATCAGAATGTGGGGGGGGGGGGGGGGGGGGGGTGGGGGGGTCTTGGCCCGATACAAATGTTTCTTCCATGTTTTGGGGTGCAAATTAAGTTGATTTTTAGATACATTCTTGGATGTAGCAATGTTCTTTATTTCAAATATGTGTAACAATGCAAAAGTTCAGTTTTTAAAACTTTTCACAGTTAAGTTAAATGACAAATTAATTTAGGATATTAATTTTTAAACCCCAGCCTAAATAACTAGTAAATCCTGCATTGAGATAACTAGCCATCCTCCCCTCCATATTTGATTTTTTTACCTGTTCTTCCATGGTTAATTACATTTCAGTGAAAGTATTTTTATTTCATTATTCAGACAGACAGTAGGTACCTTTGTCTGCAACATGTGTTAGATAAAGGTTAGTCCTTCGCCTTACATGACAGGAGAATTACACCTGTAAAAATATTTCTTGAATACTTCAGAATATTCATATTTAGCCCATATTTTCTATTTCTCAGGTCATTTTTTGTAAAATTGCATATGGGCGGATGTTTTTTCATTTTATTTTTTATTTTTGTAATTATTTCTTTGCTATCAAAAGTTCATGTTCTTGGTTTGTTTTATGTTTTAGGCCTCATAATCTACAGAATAGCAAGGGTGGTGGTGTATTTTGTCCCTTGAGTGCAAGAAGGCTTTGTAATGCTAAAGCATTGCAAAGCCTTGTTGCACACAAGGGACAAATTTATCAATTTTATTAACTTGGGTAAAATATCAGATATAAACCATTTAGTTTTTAGTTATTTAAGTATGAAAAGAGAGCATGCGGCAACCAAAAGGACCATATGGGACGGCCTGAGAAACAAATTTTTAACTTTTTTAGGCTTTACTTAGTGTTTCTTAAACATTTCCCAAGGATTTGTAAATGTATATCAGATGGAAAATGTGCCCAACAATATTTTTTGTCATTTTTTGATGAAAATCTCAAAACTCCCTATATTTTGCATTATTCATACCTGTCCTGCAAGCTGCCATTTGTTTATCACCATCATTGTTCCACTCTCGCCATCTGCATCAGAAGACGACTGCCACCTGAAAAGTCTAACAAGTCTGTCAGAATATCCCACCACAAACTCTGTGTTTCCATCACCATCTGGAATGTAGAATATGTAGAAATAAGAACAATCTAGTTGGAGTCAGAAATAGTGTTGAAATCTAAATTTTATAGTAAATTTCCTTTCTTATTATACCTACCACAATTGTTTACTTCAGGCTTGCACTACAGTGGAAGTCCCTAACTCGGATAAAATACTCTCTATTTTTTGTCTTTCCCAAGCAATTTGGGAAAGAAAAGTGGTGCAAAAGCACCAAGAAAAAATAAGCCAAAACTGGGTCGAGTGCAACCGGTGCAGACCCAGTACGGGATGCTCTCTCCCAAGTACAACTCCATGACTTCCGTTGCCAGTGCGCATATACCGTCTCTAAAGACTCATTCTTTTTGAATCCGTCAACGTTAGAGTTATGTGATCAGCGGGGAGGAAAGATTCTTTACCCGTAAAGAAGACGGGAGGGCCTCCATGTAAACAATTGTGGTAGGTATAATAAGAAAGGAAATTTACTATAAAATTTAGATTTCTTATCAACCTACTCACAATTGTTTACTTCAGGCTGAATAGACAATAGGCTGGAGGGAATCACATAACCAACCCACACATAACCCCAGTGCAGTGGAACCGTGAAGCAGAAGGAAGAGGTCCCGAGGCTTATCAACCATAACATCGCAATCATTGGTAAAGGACAATGAAAGGAGACATATGGGCCTGTGTGACACACAGACAGAAAAAGGGCAGTAACAGCACACGGCTGAAACTGACCTTCAAGAAGCTTAATGGCTATGGCAGACAACAGCCTGAGCAGAAGAAAGAGGACCCAGGGCAAAAAGGTCCTCCAACTGCTCCTGCAACTGGCGCAGATAAAAGGTGGAGAAAGTAGAAGCATTTCTCCAGTAGGCTGCCTGCATAACATCCGACAACTTGACGGAGTTAGAATAAGCCCAAGAGGTGGATAGTGCCCGCACCTCGTGGGCAGAAAAACGATTGGTAATACAATCGCCAGCTGCTAAACGACCATAAGCCGTACGAATAGCAAGACAAATCCATTGAGAAATGGATTGAGGAGAGATCTTCTGTCGACCCGGAATAAGAGACAGTAAAAAACATTTCCTGCCTTTCCGTATGAAACGTGTCCGATCGAGATAAATGCAAATAGCACGGACTGGACAGAGCAAAGGGCGATTACCCTCAACAGAAGGAAGAGCCCTGATACAGATAGGAGGAGGAGTAGTATCTGGTAACTGATTCTTGGCCAAAAAAGAGCAATCAGTGGTAAAAGTAACACTGTTGGGAGAGCTCCTAAAAAAGGCCAGGTCAACCGAGAGGGCGTGAAGCTCACTAACCCGTCTGGCCGAAGCAAATTCCATCAGAAAAGCTGTCTTATATGTGAGAAAATGCATATCCACCTGGGATAAAGGTTCGAACGGCGCCCCCCCCCCCTCCCCCTGATACGACGCTTCCCCACATAAGATATACCAGAAACTCCGCAATCTGTGAAATCGAAGGATTGGCATAATCAACAGAGTGATCAGCACACCATCGACAGAAGACCTTCCATTTAGCTGCATAAGCTAAACCAGTGGAGTGCCTCCTCGAAGAAGAAATGCACTCCACTGCTCGTCTCGAAAAACCTCTACGGAGGAGACAGGACCTGACAAAAGATATGCGTGAAGGCACAATGAAGTCGGGTCGACGTGAAACCTCCTCGGGCGACCTTGACAAAGAAGGTTGCGACGTAGCGGGAGACGTGCTGGAACCACCACCATCAGCGAGCGGAGCTGATTGATCCACACCCGCTGAGGCGACAGGGGAGCGATCAGAATGATTCGACAACTGCAGGTTCGAATTTTGGCTAGAACCTGAGAAAGAATCGGAACCGGCGGGAAGGCGTAGCCGACTAGACCGTTCCAATAGAGTGACAGAGCGTCCACGGCAAAAGCCAGAGGATCTGGACACGGGGACACGAAAGTGTCCACCTGATGGTTCCAACGAGTCGCAAAGAGGTCGATGTGGGGACATCCCCAGAGATCACAAAGCGACTGGAACACTGCCCTGTGGAGCATCCACTCGGTGGAAATTAACCTGCCCTGTCGGGACAGGGAGTCGGCTAGGACGTTCAGACGACTGGGAATGTGACGAACAACCACTCCGGCGTGAACATCCTGAGCGAGCAGTAGAAGATCCCGAGCTAATTCGTACATCGGAAACCGAGTGCGTGCCGCCCTGGTTCCAAATGTAAGCAACCACTGTCGAATTGTTGGATAGCAGAAGGACCTGGCGATTCGACAGGTGAGGGATCCACTGCCTGAAACTCAGAAGAAGAGCAAGAAGCTCCTTCTGGTTGATGTGTAGAGCTGCTTGATCCTGGTCCCACATCCCGTGTAGGGAAAGACCGAGAGGATCCAACGTCGCACCCCATCCGAGATTGCTGGCATCTGCCATCAGAACGCGATCGGACGTGGGTAAGTCCAATGGAACACCCTGTGTAATCCACTGAACATCTGTCCAGGGAAGAAGGTGAGGATACAGAGATTCCGGAAACGGAAGCACCTGATCCAGAGAATCTACATTCAGCCTCCAACGACTGAGCAGAAAGTGTTGGAGAGGTCTGACACACAGCCGACCTAGAGGAATGAGATCTGTCACCGAACCACAGAGACCGATCAGCCGGAGAAAACTCCAAGCGGTCGCGGACGTGGACTGGGACAGAGTCAGAGCAAAAGCTGAGAGAATCACAGCCTTGGCCTGGGGAACCAATACCAAATTGAATTGGGTTTGGAAAGACATCCCCAGATGACAAAACGACTGAGAAGGGACCAGGTCCGACTTCTCCTTGTTGACTCTGAATCCTAGCGACGTGAAAGCTCAACAGAGTGGCGACATCCGACTCCAGTAAGGCAGCATTGGAATGCCTCTGGAGGATATCGTCCAGATATGCCGAAGTAGTCACCCTGGACTGTGTGCGATGGAACGCTATCACATGCGACATCAGTCTGGTGAAGGCCCAAGGAGCCAGGTTGAGGCCGACAAGCATGGCCTTGAACTGGTAAACTCGCCCTAGAAAAGCGAACCTGAGATACTTCCATGACGCCTGATGCATCGGAACATGGAAGTAAGCGTCTCGCAGGTTGATGCTGGCAGCGAAATCTCCCTGGTGAATTGATTGGCGGACCGACCTGAAAGTCTCCATGCTGAACTTGGGAGCAATGATAGACTGGTTCAGGATACTCAGATCGATAACCGGTCGGAGTCGGCCGTCCTTCTTCGGCACCAAGAACAGGCGGTAATAGAAACCCACTGACTGAATGTTCTTGACGACCTCGATCGCCCCCTTTGCCAGGAGATTGCCAATCTCCGTGGACAAAAGTTCCCGACGTAAAACGTCTGAAGGAACTGTGATTGGAAGAGGCAACCTTGACAGAGTGGGGTGCCGTCGGAAGGATATTCGCAGCCTGGACCGAACAACATCTAACACCCACGGATCGGATGTGATGGTGGCCCAATGGTCTGCAAACTCTGCTATCCTCCCTCCAACCTGGGACGAGTCGAGGTGAGGACCTTCATTTCGAGGCCCACGAGAGGAGAAACCACCTCCTCTACTCTAAATGAAGAATCCTGAGACTTCCCTCGATTCTGCCGACCTTTACCCTTACCCCTTGAGTAAGAAGTAGAGGCGGCGGCAGAAGGACCAGCCTTTTGCTTCACAGAGGAAGCAGAAGGGTACTTGTTAGGCTTGGAATGGCCCTTGCCTCCCCTAGAAGGCTGATCAAGCTGACGAAACAGCAGCTGATCTTTGGAATGCCGTAGGACGTCATCCCAGACCGTCGACACGGAACCATGGAAAAGTTGCGGACCTGCCAAAGAAGCAGATCGAAGAGCAG
This sequence comes from Pictodentalium vernedei, assembly GCA_031216915.1. Taxonomy (NCBI): domain Eukaryota; kingdom Metazoa; phylum Mollusca; class Scaphopoda; order Dentaliida; family Dentaliidae; genus Pictodentalium; species Pictodentalium vernedei. The sequence goes on from CM062293.1 coordinate 490,541,848, forward strand.
CACGCTGCTCCTCGGGAAGGGATCGTCCTGTGTCCAACACAGCGTCCCTTCGAACTAATTCCAGATTAGCCGTGTTACAGGCATGCGTGTGAGCAAGATGCATATGCGCCTTGGACAGCACACGCAAAGGAGCCTGTACCTCATCAAACTTATCTGGAGGCAGATAAGCAGCCAAAGCTGAGACGACGTGATCTGAGAGAGAAAGCATGCCAAGCATCTCTCTAGATAAGCCCAATGTGGACTCCAGAGTCGTCATTGGAATGACGGCAGACTTGGGCTTAGAAAGCCCGAGGGAAGTGGAGTCCTGATCCAGAACCGCCAAAGTCTGGCAGACCGACGGATTGGCAGAATCGTAGGAACGATAACGCACAGGAGGCAAAAAGGTGTCAACCCTGGTGAAGAACGAAGTCTTCAGAGCCTTGGAATTCAGCTTGGAGTCCAATGCTGAAAAAGCTTCAACCACCTGTACCGACTGGCACGGTCGAAGGCGCCCAGAAGCAGGTTGCTCCATAGGCTGTAGGCGCGTGACCGATGATCGCGGCCAGGCTGACAGTCGGCTGGTTAGTAGGTTTGAGATCAGGCAGAAACCCAAACACAAAGTCAAGAGCTGCCCCCAAGTCCGAAGACTGCTGGCCCTCGACATCAAGCATGTCGGACTCCTCCCCAGAGTCGGAAGACACATAGCCCATCATGGGCAAACCAGCCGACGCCTCCCATGGTGTCGGGACACCAGAGGAATCAGAAACTGGACGGTTTCCAATCCCGGGAGGCGGCGCCATAGGAGGCGCCTGGAAACCACTCATTGCCTCGCTGGAAGCAACAGGAAGGCTCTCAGATAGAACCTGAGTGAGTAAGGAGAGGGCCTCCCTAAGCTCACTGCCCGTACCGACTGGTTCGACAGGGGAGCGAACCGGCAAAGTGGCTTCACCTCTGACCCTCTTAACCAGCGAAGGGTCACGATCCTCCAAAACACCCGACGCGGGACGACGGGCTGCAGCCGAAACATCTGAAGGCAGACGTGTATAGGGGTACAAGGCACCCCGAGGATCAATATGGCGAGAACTCATGAGAGTCACCGCAGACCTCTGTGGGGCAGAAGGTCCAGGCTGCACAAAAGGCGTTGGTCCCCTAAAAACTGGTCGTGAGGCCAGAATGAGTGGACGGAAATGCCACGGAGTTCATAGTGTCTCCACTAAGAACATCTGAATCCAAAGACACAACTGTGGTGCTCGACGGCGAAGAGACCACAGAGATGGGTTCGGCCGGCAGCCCCTTCCGACTTTGCCCAGTTGAAGTCAGGGAAGGCTGAGGCCGATATCCCACGTCTACAGTACCGGACATTCCTGCAGCGAAAAGCCGAGGCCGGCTGAAACTGACGACGAAGCAGACGGACCGGCAGTAGTAGTAGATACGTCGGGAGTCGTTGAGGCTGGTGAAATAGTGGCGAGAGCACACCTGCTCGGCTCCGAAGGAGGAGTCACAACCCTAGTGACAGCCTCAGATGTCGACTGGAGGGGGACCGTAGTCCTGGAACCAGGCACCTCTTCACCAGAACACTCAACGGCTCCCGCAGTATCCACTACAGGAAAAGACTGCACATCCCCCATGGAGGAGGAATAACTCTCACCAGACAAGGTCGGCTCGGGAGCCCCCAAACGACCACGTTCTCCTTTCCCGCGGGAGCGGGAGGCATGGCCACGAGAACGAACGACACTGTTAACTGACGCCCAGAAAGTGGATGACCATGATCCACAGACACCACATGGCCACACGGCCGAACACCCATTACAGGAGGAACAAGACGAATGTAAATCGTCCGCATGCTTTGGCAGCAGACATTGCCCACAAGGAATTGTCCTGGGCATGATAGAGGTGAGAGGAGCAGAGAAGGTGGAATCAGAAAACAGAAGAACACCCCCAAAGAAGAGAGAAAGGTGACAGAAACAAAGACCCCAGAGGGTCGACCGGGAACCACACAACAGGATGACTACTCTCAAAAGAAAGAAGAAAAACTGTAGGAGTGGTACCCCGCTGACACCTAACTCTAACACAATTAGAAAATTCAGCAAATAAAGCATTAACAATAATTGTGACAAATAATAAGTCCGAACCGCATGGCACACGAAATTCGCACGCGACTCGAAAGAGAACAATTAAATATACATTATGGATATATAATATTGAAGAGAATATAAAAAACACTGTTCCTGAGAATACAAAGGATACACTGATGCACTATGAATCAGGAATCGTAAAACAACGAGCTGGATAAAGACTGAAAAGCATGCAAAAACATCTCGACACGAAGCGGATGATAAAAAGAATTAGTCTTTAGAGACGGTATATGCGCACTGACAACGGAAGTCGTGGAGTTGTACTTGGGAGAGAGCATCCCGTACTGGGTCTGCGCCAGTTGCACTCGACCCAGTTTTGGCTTATTTTTTCTTGGTGCTTTTGCACCACTTTTCTTTCCCAAACTGCTTGGGAAAGACAAAAATAGAGAGTATTTTATCCGAGTTAGGGACTTCCGCTGTAGTGCAAGCCTGAAGTAAACAATAGTGAGTAGGTTGATAAGAAATGGTTAGTCGACTAGTCACAGTCAATCCGATTAATAACTGAAATCAATTACTAAATCACCCATCAATTAGTCGGGACCTCCTCCCTCCTCAATCCACCAGTCATCATTGTTTTGATGTTTCTGGCTTTTCATGCCATGCTCATGGACTGGATGATTAAGATTTGATCATGGATGAAGCATAACATTATGTCAGTGGTGGTGCCTTTAACCCTTTACTCAACGTAACGGCCAAAACCGGCCAGCGCTATTCTCAAAAATCGTCAATTAATTTTCAAAATATTTTCATTTTTTGTCTCAAAAACATAGGTTATGACCCCTCGTTGGAACAAGCTCGTCGAGCTCGTTCCAACGAGGGGTAATAACCTATGTTTTTGAGACAAAAAATGAAAAAAATTAGTTATTCAAGAATTTCTTTCGCAAGTGTCGTCTGCTTTTCATGTTTGGTAAAGGGTTAATATCTCAACTGTCACAATCGTTTGATGTCATGGGTTACCAGCACTTGTAGTCTCTGTAAGGCACCTTTCCACATCAGGCCCACCTGAGGTGGTAAGGAGTCTTACAGAGACAACAGAGCATGCCTCCGACCTGTGACTACCATTTGCATCTATCACGTTTTCTGTATACAAATTTGGCAGTTTGCATATGTCTATGATTTATCATGCAAAAGTGACTACCATTTGCATCTATCACGTTTTCTGTATACAAATTTAGCAGTTTGCATATGTCTATGATTTATCATGCAAAAGTGACGACCATTTGGCATTATAAGTTACAGGGCATTTAGTTGGCAGATACAGTGTCATATATGGCGAAGAGAAAACAATATTAGGTGAGGCGAAGACGAACCTAATATTGTTTTCTTTGAGCCGTATATGACACTGTATCTGCCAACAAAACGCCCTGTAACGTATTTATTATGCACGGCATGCTAAAATGTCATTGGGGAAGTTAACTCAACGAATAGTTAACTGATGCACACTTCTCGAAAAATGTAAACAAAGCAGACAATGTTTACATACGCAACAAGGGAAGTAATTTTGCTTCTGCATTCTAATAAATCACTCGTGACTTGTTCTATAACCGCCAATGTTTTGAGCTGGTTTGGCATTTCATTATAACAGTTTCATTCAATCAAATGCAATGTTTATACGGCAGGGCTATTTTATATGGTGGGTCTTCTGTACGACTGTGCTGCAGCATGTACGCACGTGAAAATGAAAAGCTGAGGCGTGTGGATATAATGATAAAACAAAATGGCTGATGGGTACCTAACATTAAATTAATATTGGGTGCTTTTCAGCCATCCTGAACCTAATATTGCGGAGTCTATGTCTCTTAGTAACTTCATTTGATTGGATAAACAAATTTACTAGCATAATAATGATAGATGCTAAGCCTTTTCGCGAAAGCTTTTCTCACTAAATGTGCTATCTGTATAATCACACATGAATGAACTGGAGTGATGGAAATGAGGATCAATGATAGATTTTCGTCCAGGAGACATCAGGAGTGTGAATAACAGGTTGCGACTTTCCAGACATTCTGTTATGAATTAGTACCATGGATACTGGTGGAGTGAAGTGGAGGGAGACATGTTGACTAATCGACTTGCAATAGACTGATGGTTTGTGACAAGTCGACTAGGAAATTCACTAATCGTTGCAACACCAGTCAGAAATGTTAGTGATAAAAAACGAAATTACAAATTAAATGTCATTGACATTGAGCAAATGATTCGGGAAAAAATGGCAATAATATTTAACATTAACTTTGTGCATTGTAAAATTTGAATTCGATTCAAATTTCGAATAGTTTGTTCGATTCGATTAGGTTTTCCAAATACCTGACCATTGAATACTGAAATCGAATATCCCAATGACAATCACAGAAACTTATGACACTTCTTTTCGCATTTATCATTATATGTGGTCATTATTTCTCCCCAATTATATTAATATCAAGAATATTAAGGTAAACTGGTCAGTCAGAGCCAATTATGTTCATTTCAAGAATATTCAAGTTCAGTGGTCAGTCAGAGGTGTTGGGTGGTTATTATTTTAAAAGTCACTGTCGGTCCTGAAGAAACCATATTTTGGAATTCATGTAAGTTTGTTTTTCAGCATTGGGGATCCTGCCAGGGCCTAGACACATATTAATTAATGGAGTTTTCAGTTCCAACTTTCTGAAAGGTGCTGGACACTTTGAGATATTTTTAAAACTTGTTTAAATGAACGATTTTGCATTTATCTGACTGTTCCAACATGTGCGGCATGTGGCACTTATTTTTGCATAATTGGTACTTTCTGAAAATGTTTTGACATTCATTAAAGTTGTTTCCTTAAACGAACTTTTGATTGCGTAAATGTGGATAGTATTGATCCCACAATTTCATTCCGGGCGATGTATTCCATATTGTAGTAAAACTACATATGTACCAATCACTTCCTCTTCCATCTTGATCCATAGAAACTTATAGTGTTATCTGTGTCAAAAAACTTGACAATCTTCCCCATATGTACCATTATTATGTCAGCTCTTGGGATCAACCAATCAGCGTGGATAAATGGTGGCAGCCTATGAAGCCATATCAGGTCGATGATGATGTCATTGGTCACCCCATATGAAATCAATATTAAGTGTGTGTCAACCATATTGTTTTTAGAAATAAAATACAACCGCCTCTTCTCAATGATGTCAATCTTACAGCAAACATTCTAAATCATCTGTTTAATGTGATTAAAGGTTCATTAAACTCACTTGAACAAAAAGAAGTAATTTTTTATAATGTACTATTGAAAAAAAGTAGGGGTATATCTGAGAAAAGTGAGATATATGAAAAAGTATATTTATATTTTCAGCAAAAATACAGTTGAGGAATTACACTGTGACATCTGGTGAATGAATTCAGCTATAGTTGGGTGTCTGACAAGAACACGTTCCATACACTGAGCTGTAGAAGACATGGACGGTCAGTCAGAGAATTTACCACATTCAGTCCAAGACCTCAATACCTTGTAAATCCTCCTTGGTTCACAAGTCAAGCATGGATCTGATGTGGCATACTCCTCACCAAACATCCAATATCAGCTTGACTGATATTATTCCATTCTTCCTGCAGTGCAGCAGCGAGTTCCTGGACATTACATCTGCTTGTTGCCATTTTCACATAAATTACCGGGCAGATTAATTAAAGGGACATACTGGATTTTGTCTGCGGACATAAATGCGTTACCGGATGTTTAGGGGTCGGATATGGTGTCATGTGAGGCTCAGTGAGATCAATATTAGGCTCAGCTAATGCCTCGCCTGACACCATATCCGACAACTAAACGTCCCCTAACTTATATTATGTCAAATCATTAAAGCTGCATACGTAAATCTCTAAGTACATATCAGCTCATGTCTCGCCTAATATTGATCTCACTTCGCCTCACATAACACCATATCCCCCCGACCACTAAACGTCCCATAAATTATATTATGTCAAATCATTAGCCCTTATGGGCCTGGACAAGGGTCTTGAATTCCCACCATTCAACAGTTCCTATACGTCTTAATGGCTTTGCAGCGATTTTTAGTTAAGTAACAGGCAACCAAGACTTGACTAGAAACCAGTGTCTAGATAATTTGTCTATTGTCAGCAGGACCGCCTCATGATGGCATGTTAAGGGCACCTGTTCAGAGGTCGGAAAAGTTGGAAATAGGCCTTTAAGGGTTAAAGCTGCATACATAAATCTCTGACTACATATACCAACTGAATGTCCAATTTGATTCAAATCTGGTTTAAAATTGAACCTTCACCCTTTACCCAACGAAGACGATGCCAAAATTTATTATTTTAAATATCATTTTTTCAAATTTTTCAAAAAATTTCAACAAAACCATATCATGTGACCCCTCGTTGGAACGAGCTCGACGAGCTCGTTCCAACGAGGGGTCACATGATATGGTTTTGTGGAAATTTTTCGAAAAATAATATTTTTTCAGTTGCCAAATTTGCATATTACGCGGGCGGATGCGGGCGATTCGTTGGGTAAAGGGTTAACCCTTTGAACCCTAGTGGTATCTTCCATGTCAGTTCAATGGCAGCAATTGGAAGAGCCCTTATTCATTATTTGTTGGCATACCAATTAATATTGTCAACGGACAGCCTTGGGGCTGCGCGTTGAAAATATTGATTGGTCTACCTACCCCACATATTCATTTAGCAGCCTCCCTGCCTAATGAAATTATGTTGTATCGTGTTCCTGAACCGGAAAAGTGGTCTTTCTGGTTTAAAGGACTGAACACTCTATTTGATTTGTACTCGATTTGAAAGGAAAAGATCTGATTCGTAGGGCGCTAAATTAAAACTTTACCTTACAAACCTGTCACATCCATCCACACAATCTACAAACTGATCAGTCGTACAAAAATTATGTTAAAAACATTTCAACAAAACCATATCATGTGACACCTCATTGGAACGAGCTTGTCAAGCTTGTACCAATGAGGGGGTCACATGATATGGTTTTGTTGAATTTCTTTCGAACATTTGAAAAAGAATAATTAAAATAACAAATTTTGATATTGTGTACACTCAGTAGAGGATTAAAGAGCATTACAAAAACAGAATTCAAGTTCCAAACATACACAAGAAAACATTTTGTGCATGCACAAGCACGCAATCATCCCATGATGATAACAAACGTAGTCCTAGAAGTTCTATACAAAAAACTGATTGCACCTAATTTCGGTATAAAATGGCCACCACCAGACATCTTGAATTTTGGACCACACCCAAAAACACTTGTTCTCGCCCCAAGGTGATAACAAAGGTACCCAAGAAATTTCATGAAGATCGGTTCATAAATACAGCCACTAGCCCGAGCCGTATTGATATGTGCACTTACAGTGTATAAGTAGCACTGAATAAATCAAAGTTCATCTAATTTGCATAATTTCTGTACGAGAAAAAAACTTGTATTATATGTGATGTATTCCATGTTACTAAATATTCATTCCAAAATTTATTCAAATCAGAACCTTCATATAGAAGTTCTGTACAAAAAACTGATTGTACCTAATTTCAGTACAAAATGGCCACTGGCAGCCATCTTGAATTTTGGACCGCACCCAAAAACACTTGTTCTCGTCCCAAGTAGATAACAAAGGTAACCAAGAAGTTTCGTGAAGATCAGTTCATAAATACAGCCCCTAGCCAGAATCGTATTGACATGTGTACTTACTGCGTATAAGTAGCACTGAATAAATCAAAGTTCATTTAATTTGCATATTTTCTGCACGAGAAAAAAACCTATTATATTATATGTGATGTATTCCATGTTACTAAACATTCATACAAAAATTTATTCAAATCAGAACTTTCATGCAGAAGTTCTGTACAAAAAACTGACTGCACTAATTTCGGTATAAAATGGCTGTTCTTGGCCATCTTGAATTTTGGACCGCACCCAAAAACACTCGTTCTCGTCCCATGGTGATAAGATAGGTACCCAAGAAGTTTCATAAAGATCGGATCATAAATACGGCCTCTAGCCCAAGCCGTATTGAATTGTTGACAGATGGACAGATGTCCAGACGGACAGACAGATGGACAACGGCCATAGCATAACCTCAAATTGGACTACGTCAAAGTTGAGCTAAAAATTAAAAACATACCAACATCAGCCAAGAAAACTACTTTGCCATTAGCAGGTAAATGCTGTGAAAATGATGGCTTCAAGATTTTGTCACAATCTACATCACCTGAACTGTTTTCCTGAAATACATAATAAACTAGTGTTAGGCCCCACAAGGTAGATCTTCTGTTTCTCAGACCAATCTTTGAGATTCGACTCAATTTTGAATCTTAATTTGATATTTGGTTCGATTTGAAATCGGCTGCCCAGTTCATTTCCTCTTGAATCTTTTTCATTGGAATATAGGCTTGGTATCAGTCAGCTTCATCATCTCACAAAACGTATTGTTCGGATGGAATTCGTACATAAATAATATTGAAATAAAAGACTAAGTGTAAATTCAGCTACATTAACATAATAACATCTGCACTCATGCCACCAGCCATGCTAATTTCAATATCACTAGTCCCTACCATGATTAAATGCAAATTTAAAGTTTCCAAGCAAAGTCGACGATGAAGTATAATCCTTACAAGGTAATATTCCAATAACATCATCAAGATAATGCCTTGATAATGTAGTTGGATTATTTTATCAGTCGAGACATGAGCCATCACAGTCAAAACAAATCAGGTTTATAGCACCTCAACCTCCATCGGCCATCTTCAAAATGCCACTGATTCGATTTGAGATTCGATTCGATTTTGAATAATAAAAGTGATTCAATTCAAGATTCAAGTTGAATAAAAAATGTGCGATTTGCAGGGCCTTAGTTTAAACTTGATATCACATTCTACACAAAAAGGTTAACCCTTTTACCCAACATAATGACCAAAACTGGCCAGCGCTATTCACAAAATTCACCATTCAATTTTTATTACTTTTTTCATTTTTTGTCATGAAAACATAGCTTATGATCCCTCATTGGAATGAGCTTGTTCCAATGAGGGGACATAAGCTATGTTTTTGACACAAAAAATCAAAAAAATTAGTGGTTTAACCCTTTACCCAACGTAATGGCCAAAACCGGCCAGCGCTATTCTAAAAAATCGCCTATTAATTTTCATTATTTTTTTCATTTTTTGTCTCAAAAACATAGGTTATGACCCCTCGTTGGAACGAGCTCGTCGAGCTCGTTCCAACGAGGGGTCATAACCTATGTTTTTGAGACAAAAAATGAAAAAAATTAGTTATTCAAGAATTATTTTTGCAAGTGTCGTCTGCTTTTCATGTTAGGTAAAGGGTTAAGAATTTTATTCGCAAGGGTCCTCTTTTTTTGTGTTAGGTAAAGGGATAATGTGTATATGCTGATTTCTTCTTTTGACCTCTAACTGTGGGAACTTGGTCTTGACGTTACACACTTCACATTGTCAAGTGGTGGTATACATTCTGTACAGGTTTCCTCTTGATATCTTAGCCTATTAACCCTTTACCTAACAAGAAAGGCAGACAACACACGCAAATAAAATTGCTGAAGAAATGAAGTTTTTAATTTTTTGCGTCAAAAACATAGCTTGTGACCCCTCATTGGAATGATCTCAATGAGCTCGTTCCAATGAGAGGTCATAAGCTATGTTTTGAGACAAAAAATGAAAAAAAATAATGAAAATTGAATGGTGATTTTTGTGAATAGCGCTGGCTGGGTTTGGTAAAGGGTTAAAAAGTTATGTTTTGGACTCAAAACAGATATTAGATGGATGGATGGACAGAAAAAAATTAGCTATGCTTAACGAAATACAATACATTTAGTGATAATTCTAACCTATTTCAGTGGTGTACCATTTAAATGAAAGTGTCAATGACACCGTAGCTCAACTTCACCAGAAAGGGATTGAACAAAATAACTAACTGTAGGATGTGCTATAGGAACTGTAGGCAATTTAAGAGCAAAATCTGAGATGGCTGATTGGAGGTCATGTTTTTAACCCTTCACCCAATGCATATGATATCAAAATTTATTATTTTAATGTTTGTTTTTTCAAATTTTTCAACAAATTTCAATGAAACCATATCATGTGACCCCTCATTGGAACAAACTCATTCGAATGAGGGGGTCACATGATATGGTTTCGTTGTAATTTTCTTAAATATATATTTTTTTAAACTACTTAATTTGTAAATTACGCAGTCGGATGTTGCCAATTCGCTAGGTAAAGGGTTAAAGGAAGATTTAAAAAAAACATGATAGCTCCTATGTAAAGGGTGATATCACATTTTTGATTACTCTTTAAAGTCACATAAGAGCGCTGAAAAGGACTGAAGGAGATATGCACACCATAGGGTGTGTGCTGCTAAAGGAACTGATAACAATGTATATGCCAAATCAAAGATGGATGCTGGTGGCCATGTTTTTCAAAAAATGATTGATAGCTCAAATCAAGACATCACACCAAAGCTACATATGAAATCTGAAAAAGATCAGGTGAGGGATGCGGCCTACAGGTGCTAATGGAATTGTTGACAATTTATATTCCAAATCCAAGATGGCCACTGGGAGCCATGTTTTTCTTGGAAATTCAGACAAATTTGATAGCTCCCATCCAGACATCACACCAAAGCTACATCTGAAATCTGAAAAAGATCAGATGAAAGATGCAGCCTGTAGGGTAAGCTAATGGAATTGTTGACAATTTATATGCCAAATCCAAGATGGCCACTGGTAGCCATGCTTTTCAATGAAATTTAAGAAAAAATTGAAAGCTCCCATCTAGACATTAAACCAAAGATACCTATCAAATTTGAGAAAGATCAGGTGAGAGATTCGTTCTGTTGAGTGTGCTAATGGAATTGTTGACAATTTGCATGTCAAATCCAAGATGGCCATTGGCAGCCGCATTTTTCAACAAAATTCGGAAAGATTCAATTAGGACTGTCACGATTAATTGATTGTTGATCGTTCACAGCAAAATTGATTAGTATTTTTCGTTGTCGAATAATCGGTAAATTTTATCCCGCTTTAGACGTTTAATAATTAAAAGAAAATGTTATGAAAAAACTATTGTTTCTGAAGGTAAAGAGTTAAGAACCCCAAGAAGCCGTTGGAAGCATTTGTTTGTCAGGTGCATTCATCAAAGCTTTGATGTTCTGAACTTTTGAACCGTCAGTGTAATAATCAAGACCGGTCGGCAGTTGCGAAGTTTGCAACTGCCGACCGGTCTTGATTATTACACTGGCGGTTCAAAAGTTCAGAACATCAAAGCTTTGAATGTACCTAAAAGAGGATCTTCTTTGTTGTTTACCGGAGGTAGGTCAACTGACTTGAACTTCATTTTTTTTATCGACATCAGAGAGAGGGAGAGGGGGGTCATCTAGGTACGATTAATCGATTATGATCGATTATTTGTGACGATTAATCAATTCCTAAATTAAAAAATTGTGACAGCCATAGCTCCCATCTAGACATCACCCCAAAGCCACATATGAAATTTGAAACTGATCGGGTGAGAGATATGTCCTGTAGGGTGTGCTAAAGCAATTATGGGCAGACATACGGAAGGACGGCAGATTGCAACCCATTCCAATAGCTCATACCTGACGTTGCCAAGTTGAGCAAAAAAGTATTACTTTGACACTGCTGTGCAGATGGTGTCTCAATATGTAATGAGGCTTCAGCTTCCAGTTCCCAGCATTAATTTATTGTTTATTGGTGTTTTAAGGTCACATACTTATGCACAATGGCTAATCGTGACCGGGACAGTTTTACGGGTGGTGGAAGCTGGAGTACCCGGAGAGAACCACCGAGCAACGACGAGCAGCTGTCAGCTCTCCAACATCGTAACTCTGAACTCTGCACCGCAGCACAGGCAGGGTTAGATTGGTTGAAGACATGCGCACCATCAACGTGCAGTACGCCTCAGTACACAGCGTCATCGTGCCCCCATGTAGGCAATCGGGGTGAAGTGTCTTGCCCAAGGACACAACGCGGTTGCCGCAGGTGGGATTCGAACCGAGGACCTCTCGGCTTGCAGCCTGCACCTCTACCAACTGAGCCACCGAGCCCCCCCAGCATTAATAAAATCATATTCTGTGTTCCATTTTGAAAAAAGTTTGAAATTTTTGCTTTCAGTAAAGTGTAAGGAACTGGGACAACACAAATGCTACAAAACAGATCCAAACAGTTAAACATGCCAGTCTTTTTTGGCAAGTATGCTGATTTTATAAGGTATAAAATGTGTAAAGAGACAAAATGTAGTTTTGGTCTTACCTCTGAACTGCCATCAGCTTTCACATCAAAGATATAAAACCACCCTTCTGAAGACAAGCATGCCATAGAATTCTGAAATTAGTTAAAATCAAATTTTTTTGGACTTGTTTTAGTGATTGAGTGTTAGAAGCCACTACTGTGGCTCTACTGAAATGGGCTAAAATCATTCTAGTGCCTCTACACTACACATTAGCTGGTTGTTCGCTCAGCAGTAAAAAAAATGTTCATATACAAATGTTTTGTAACAATTTATGGGAGAGTGCCAACAGGCACTCTCCAATAAATTGTAGCAAAGCAATAATATATGAACAAACTCTATCTAAACGAAGCCTACCCTTGCTTGTTGTATGGTATCTTTAATTAAAACACTCATGTTTGAAATCACCCTTGAAAAATAAATTAGAGCTCTACCAGTTTACCCATAAAGGCCTAATTCTTAATTTGACAGTGGTTCTTGCCCTAGAACAGGTATCAGCACTCATGATATAGTCTTTCAGACAAAGAGACAAAGTTAACAGTGGGGTCTAGTCATGTCTTGACCAGATGATGTTGAGAAGCCATTAGACTCAAGGTTTGTAATAAAATAGAATTTGTTGAAAAACATGTTCCTAGCGTCTACGCGTCAATATAATTATTCAGCTGATTTTTACATATATCAAAGCATATAATATAAAAAAATTTCTAGAAAACTGTCCAGCGCTCAAAGGGTCAATAAATGAAGTTTTTTTCAGCATGTAACAAACATGTATTAGAATTTCAAGAATATTTTCCTGACCTCAAAGGGTCAATACAAGAAGCCGATTTTCAAATATATCACAACATGTAATAGAATTTCTAGAAAGATTTTCCACTCTAAGGTTCAATATATGAAGATGATTTTCACATACATCACAGCATAGCAACTTGGCAAGAAAAAATACGAAGATATGTTAAGGAATCTCTGTTCAAGCCACTTGGATATTATTAAAACTCTGCACACTGATGTGGAAATATTAAAAATTGCATGCCACAAAAAGTTTCCCATAATACACCTAGGAATTTAATAGAGAGTAATCACCTGATTGGACTGGTTACATGAAATAATTCAAGAGAGGTGAAAGACGTTGTACAAACACAAGTGCGCGAATGCGCATGAGTGTTTTACAATATAGTCCCACGCCTTGAATGAATTATTTCACGTAACCAGTCCAGTCAAGTGATTACTCTGTTTATTACTTTTCATTATTAATGATAATTATATTATTTAACCCTTTACCTAACGTAATGGCCAAAGCCAGCCATCGCTATTCTCAAAAATCACCAATTAGTTTTCATTATTTTCTCATTTTTTGTCTCTAAAACATAGGTTATGACCCCTCATTGGAACGAGCTCATCGAGCTCGTTCCAAAGAGGGGTCATAACCTATGTTTTTGAGACAAAAAATGAAAAAATTAGTTATTCAAGAATTTTTTTTTGCTAGTGTCGTCTGCTTTTCATGTTAGGTAAAGGGTAAAAAAAAACCCCTAAAAACAGTGAAGTACCCATTACAGCCACGACAAAGCATCTTTGTTTGTGCGTACGGATACATGACCCAATTGTTGATTGCATAATTCACTTGTGAAGTTATCGTTTATAATCAAACCCGAATATCCCAGTAAATCACACTTTGGAAAGTAATAAATGAATGTAATCGTCTTTGACAGAGCAAATTGAGCTCTGACAAACAAGACTGAATTTGTTAAATTCCAAGTTGCCTTATGGAGAAAATCTGCAGATAGAAATTTTGATATCAGTTTTAATGGGTCAATCAATATGTTATGATGCTGTCAACTGCCAGTTAGGCCTAAACAAGGAAAAATCTGTTTCTCAGGCCCACCCACTTGGTTCCTTTGGCTGCTGCATGCACTCTTTTTATAACCAATGCAAACTTAAAAAAATACAAAATTAAATGGTTTATGTCTGATATTTTAGTCAAGTCAATAAAATTGATGAATTTGTCTCTTGAGTGCAAGAAGGCTTTTCAATGCTTTAGCATTACAAAGCCTTCTTGCACTCAAACGACAAAATACACCATTACCCATGCTATTCTGTAGAGGCCTAAAACATAAAACAAACCAAGAACATGAACTTTTGATGGCAAAGAAATAATTATAATGAAAGGGTCAGTGACACTGCTGGTTAACTTGACTGTGTGTAGTGTTTGATGAAAAGGATAATGTTCAATGTTTATGAAAGGATTATGAAACAAGACAAGAATTGTGATAATTGAGAATATGTGAAGTTCTGTACCATACATACTATGTTTTGAACAAGAATAATTTGAGGTGCAGACTGCACTAAAGAAGTGAGGCCTGGGTTGATGTGGCCCTCAGAGTTAACTACATGTAGGTCATGTACCCATCTGTCAGTCACAGTTGACCGATTGCAACCAAAATAAGCAGTCTCATCTAGATATCATACTGAGTCTTCCTACCAAGTTACAATGAAATTCCTTCATAAATACGAACTGCAGACAGTGCTAAAGAAATCCGGGTCATGTGCTCATATGAACTGTAGACTGCATGAAACAAATCTACAGTTAAAACTAGAAGTCCTGTCCTGAAATGCGCACAAATAGCACGTCGATTTGCGCGTTAGTCTACGCGTTATGACGATGGTAAGGCTATCAAATTCTGCACATACGGCCTGTGCACAAGTAAAGTTTCAGCCAATGGACCTCCGGGTAACCCGGAGGTCCATTGGCTGAAACTTTGCTTGTGTTTGCTATGGGTAACAAGGAGAACCTGCCATGCTTTGGATGTCATTCGATATGGCAACTGCGCGCAATTCCTACGCGCAATTAAGCCTAGATAAGCACACAGTTCGTGACAGGACTTCTAGTTTTAACTGTATGTCATGTGTCCACCACAGTTGACCATTCATGATCAAAATGGGATGTTCTCATCCTGACATTATTCCGAGTCATCTTACCAATTTACAATGAAATCCCTTCATACATGTAAATGCAACTTGTAGACTGTGCTAAAGGAATCTAGGTCTTGTGCCCCTGTGGCTGTCTTGGTTGACCGAACCCAATCAAAATAGGACACTCTCATCTAGACATTATACAGAGTCATCCTACCAAGTTACAATGAAATCCCTTCATAAAAACAACCTGTAGGCTGTGCTAACGGTTTTTGGGTTTTGAACCCACGCAGCAGTCATGGCTGACCAATCGCAACCAAAATGGGACATTCTCATCAAGACATGACCTTGAACCTGCACATGAAATTTATTGTTGATCAGACAAAAACTACTGGGTGTAGCCTGTGGTAAAGAAAATGTGAACAGACTTACAGACTTCCACACTTCGGCAATAGCTTATCATGACTTTGTCAAGTTAAGCAAAAATAAAAAATAGAATAAAAAATAGTTTTGAATATCAAGCAGCCCTAAAAAATACATCCTGAACCATAAAGAAGAATTAATGGATTTTTTTTTTTCAATTTGGTTTATCATTCTAAAACATAGGGTAAATCTAAACTGCTGAATCTTATTTACTCTTTACTTTTTTCATAAAATTCTGCAATGCCTGCTGTGAAGCAGCCATGATTGGATTTGATGAAAGCATCAAACAAATAAACCACAAAAATCATTCACAAAATGACGGATCTAACTTACACGGATAGGTTTTGCTAATAATGGGAAGAATTATACCTATTCTGCTGTTCTGAAATTCCTGGTTCCAAAAACCAGTCACAATCTATAGCATGGGACCAGGAATTGTGCATGTCACTGTTTGTGTTGAACTGAAGTTTTCAAAATTTGAAAAACAGCCCCAACATAACTGTGTAAGATTTCTTCAGCCCTTGCATTCCTGAAGAACCTTTTTCCACCAAATCACTGTTGTTCTCAATTAATTAATTCTGGAGGATTCCTCTCTTCAACAGTAAGATCTTCACTCATTTCAAAGTTCAAACTCGTCTTCATTTTCAGATCACCAGTATAACTCACCATTCACTACCTCCTTCAACATCATTTCCATTTTCACTGGAATCACCAGCCTCCATTGCTTCAAGCAGAGGAGACTGGTGACGACAGTGAAGAGGGAGTTGAAGCCAGGGGGAAGTTGTGATAAAACTAGCGATTTTGAAAATGAATAAGAGTTGGAAGTGGTTTGGGGTTTTCACACTTCTCTTAGAAAAATAACTTTTCTGTACAGAGATGGCATCCTGCCAATAAAATATGTTCATTTTCATGAAAATAAATGCGTCTTGTTACTCTAGGAAATTTATCAGAGACTTTTTCCGGTTCTGAGTGTAATTTCATTCCCATTCCTGCTATTATTGAAAACCAGAAATATATTAAACCCCTATAGTTCTGGCAGGAATATACACCAGCAATATGTAAATAGTTAACCCTTTACCTAACGTAACGGCCAAAACCGACCAGCACTATTCTCAAAAATCACCAGTTAATTTTCATTATTTTTTTCATTTTTTGTCTCAAAAACATAGGTTATGACCCCTCATTGGAACGAACTCGTCGAGCTCGTTCCAATGAGGGGTCATAACCTATGTTTTTGAGACAAAAAATGAAAAAAATTAGTTATTCAAGAATTTTTTTTTGCAAGTGTCGTCTGCTTTTCAGGTTAGGTAAAGGGTGAAAAAAAAGACAATAAAATATTGTGTAATTTATCATAAGAAAATGCATTTAAAAATAACATACCTTACCACCATTGTAGATGTCTCCTATCACTACACCAGTTATCTGAAATGATAAACATTATGCAAAAGTAATAAAATGTTACTAGTGGTGATAATGTAATGATTTTGTACTAAACAGTCTGGGTAGACAGTTGTTTGAACTTTCTTGCACAGAGTAAAGGAGTCCATTTAAACCTCAAGAAACTGTAAGAAGCATTTGTCTTTTAAGTATATTCAAAGCTTTGATGTTCTGAACTTTTGAACCGTCAGTGTAATAATCAAGACCGGTTGTCACTTGCGAACTCTGCATACCTAGAAGAGGATCATTTTCGTTGTTTACTTAAGGTAGGTCAACTGACTTGAACTTCATTTTTAACGACTTCAAAGAGCTGGAGGGTGGTCATCTACAGTACGTGGAGGGTGGATTGTAACTAAATCACCCACAGAGTGGAGTTATCACCCAAGCTATAACTTTCAAACTTTTGTACATATCAACAAAAAACACAAGCAATGTTTCAGCCAATGGACCTCCGGGTTTAACCCGGAGGTCCATTGGCTAAAACTTTGCTTGTGCTGGTTATGCTTTGCAACAAATTTGCAATTATTGCTTGGGTGGAATCTCCACTCTGCAGGGGATTTAGTGATAATACACTCTCCGCGTACTGTAAGTATGATTAATCGGCTGATACCGATGTTAAAAATCTAATAATCGGCCGTTACCGATGTTTTAAGTTGCATGAAAATGCGTGAATAACTTGATCGAATGCTGCAAAGTTGCAATTAGAATCTCAATGTGGGGTTGTGTTTCTTGGTTCCTCATCACCAAATCAACTCCCTCTGAATTTCCACATCATATGATCACCCTTCCAGGCCAATCGCCATTGTTTACACAAACAATATGGCAGTGTGTATCGCATTCCATGGCGGGACAGAATCGTGCGATTTTCAAAATGGAGTAATATAGGAAAGCTCAATTTTTAAACAACAATGTTACAAATTAAGAAACTGGGTCGGGATATCCGTGTAATAAGAATCATACATGACCGTGTGACAAATTGAAATTATGGCTAAGCTTTAAGTTAGTCATAGAATATTAAAATGCACAGAATTCTGGAATCAATAGTACCGACATATTCCCCAGAGGTTTCGGGTGTAAACTCTATTTTTGACGTTATGCATGTGAGTAAAAAAACTGACAGTTTATTTTGATCTTATAACAATCGGTGCACCCTTATCAGCAAAGGATGCCCTTTTCTACTGATGCCAATGATTTGCTGGTTACCCCATTATCGGCCGATAATGAGTTCATCACTAGTCCATGCAATTGGGAAAATATCTGTCATGATGGCTCCAATTGGCAATTTGTTTGGAAGTAGAAACAAAGAATAAGAAATGTTACCTTCGTTATGAGTTGAGAACCTTAATACAGAAGCAGCTCCATGTATAGTACATGTAGAAAGTTTTATAACAAACAGTCACATGAAATAATGATCAGTCTTTGTAATTTCTATTAAATAAAATGTTGTATTAAATGAAAAAGATATTTATGCATTTTGCTACACTTCAACAGTCAACATTCTATGGCTAAGCAGTTGTGTCTAGGCAAGCCTTGGCTGCCTATACAGGCAGCCAAGACTTGCCTAGAAACAACTGAAAAGGTTCTTGGGATATAACATGCAAATATATCCAAAAGCTGCATGTTGAGGTACCTGTTTTGCGGCAGTAAAAAAGTCATGCAAGTAAAAATTAGGCCTTCAAGAGTTAAAAAAGAATTAATTTTTTATTTGAATGAGGACTGAGATTGGGGGAAAAAATCATGCCAAAATGCCACTGAAAATGGGCCCCACATCCGACCCCTGTACACACCCAAAAGGATCCCTGATCGCACATGCTATTTTTTACTTTCTGCGAGTAGACAACAGTGCATCTCAGTTTGACCTAGCAAGTAATTAACCCTAGTCTAATGAATTGGCTACATCCGTAATATACAAATTGTGCAGTAAAAAAAATTTCTATAAAACCATGTCACATGACCCCTGATTGGAATGAGCCCGAGCTATGGTTTTGTTGAAATTGTTTCAAGTACTGGGGGAAAAAATCAAAATAAATTTTGATAACATGTGTTTTGTAAAGAGTTAAAATCTGTTAGTGGGAAATGGGCCTAGGGCTGCACAATATTCAAAACAGAATACCCGGTATCGGTATTCAAGAAAATACTGTGGTATACCAGTATATCGAAAACTGTTCAGATATCTGAACATATGTACCAATCGAGACTTGAGGCATCACAGTCAGAACGAATCAGGATGCCTTGATGATGCGGTTCGAAAAACCTTTACCCAACGCAGACGATATCAAAATTTATTATTTTAAATACAGTAAAACCTGTCTTGAGGGACCACCGTCTTGAGAGACCAACTGTCTTGAGAGACCACATCTACCAGGCACCGATTGGTTTTACTCTATAATGGACCTGCTAGGGGAGACCACCTGTCTTGAGAGACCACCTGTCTTGAGAGACCACTGTGACCTGGTACCAACTTGTATTTTTATGCCGTAATGGACCTGTCTTGAGAGACCACCCCTTTGAAGACTGAAACCAAGACAAAAACTTTTTACCTGTTCTGGAATTGGAAAATCCATTGTGGTCATACTAACATAATTAACAGTATTAAAAGCTCTTAATTGGGTTTCAATTGCTAACTCATTACAGATTGAGATGTTTTTATAAGACCCCTGTGAAAAGATTAAGATTATTGCTGAATAAACAATTTCATACATACCTGAAATGTGACAGATAGGAATAAAAATAAATTTGTGTTGAAAATCTTTTTGTAACAAATTGAAATGGACTGTTATAAAAATTATAAAAATAAATTAGTGTTGAAAATCTTCAACGAAGATTTTCAACACTAATTTATTTTTTTTACAGTCCATTTCAATTTGTTACAAAAACTTCATAAAAAAGAACAACTACAAAGTAATTACAAAAATCCATTCTTCTCCGTTTCTGAATTTTGTGGTTGGTTATTCACTGACTTGAGAAAACCTGAAACCTGTTATGAGAGACCACCTGTCTTGAGAGATCACTTTTGTGTGGCCCAAAGGGCGGTCTCTCAAGACATGTTCTACTGTATTAGTTGATCAAATTTTATCAAAAATATCTACAAAACAATATCATGCAACCCCTCATTGGAACAAGCTCGTTCCAATGAGGGGGTCACATGATATAGTTTGTTGATTGAAATTTTTTAAAATTATATTTTCAACTACTGAATTTGTACATCACATGCGGATGATTCCTTGGGTAAGGCGATAATATTCATTCGCAGATACAGTTAAAAAAACTCAAAGACATCTTGAAAATTAAATTGTGGGTAAATAAACAATGACGATAAACCAATATTTTTGTAATTACACCAGTATTCAATCAATATTGGTTTGAATACGGGTATATATTGGTTTATCGATATACAGTACGTGGAGAGTGGATTGTGACTAAACCACCCACAGAGTGGAGTTATCACCCAAGCTATAACTTTCAAATTTTGTACATATCGACAAAAAAAACAAGCAATGTTTCAGCCAATGGATCTCCGGGTTTAACCCAGAGGTCTATTGGCTGAAACTTTGCTGCTGCTGGTTATGCCTTGCAACAAATTTGAAACTATTGCTCGGGGGGGGGGGGGGGGGGGGGGGGGGGGGGGGGGGGGGGGGGGGGACCTCGACTCTGCGGGTGATTTAGTGATAATACACTCTCCACGTACTGTACCATGCAGGCCTAAATATAAACTGCAGCATTCCAAGACATCAAACCAACCAATCAAACTTCACCTTCCATGAATTGGTATGTAAACAACATAATCTGACAAAACTTCAAATGCCAATAATTCCACTCACTGTCTTTATGGTCATGCACTTCATGGAGGATCAGTCGATTGACTTTCGAAGTTGAAGTAGTTCCATTTCATGTATTACAGTTAAAACTAGAAGTCCTGTCATGAACTGTGTGCTTATCTAGGCTTAATTGCGTGTAGGAATTGCGTGCAATTGCCATATCGAATGGCATCCAAAGCATGGCAGGTTCTCCGGGTTACTCATAGCAAACACAAGCAATGTTTCTGCCAATGGACCTCCGGGTTACTCAGAGGTCCATTGGCTGAAACATTGCTTGCATGTGCACAGGCCATATATACAAAATTTGATAGCCTTACTATGGTCCTAATGCATAGATTAACGCACAGATCGACGAACTATTTGTGCGCATTTCATGACAGGACTTTTAGTTTTAACTGTATAATTTAACTCAAATTTAATTATTCCAGCAAAAAGCTTATGAAAAAAAAATTGGGTGATAATTTTGGAATCCCTACTTACTGTGCACCAGTGAAGTAAACAGTGTTTAGATATTCGTTTCTGTTTTTTTTTAAAATATTTTCTTGGGGCTGGGACTCAACAATAGCACACTTCTTTATTTATTGGGATTTAACAACACTTTCGACAGCCAGGGTTCCCTCGTGTCGGACAGTTTTATGGGTGGAGGAACCCGGAGTACCCAGAGAGAACCACCAAGCAACGGCCCTACTCCCCAACATACTGACTCCACACAAGCAAGGTTAGCATTGGTTAAATACAATTGGACCATCTGCATGCAGTATGCCTTAGTGCACAATGCCAGCACGCCCCACACGTAGGCAATTGAGATTAAGTGCCCAAGAACACAACGCAGTTACTCCTGATGAGGGTCGAACCAAGGACCTTTCGGTTTGAAATTCAATTCTGTAACCAGTGAACCACTGTACTCCCTATAGCATACTTCACTTCACGCACTGTTTGCGCAATGTGCATGTTGCAAGCCAATAAATAGAGGATATGGAATGAGTGTTTTTCTCATATAATATTTATGAAACGAGTCTAAGAATTTTCTGTTTTGGCACGCCCAAATGGAAAATTCGGACGAGTTTCATAAATATTATTTGAGAAAAACACTCATTTCATATTCTATTTATCATATGAAATACAACACACGCATAAATTAGCCACTTGGTATGATTTTTTAACCCATCACCTAACTTGAGTTGCAGACGGCACTTGGAAAAAACATCCTCATATAACTAAAAAATTTTCATTTTTGCTTCCAAAACATAGGTTATGACCCCTCATTGGAACGAGCTCATCGAGCTCGTTCCAATGAGGGGTCATAACCTATGTTTTGAAAGCAAAAAGTGAAAATATGAAAAAAAATGAATGGCGTTTTTCTTGTAGGTAATAGATTAATACAATATAACCCACCCTAAATAGGAAAGATAACGTAAATTCTCCCTACTGAAATTAAGCAAATGTGACCCAGTTGTATTTTGTTTAGCCAATCAAACTGTCCAGTTTTGAAATTGACCAATGAAAGCTCCCAACTCAAATTATGCAAATTATGAAAATGTGGCCCAGTTGTATTTTGTTCATCCATTCAAATTGTCTAGTTTTGAAACTGACCAATGAAATTGACGGAAGGCTTTATTTATCACTGATTAATATGAAAACAAAATATCAAATGTATTAAAGTGAACAAAATGGACGAGTCATATGATAAAAAAATATATTTAACTGGTCGAGTGCTGCGAGTGCTGAATTATTTTTAGTTATCAAAATATGTCCACATGTCCTTGCCTTGTTGCAATTTACAGGTGAGTGCCTACAGGCTCTCTCCCATACACTGTAACAAGGAAAATCCTTACAGACTAAATAATTTTACTTCAAACATTACGAATTCAAAGCATATCTGCAGAGTTTGAATTATCTACATTGCAGCACCTGTGCTTCTGAATAAATTTCAAATTTGGGCTTTCAACACTCGGAGTATCCAAAATATGTCCACATGTCTTTGCCTTGTTGCAATTTATGGGTGAATGCCCACAGGTCCTCTTCCATAAACTGTCACAAGGAAAATCCTTACAGGCTAAATAATTTTACTTCAGACATTATGAGTTCAAAGCATATCTGCTGAGAATGAAATTTCTACATTGCAGCACCTGTGCTTCTGAATAAATCTCAAATTTGGGCTTTCTGCACTCTACCAGTTAACCCTTTACCTAAACCGAAAAGCAGACGACACTTGCAAATAAAATTCTTGAATAACTACTTTTGTGAACCTTTTGCATCAAAACCATAGTTTATAACCACTCCTCATTGGAATGAGCTCAACGAGCTTGTTCCAATGAGGGGTCATAAGCTATGGTTTTGAGACAAAAAATGAAAACTGAATGGTGGCTTTTGTGGCTAGCACTGGCCGGTTTTGGCCGTTACAGTTAAAACTAGAAGCCCTGTCATGAAATGCGCACAAATAGCATGTCGATCTGCACGTTAATCTACGCGCTATGATCATAGTAAGGCTATCAAATTCTGTACATATGGCCTGTGCAAAAGCAATGTTTCAGCCAATGGACCTCCGGGTAACCCGGAGGTCCATTGGCAGAAACATTGCTTGTGTTTGCTGTGAGTAACCAGGAGAACCTGCCGTGCTTTGGATGCCATTCGATATGGCAATTGCGCGCAATTCCTACGCACAATTAAGCCTAGATAAGCGCACAGTTCGTTACAGGACTTCTAGTTTTAACTGTATGTTGGGTAAAGGGCTAAACAAAACAAACCATTCCAAGATCACTACATCTTTTCCATGGTGCCGGCCCGGATCCTTTAAATACAGCTAAATCACCTTCAATACTTCCAACGACTAGTTCATTTCCCTGAAATAGAGAGATACAGACAACTGATAAACAATATTACACCACCCAACCTCAACCTCCACCCCCACCAATCACAAAAAAATATCACAATCTTTTCCCAATTTCATTCTTGAATATACATTAACCCTTTACCCAACGTAACAACCAAAACCGGCCCGCACTATTCACAAAAATCGCCAATTAATTTTCATTATTTGTCTGAAGAAGACCCCTCTTTGGAACGAGCGCGTCAAGCTCGTTCTTATGAGGAGCATACCCTATGTTTTTCAGACAAAAAATTAGCTATTCAAAAATTTTGTTTGCAAGTATCATCTGCTTTTCATGTTAGGTAAAGGGTTAACTCTCAAACCTTCAGATTACCCTACTTTTACACTGTTTACAGGTGTGCCCAAATTAGAGAAGGTGCAAAGATATCAAGAAAAATATATAAATTTTCTCTGCCTATTCTGCATTTGAGAATAACTTCTATCATAATATGATCATAGAAACAAAAATGAAAGCATGGCAATAAAACATAACAGGAGGTAGACACTTCATCTCCATTGCCCGCGTGGGGGCACGATGATGCCGTGTACTAAGGCGTACTGCACGTCGATGGTATGCATGTCTTCAACCAATCTAACCCTGCCTGTGCTGGAGTGCGGAGTTACGATGTTGGGGAGCTGGCAGCTGCTCGTCGTTGCTCAGTGGTTCTCTCCGGGTACTCCGGCTTCCTCCACCCGTAAAACTGTCATGGTTATGATTAGCCATTGTGCATAAATATGTGACCTTAAACATCAATAAATAAATAAATAAACATAACAGGATAAGGCTGTTATTTCCAGTTTTAATGTGCCCAAATTAGGGTGAAAAGGGTGTGCCCAAAATAAATGAATTTAACCCTTTGCCTAACCTGAAAAGCAGACAACACTTGCAAAAGAAATTCTTGAATTACTATTTTTTTCATTTTTTGTCTCAAAAACATTAGTTATGACCCCCGACGAGCTCGTTCCAACGAGGGGTCATAACCTATGTTTTTGAGACAAAAAATGAAAAAAATAATGAAAATTAATTGGCAATTTTTGAGAATAGCGCTGGCCAGTTTTGGCCGTTACGTTGGGTTAAGCAAAAGTTGCATTGGGCCAATGTTTGTTTTTAGGGGGTGGGGCAGTGAAAATTGGGCCTCTGTGCACCCCACCCACCTCTTTCCCCCCTCCTCCCACCCCCCTGTGGCTCTGCCGCTGATTGACAATGAGCCACAGCCCATTGCTCATGAATCCATGTGTTATAGCAAAAAAATGTATTTTTTGACAATATGGTGAAGTGCAGGTGCTGTTGCCCCTTCACATCTGTATGCTTGCAACTCTATACAGCGGAGCCAACTTAATTGGATACAGTTAAAACTAAAAGTCCTGTCACGAACAGTGCACTTATCTAGGCTTAATTGCGCGTAGTAATTGTGCGCAATGGCCATATCGAATGGCATCCAAAACATGGCAGGTTCTCCTGGTTACTCAGAGCAAACACAGGCAATGTTTCTGCCAATGGACCTCCGGGTTACCCAGAGGTCCATTGGCTGAAATATTGCTTGTGCACAGGCCATATGTATAGAATTTGATAGCCTTACTATGGTCATAACGTGTAGATTAACGCACAGATCGACATGCTATTTGTGCGCATTTCATGACAGGACTTCTAGTTTCAACTGTATCTCTTAACTAAATAACCCTGTTAATTGATTATAATTTCCCAACACAAAACCATTTACCATACCTCCTGTACAAATTTGACCTGTAAACTGAATATAGGTTATAGAGTAAACTCCTGTTAATTGAATAAGAAATCTTGTAACCTGTTGAGAAATTACCCTGATTCTCCCCAGTTTTCCTTTGTTTACTGACCTATTTGGCCTTAGTACATCCAATACAGGCATTTAATCTATTACATCTTGTTTTACAGATATAGCTCTGTCAAACAAGATATAATACAATAAATAGTAAGTTTATCTCCAGAATACAGGAAAGTGACAGAATCCCTGTTAATTGAATACTCTTGTTAATTGAATAATTTTCATTGGTAAAGTGGCTATTCAATTAACAGGGTTCCACTGTATCTGTAACTTTTAAAGCTTTATGTTATTTGTGTCTGCTTAACTTGTAAATATTTGAGTCCGGAAAGACAAAATCAATATAAACTTTGAAACCTACATGTACAGTAGAACCTGTCTTGAGAGACCGCCCTTGGGGCCACACAAAAGTAGTCTCTCAAGACAGGTGATCTCTCATAACATGTTTCAGGTTTTCTCAAGTCAGTGAATAACCAACCACAAAATTCAGAAATGGAGAAGAATGGATTTTTGTAATTACTTTGTAGTTGTTCTTTTTTATGAAGTTTTTGTACCAAATTGAAATGGACTGTTATAAAAATTATAAAAATACGTATTTGACCACCAAGGTGGTATTAGTCCCCTTTGGCGCTTTTGTGACATAAGGTGTTTTTGTCACAGAAGACACTAGAGTATATAAGCATCTTGGATTTTGAAAAAAAAATATTGAGCATGCATAATCCCCTCACAACCCTTTATCCATGTACCACATATGAAAGGCATTGCTTGAACCATGTTGGAGGGAGGGGTGGTAACATAAAATAGAGCAAAAAGCTTAAAAAACACAACAAAAATGGCCGCCATTCTGCCATCTTGGATTTTGAAAAATAAATATTGACTGTGCATCATCCCCTCAGAACCATTTATCCATGTACCAAATATGAAAGGTGTAGCTTGAAGCATATTAGAGGGAGAGGTGGTAACATAAAAACAGACAGACAGACAGACAGACGGACAGACAGACAGATGTTAGATTTTGAAAAAAAAATATTGAGCGTGCATAATCCCCTCACAACCCTTTTATCCATGTACCATATATAAAAAGTGCAGCTTGAACCATGTTGGAGGGAGCAGTGGTAACATAAAATAGAGAAAAAAGCTTAAAAAACACAACAGAAATGGTTGCCATGACGCCATCTTGAATTTTGGAAAAAAAATATTGAACGTGCAACATCCCATTACAACCCTCTATCCATGTGCCAGATATAAAAAGTGTAGCTTGAACCATGTTGGAGTGAGGGGTGGTAGCATAAAATAGAGAAAAAAGCTAAAAAAACACAACAAAAATGGCCGCCATGCCGCCATCTTGGATTTTGAAGAAAAATTATTGAACGTGCATCATCCCCTCCCAACCCTCTATCCATGTGCCAAATATGCAAAGTGTATCTTGAACCATGTTGGTGGAAGGGGTGGTAACATGAAAAAAGAGAAAAAAAAGCTTAAAAAACACAACAAAAATGGCTGCCATTCCGCCATCTTGGACTTTGGAAAAAGAATTTTGAGCGTGCATCATCCCCTCAGAACCATTTATCCATGTACCAAATATGAAAGGTGTAGCTTAAAGCATGTTGGAGGGAGAGGTGGTAACATAAAAAAACAGACAGACGGACAGACAGAAGGATGGATGGACGGACGGCCGGATGGACGGACAGCCAGACGGACAGACAGATGCTAGGACAGATAGACGGACAGACAGATGGATGGAGTGCAATCCTATAGTCCCCTTACGGTTCCCATAGGGGAATAATAAATTAGTGTTGAAAATCTTCACTGAAGATTTTCAACACTAATTTATTTTTATTTTTATAATTTTTATAACAGTCCATTTCAATTTGTTACAAAAAGATTTTCAACACAAATTTATTTTTATTCCTATCTGTCACATTTCAGGTATGTATGAAATTGTTTATTCAGCAATAATCCTAATCTTTTCACAGGGGTCTTATAAAAACATCTAAATCTGTAACGAGTTAGCAATTGAAACCCAATTAAGAGCTTTTAATACTTTTAATTATGTTAGTATAACCAAAATGGATTTTCCAATTCCAGAACAGGTAAAAAGTTTTTGTCATGGTTTCAGCCTTCAAATGTGTGGTCTCTCAAGACAGGTCCATTATGGCATAAAAATACAAGTTGGTACCAGGTCACAGTGGTCTCCCATAGCAGGTCCATTATAGAGTAAAACCAATCGGTGCCTGGTAGATGTGGTCTCTCAAGACAGGTGGTCTCTCAAGACAGGTTTTACTGTATCTGCATTGATTTTAAAAATTCTGAAAGCCACCAAAAACCCACCCTAAAATCCTGAAGTGGGAAATGCCCAAACCATGTGACTGAAAAGAGCAGGGCTGAAAAGCAGGGATTATATTTCATCTAAATTTGGGAGGATGCATTTGATTTCTCGCAAAAATGGCTGCGAGAATCCATATCTGCTCTGAGTGTCCCAGGCTCCCATGAAGCCACCATGGTTGAGCCCCTGTTGTACACTGATGACACATGTTAACTCTTTACCTAACACAGCTTTTTAATTTTAAAAACATCAACTGAATTTTTTAAAAAAGAAACAATATTTAAGAAAACCTTGCAAATATGGATGTCATCTGAACCGGCTCATTGAGCCAGTTCCAATGACAGCCTTATTTATACAATTTTATTGACAAAGTGTTAGGATATTTCAGGTCATGTTAGACTTGAATTGGTTAATTTGCTGCCACTACATGTATGTTACATGTAGGTAACGGGCTATATTGACTCAATTCTTTTCAGAGGTAGCAGCGAGAATCTATACTGATTCTCGCTGGTTTTGTTGCGCGAATCTTTGCGTGAATCGATTCTCGTAATCTTGTCGAAATATAAGCCCTGGAAAAGTATGAATAGCATAATGCCAGAAAGCAAGCATGTTCATTTCAACTGCTCTTCTAATGGATAAATTTGTGCAAAGGAACACTTCAACAGGTTACAGGAGAGTACTGCTGTGGAAGAGGTGTAAGTTAGTTTGGCACACTGTGTACTACAGTATGGCCTCTCATTAACCCTTCACCTAATAAAATAGTCTTATCTACTCATTCAATTTCCAAATTGAGCAGTTGAAAAAAATATATTTCCCCAAAATATCAACAAAATCAACGCATGACCCATCATTGGAACGAACTCACCAAGCTTGTTCCAATGATAGGTCACATGATATGGTTTTGTTGAATTTTTTTTAACCCTTTGATCCTTTTGTATGTCTTATGACGTACGAAACAAACAGCGCGTTGAAACTTTGTGGTCATTTGTTTTGTTAATATTTTTTTATTTTTAAAGTTTTAACCTCAATTCCTATTTTCTCCCAAATAGTGCTCAGTGACAACCATTGAGCCAAATGTTATCGCAGCTTAAAATACTAATATAATCCTGCTGTCCAGACTTCTTAACTGGTTGAGTGCTAGAAGCCACTATCAGGGCTTTCAAAAAATGAGGATACCAGGGCACAAGTCAACACTTTCCTTGCTTATATTTCATATTGAGTCAAACACAAAAATATTTTGTTTATATAAATTTGTTTTATTACAAATTATTGGAGAGTGCCCATAGGCACTCTCCAATAATTTGTAATAATACAGTTAAAACTAGAAGTCCTGTCATGAAATGCGCACAAATAGCACGTTGATCTACACGTTAATCTACGCGTTATGACCATAGTAAGGCTATCAAATTATGTACATATCGCCTGTGCATAAGCAATGTTTCAGCCAATGGACCTCCGGGTAACCCGGAGGTCCATTGGCCAAAACAATGCCTGTGTTTGCTATGAGTAACCAGGAGAACCCGCCATGCTGTGTTTGCCAT
This sequence comes from Pictodentalium vernedei, assembly GCA_031216915.1. Taxonomy (NCBI): domain Eukaryota; kingdom Metazoa; phylum Mollusca; class Scaphopoda; order Dentaliida; family Dentaliidae; genus Pictodentalium; species Pictodentalium vernedei. Next base: position 490,571,348 of record CM062293.1, read on the forward strand.
TTGATATGGCAATTGCACACAATTCCTACGCGCAATTAAGCCTAGATGAGCGCGCATTTCGTGACAGGACTTCTAGTTTTAACTGTACATGTTTTGAATAACAAATTCAGACCACCAGAAATAATCCAGCGCTCAAGCAGATAATCACCAATGTGAACATCTGGATAATTAAAGTCTCAAAGGGTTAAATTGTGAGGGAAAATTAAAAAAAAATATTTTGATATCATTAGCTTTGGGTAAAGGGATAAGTTGATTGAAGCATACAGTACAGTCGCCGTGGACTGGTCACTTTCCGTGGGTGGGCAATATTTCCATGGACGCAATAATATTAGAAACCAAACACTAATTATAGGAATAATCATCAAAAATTTAATTAATGAATCACCGGGTACAACCCGGTGCTTCATTAATAAAAATATTGCTGACGATGATTTTTATTACCTGGTAAACACAAACGTGGACATCACTGCCCACGATGCGTGGATTACGCCCAGTCCATGACGGCTGTACTGTATGTCACAAGTTCAAGCCTCAACTCACATGCCCCTACCTCAGTCATTGATGTAAGTAAGGAATTTATATGCAAAAGTTGAGTGGCTTAAATTGCTTATCAACAGCTAATATTGATGAGTAATGAGGAGGATCAGTGCTTTGATTACAGTGAATTTGACATATTTTGGGGTAACTGCTCAATTCTTGGTAACTCTTGATTATTAAGCAGCTATTTAACTGGTAGAGTGCTGGATGCCAATATTTGGGCTTTATTCTGAAGGGAAGGTACTCCAACTTAAAGGTTTCATATTCGGTGGATGTACCCCATCAGTCATGGAATTCTGACGCAAGTGATTTTTAGCTTGCCTTAATTGGTCAAGCAATTTAATCTGGCATAAGCGTTGTATGCTCACCTACTTTCAGCTATTTTCAATGGTGACGGACCATGGAACGTGTGTACAGAATATGCTGGGTACATGTGTGTGTCGGCCACTACATGTACCAGCCCCCCTGAACTTCTTGATCATTCTGACCACACTGCGGTGGAGGGGATAGTAAAAAATGAATGCAGGTTCATTCATTAACATTTTATTAATTCATTTAAAATTGATTGGCTTGAATGCACTCGAAGGAGAAATTATCCAACCCGGTATTAACACTCTTCACTCTGATGTCAAAATACCAAAATTTCAGGAAGCTGTTTTTTCCCATAATGCATCTAGAAATTTACCCAATTCAATCTCGTTTGACAGAGCTCAATGAGCTCTGTCAAACGAGATTGAATTGGTTAAATTTCTAGTTGCATTATGGGAAATCGTTTCTGTCTAAAATTTAGATATTTTGACATCAGTGTGCATGGGGTTAACTAAGTCTTTAGAAGATCTTTGTAAAGCAAAAAAGTGAAAAAGATTTCAGGAGAGCAATTTGCTCGCCTAAGTAGGTTCCAGGTGAGCGATTTATTGCCACCCTGGATTTTTCAGAAATCCAAGCCTGCCCCATTTTATCTTTGGATTGAAATGATTTTGTTTAAACAGTACAGTCGCCGTGGACTGGTAGTAATCCACGTGTGGACAGTGATATCCATGCACGTGTTTACCAGGCAATAAAAATCAGCAGCAGCAAAAGTTTAATTTTGAACTACTGGGTTGTATCCGGTGCTTAATTAAACTTTTTATGATTATTCCTACAATATTAGTGTTTGGAATCTTATAATATTGCGTCCGTGGAAATATTAGCCGCCTGTGGAAAGAGGCCAGCCCACAGAGGGTTGTACTGTATGAATTTTCTTTGTTAAAACTTATGGGAGGGTGCCCAAAGGCACTCTTCCATAAATTGTAACAAGGAAAATACAGGTGAACAAATTTTGTCAACGAAAAATAATTCAGCACATTACCAGTTAAGTAACGACAAATGAATTTACCATGAAAATCCCAAGTTGAAATTCCATACAATTCAGATAATTATGCACAAAAGATACACCAAAATAAAGGTTGTAGTGTGCTGTGTATAGGACATGAACAAAGTATGCTTTTAACTAACAGTCACAGTTGATGGCAGGGTCAAATGGTTCCTGAAAGTCTGCCAATATATTCATACAGAACTAATAATGAAACCAGGGCTCAAAATAAGTGGTGTCCCGTCACTTTTTGCTATGCAAAACTTGCAAAAGCTACACAATGTTCAATTATGTATAGCATTTTGCCGTCATAAGATAATCAACTGCAGCCTATTAGGCTGCAGTTGATTATCTTGTATCGCAAAATGTAAATGAAAATTTGCAAACAAATTTGAAAACTAGTTCACTGATGCTTTACTTCTGATTGTGGAACATTCCAGGCATAACTCAGATTAACTCTCCATCCAGCATCATTAGCAACTTCATATGTGAGATGAATTCTATTGGTTTAAATTCTTCCTGTTTTCACAACATTTTGCATAAAATGTCCATGAAAAATAACTTCAAGCCCATCAAATTAAAAATCCCAACTTCCATTTTGAGAACTCTATTGAACAACCAAGACACCATTTGAAAATATCCAAGTCCTTGCAACTCTCAAAGGCAGTTCTGTTAAAAAAAACATAGTAACTGTTTCATGTGTTGCAGATCATTTGGAAATGCCCAGAAATGGATGGAAAGTATTCTATCTACTTAGAAGAATTCAATACAAAACAGCATAATACAACTCTTGTACATGTGTATACAAAAATAGCTATGTAATTTTTACAAAATGCTATTCATTTTTTGGAAATGTATAGCATTTTGCTTCGCAAAGAAAAAAAGTTATTTTGAGCACTGAATGAAACCAGCAAAAATGTTAGCATTTCCAACAGATACTCCCTGGAATGCAAATTGATGGAAACAACATACAGATTTTTTCAAATGCAGAACTGTGAAATGGTTTAAACCATATAAAAATGAAATCAGACACCTATAACTCAAGTTAGCATCTGGAAACTAATATCAACATGTCTTCTAAGTTGGAAAAGGGCTATAATTCTTCAAACAAATATCAGACCAAGCCCACTATCAATCCCAGTCTGTATTACTGTATGTGGTTATAAGCCTGTGTATAATATTTTGTTTCATTTTGTTCAGTCAAACTAAAATTATCATCTGGAAACCAATAACAACATGTCTTCTAAATCAGAAAAGGGCAATAACTCTGCCAAGCCATGGGACTGAGCCCACTATGAATCCCAACCTGTATTATGTGGAAAAATTGTGGTTATACACCTATGTATAAAATTTTGTTTCATTTCGTTCAGTCAAACTAAAGTTAACGTCCAGAAACCAATATCAACATGCCTTATAGTCAGAAGAGGGCCATACATGTAACTCTTCCAAAAAGATGGGACTGAGCCCACTATGAAGCACATCCTGTATTATGTGGTTATAAACCTATGTATAAAATTTTGTTTCATTTTGTTCAGTCAAACTAAAGTTAACGTCCAGAAACTAATATCAACATGTCTTCTAAATCAGAAAAAGGCCATAACTCTGCCAAAAACATGTGACTGAGCCCACTATGAAGCACAACCTGTATTAACCATTTACCTAACCTGAAAAGCAACGACACTTGCAAAATAATTCTTGAATAACTATTTTTTTTCATTTTTTGTCTCAAAAACATAGGTTATGACCCCTCGTTCGAACGAGCTCGTTGATAATGAAAATTAATTGGCGATTTTTTAGAATAGCGCTGGCCGGTTTTGGCTGTTACATTAGGTAAAGGGTTAAGTGGTTATAAATCTGAGTTTAAAATTTTGTTTCATTATGTTCACCCAAACTAAAGTTATTGTTCGGAAACCAATATCAACATGTTTTCATTGGAAAAGGGATTATCAATCCCAACCTGTATTATGTGGTTATAAACCTATGCATGAAATTTTGTTTCATTTCATTCAGTCAAGCTAAAGTTAGGACCCAGAAACCATTTGTTTCGGACAGACAGATGGACGGACAGGGCACCAACTATATGCTCCCTCGATAACAACTCATGCTGAATGGTGCTTCAGATATCCAAGAATAAAGCTAGGCATTCAAACCGTTTCAAAATGCAGTGACAGGGCTGCAGGGAAGAATTTGCCAGCAGTCTACTTTATTTTGGGAACAATGCAGGCCTGGCAATCTAGAAAATCAAGGAGTGCAAAACAGTTGTCCATTTTGGTTATATTCACTTCAAGGTATAAATATTATGACTGAAAAATTGAACTACATTCAGCTGCATCGTGGAAAAATTGGCACACACATCTCATTATTCAAAATGTTGCATTCAATTCTTATGTGACAGTCTTCTTCACCCAAAATGTATCAAAATACGACACAGAATGGGTCATGAATTATTGCAAATGACATTGCAACATTGACAAATCGTCCCCTGAGTTCCAATGTGTTCTCTGTGCCAGTACAGTTAAAACTAGAAGTCCTGTCCTGAAATGCGCACAAATAGCACGTCGATTTGCACGTTAATCTACGCGTTATGACGATGGTAAGGCTATCAAATTCTGCACATACGGCCTGTGCTCAAGCAAAGTTTCAGCCAATGGACCTCCGGGTAACCCGGAGATCCATTGGCAGCAACATTGCTTGTGTTTGCTATGGGTAACAAGGAGAACCTGCCATGCTTTGGGTGCCATTCAATATGGCAATTGCGTGCAATTCCTACGCGCCATTAAGCCTAGATAAGCGCACAGTTCGTGACAGGACTTCTAGTTTTAACTGTAGGCACAGAGAACACACTGGAACTAAGGGGACAAAATGATAATAGATTTTAAAGGCAGTCCCAAACGGGTCTGGCATTCCAGAAACTTAAGGGGTGCAAGAAATTGCCCTCGTCAAATTTTCTAGGCGTGCAGCACTCATGCACTCCTAAAGAATGCCAGGCCTGGGAACAATGACATGCTTGTTGTTTGCATTCAAGTGTGGGTCAGAAGAGGCTAAAATAATAATAATATAAAATTCCCTCTAAAATGAAATTATGAGACTAATGCAGTACAGTCGCCGTGGATTGGTCGTAATCCACACGTGGGCAGTTATGGCCACGCATCTGTTTACCAGGTAGTAAAAATCATCATTAGCAAAAGTTTAATTAATGAAGCACCGGGTTGTACCCGGTGCTTCATTAATTAATTTTTTGATGATTATTCCTGTAATTAGTGTTTGGAATCTACAGTTAAAACTAGAAGTCCTGTCCTGAAATGCGCACAAATAGCACGTCGATTTGCGTGTTAACCTACGAGTTATGACGATTGTAAGGCTATCAAATTCTGCACATACGGCCTGTGCACAAGCAAAGTTTCAGCCCTCCGGGGTCCATTGGCAGGGACATTGCTTGTGTTTGCTATGGGTAACAAGGAAAATCTGCCATGCTTTGGGTGCCATTCGATATGGCAATTGCGCGCAATTCCTACACGCAATTAAGCCTAGATAAGCGCACATTTCGTGACAGGATTTCCAGTTTTAACTGTAATATTATTGCGTCCATGGAAATATTGCCCACGCGTGGAAAGTGACCACCAGTCCATGGCGACTGTACTGTAACCTTACCACTACAGACTGCCATCATCAGAACACTGTACAGTCGGCATATTACTGTAGCGGTCGAGGTATAAAGGCCATTTACCAACCAGCCTGGTTGGTCCGGATCTCTTAGTCTCTTGGTAAATCGGTTGCTTTGTGTGCTAGAGGTCGATGGTTCGAACCCTGGCTCGGCTCCCGCTCTTATCTCTCCTCCTGTTACATTACAGTACAGTCGCCGTGGACTGGTCATAATCCATGCATGGCCAGTGGTGTCCACGTATGTGTTTACCAGATAATAAAAATCATCATCGGCAAAATTTAATTGATAAAGCACCGGATTGTACCCGATGCTTCATTAAGAAAATTGTTAGTGATTATTCCTATTATTAGTGTTTGAAATGTAATATTACTGCGTCCGTGGAAACATTGCCCACCCACAGAAAGTGAGCAGTCCACTTACAAGGTATCATGAAACTTTTTTGAATTTCATAGAATTACAACATTATTTTCTGATCAAAATTGGGAGGGGGGGGGGGGGGGGGGGCATGTGTGTAACAGGGGTGGGGTGAATGACCCCCCAGGGGCTAGAACCCTGGCCAAAATCTCCCTGTTGTTCTTCAGATTCGTGAGGATCTGGGTCAACTACAGTTAAAACTAGAAGTCCTGTCTCAATCTGTGCTCTTATCTAGGCTTAATTGCGTGCAGTAATTGCGTGCAATTGCAATATCGAATGCCATCCAAAGCATGGCAGATTCTCCTGGTTACTCCTAGCAAACACAGGCAATGTTTCTGCCAATGGACCTCCGGGTTACCCAGATGTCCATTGGCTGAAATATTGCTTGTGCACAGATCATATGTACAAAAATTTGATAGCCATACTGTGGTCATAACACGTAGATTAACGCACAGATCGACGTGCTATTTGTGCGCATTTCATGACAGGACTTCTAGTTTTAACTGTAGCAAACCATGGATAAAATATAACTCAGCTCCAGAGGCAGAATAATCATTAAGCTATGTGTTGTGGTCTGGATGAATACACAATAAAATAGGAATAACAGTTTATAAGTGGTTTATTAAGAAGCCAAAAATAGTATGATATGAAATGGACATGATTGTGAATAATGGGTCAAAAACCACAGGTCCACGATTGCTTTTCACCCAAAAGAGGTTTAAGTTGCACCCAGCAACTCTATTAACTTGAATGGTTCCCACAGAACTCGGACCTGAGGAGAATCAGTGTCAGAAACATTGATTCTCACCAGGGCCGAGTTGAATGGGTCCAAAACTGACGGTACCCATTATGGTCAACCTTTTTACGGGTTATAAAGTGTTCCCATAACTAAACTAATGTATAGGTTTATGTTTGGACACTTACATCAAAGCTTCACCCAAACATAAAGTGGATGACGAATTATGAGCAAGACCGCTCTTATACAGGATAAATTCGCGAGGAAAGATTTCAAATACTGTAATCTGATTGATCCCTCGCTTTCACCTCAACAAATGAAACAACAACAAAATGCTCTATGCCGTGAACCAATAACATACATTCAATTATTTTAAACATGGAAATGACTTGAAGCCAACAAAAATAGAACTAAACCTCTGTTATGAGCAGATGAATTATAACGGAGTAATTTAGAACTTTTAATGTATATTATTTTTCAACTGCTGTTACCAAATCCGTTACATGTGACAAAAACAAATACAATGACGCTCTGAGGCATCCTCCTTTCTAGACAAAATGCAGAGCATGATGCAGCCCTGTCATTGCATCTCGGAAGTGTTTTTAATTCCTATCTTTGTTCCTGGAAATCTGAATAAGCCTGATGCAAATTCACTCTCACCTGCCTAATAATAATTTTGACACTAAAATTCATTTTGGAGAAAAAATCCCAGCAATCACTATTATTTGGCAGTGAGGAATGCAGGGAAAATATCATCACTATTATTATTATTTCCAATCAAATAGGGTACGGAATTTATGGAAAGATTTGGCCCCAAAAAAGACAGAATCTTCTCACTTTGGCACATTTGGAGGGCCAAATCTTCGCACCTTAGAGAATTTTTTCTTTTAAAATTTGATGTTTTTTATACTTTTTATTTGCAAATATATACATGTAGTTTGCTTTTTTTATTTTTAATATGACTTATTGTTAATGCTAAATAGTTTGTATGCAATTTTCATGTGAAAAATGGGAGAGAGATCACGACAGAAAATAAGCAGACTGTCATCTGCAAAATGAGGTCCCCATAGGGTGAATTTAGTGATGCTACCCTGCACAGCAGGGTAGCATCCCCAAATTTACCCTCTGTGAACCTCAATCTGAATCAGGGTCTCAAAACTAAACAGAAAGAAGTACCCAGAGGATAAATTGGCCAACGGTATGGGATAGCATCATCAAATTCACCCTCTGAGAACCTCATTCTGCAAATGTCAGACTGCTTATTTTCAGGCCTGAGAGAGAGAGAGAGAGATGCTTATTTTATTGTCTCTGTTGAGTTTCTTATAATCTATTCATTCTTTGTCCAGATTGTTGGTAAGCCCTTTGGAAATGACCCTCAATTGATAAACATCAACTGTCTGGTTAAAAAAAGGTGACGTGAAAACACTATTTCTAATGGTGTTTGCATTGATGTCGCAATGATGCCAGACTGATTACATCAGTGTACTGAAATATTTTAATATAATAATAACTAGAAACTGTTTTAGCACACTAAAACATATGTCTTCCCTTCCTTTCTATTTAATGCACTGCAAATTATATAAACATGAATAATATTGACAAGCTTACCAAATATCTAAGGTCTAGGTCAAAAGACAAAAAAGTTATGCCCCGGACAAAGTTTCCCCTAAAAAGCACATAAATCTGACCTTCGGGTCAAAGGTCAAGGTCACATGAAGGTCACTATGGTACGCAACACATCGGCTCATGGTGATACATCCACATGCCAGATATCTAAGGTCTAGGTCAAAAGACAAAAAAGTTAAGCCCCGGACAAAGTTTCTCATAAAAAGCACATAAATCTGACCTTCAGGTCAAAGATCAAGGTCACATGAAGGTCACTATGGTACGCGACACACCGGCTCATGGTGATACATCCACAAGCCAAATATCTAAGGTCTAGGTCAAAAGACAAAAAAGTTATGCCCCGGACAAAAAAAGAAGAATATGCACTAAAACATTATGTCTCTCTTCTAAGAAGGGGAGACATAATTAAATAATAAATAAATAGTAACAATAATATACATGTAACATAAAAAAGTCATGAATTTTTCTCCAAAAATCTGTCAATTTTATCCTACCCAACACAGTAATTTGTTCTGTTGTTAAAGATTTGGTATAATTACTCATGTGCTCATTTGTTATGTACATGTAAATGATGTTTGGATAAGATAATAAAAGTGGTATTGATGTAACCATCTTGTTTTGATTTGTAGATCCCATACTGTTCCATGAGAAACAAGTTGTCTTTCAAAACAATAAAATTTTATATATTTTCCAACAATATTTTAAATAGCAATATCCACATAAGGCCACGCAAAGTAGATCTTCTGTTTCTCGGGCCATTTTTGTAAAATTTCATGCGGGCGTGCGTTTTTTTATTTTATTTTTTATTTCTGCAATATTTCTTTTCCAACAAAAGTTCATGTTCTTGATTTATGTTTTAGGCCTCAGAATCTACGTAATAGCATGGGTGGTGGTGTATTTCGTCCCTTTTGAAGCATTGCAAAGCCTTCTTGCACTCATGGAACAAGTTTATCATTTTTTTTTTAACTTGGGTAAAATATCAGACATAAACCATTTAATTTTTATTTTTTTTAAGTTTACACTGTTTATAAAAAGAGAACATGCAGCAACCAAAAGGACCATGCAGGAGGGCTTGAGAAACAGATTGATATTTTTAGGCCTAATAGAGTTTAAAATTTGATATTTATCCTTTATTGTTAGCATGCAGCGAGTCTACTGTAAATGAACGAAATAAAAACAAAAAAACACAGTTTACTGTGTATCTCCTAACAGCTTGCAAGCTCCCCGGGCGACTTACAAGTCACTGATTTATCAGACAGTCTAACCAATAGACTGCATAAATCACTATAGTTCACGAAGTGGAACAAATAAAATCAAGCCACAAAGGCATAAACAATAGCACAAACAATAAACAATAAAGTGCAAACAAACAAGTGACCAGTCTATCACAACACCTGGTCCTCATAACCCATTACTAGAGGGTGTGAAATTGGCGAGTGAGTGCCCAAACAACTCCTCACGGTCATAAAATCGTACTGACAATGTAACAGTAAACCAACAATCATATAGCAATAAAATATCGCCATAACAAAACATCAAACTTTCGATAATTTGCTTTTAGTCCACACTTACTGTTGTGTTCAAGTAAAACATTGAACGAATTGGTGTGAATTGGTCCTCATACACAGTGACCGATATATTCTGACATACCATTATAAAATACCGTACTGACCAAAAAGTTGGCAAATTCAGACTTAAATTGAAGTCTTCAAGTATTTGTTTATTTGATAAAACCGTATTAAAAGGTTGAAACTAGTCATACATAGCGGATTAACTTCCGGACAAATACCAAGAGGCTTCAGGTCAAATATATCAATACCGAAGCAAATACAAATTTTAATGTACCATACTAAAATGAGCTCTTATCTCGAGCTCGAAGCTCCCAAAGCTCATAAAGTACAAAATATATAGCTCAGTGCCTTTCAGTTCGGGGATAATATCCCCTTGATTGGTGACAGTTACTTACCTAGATATGGGCCTCATGAGAATGTGCATACCTCCAACAATGCATCGAGCACATATTGATAGGCCTTTTAGAACGGTCACATTTTATGCTTAAACTGATACGATTCTACCGTTAATAGGGCAGCATCAATTTATTGAAAACAATAATAGCCCCGGCACCATGTTATTCGAAGCAATCAGTAAAGCGATGCATTTGCCAATTTGGCATGCGTGCATAGATGGGCCTTAGAGCGAGGGCTAGGGGTGGATGGAGGAAACGGGTAGCTAAGCCATTCACCCTTGGTTTTCCACCAGTGCCATCGACTATTTCGCATGCCTGATATGGTGCGATGTCGGAAACAATACATGTTACACGCCGTTATTATATGGGCAGAGTTCACATAGTGAAAAAACGCACGCGCCCATGCAGTGGTTACTCGAAATTCACAAACCACACATTGTATCAGTCGCGTATGATGGGCATACATAGCGGATTAACTTCCGGGCCATTTCCTATAGGCTTCAGGTCAAACACATTCAATACCGAAGCAAATACAACTTTTAATGTACCACACTAAAATGAGCACTTATCTCGAGCTCGAAGCTCCAAACGCTCAGAAAGTACAAAATATATAGCTCAGTGACTTTCAGTTTGGGGATAATAACCCCTTGATTAGTGACGGTTACTTACCGGGACAATAATATGGGCCTCATAACTAGAATGTGCATATCTCCAACAATGCAGCGAGCACATAATGATAGGCCTTTTCGAACGGTCACATTTCATGATGTAAACCTGTACGACTTTACTTGCAAAACATTGTACCGACCTAATAATAGGGCAGCATCCACTTATTGAAAGCAATAATAGCCCTGGCGTCGTGTTATTCACAACAATCAGTAAAGTACATGCATTCAACAATTTATTACGCATGCCTGATATGATGCGATGTCGCAAACAAAACATGTTACATGCCTTTATTATATGGGCGGAGTTCACATAGTGAAGTATCATTGTCTGGAATGAGTACGAGAACTGGTCCGTTGCGGAAAACACACTTAACGGTCACAGAATAACTCGTACGTAATTGCGAAAAGCACACTTAACGGTCACAGAATAACTCGTACGTAATACAGAGACTCCACGGTTGCTTCCGGCAGCTCTTTGATGCCTGCCCTCCCCCCCACTTCACAGGTTTTACATGAAATTTAGGCCTCATTTAAAGGCTATAAAAATCCATTCATATGCAAAATATTGAAAAAACTGCGATACCTTTATGATCGTCGTGCATTAATCTATGCATATGTATTGAATATTCTACCAGTCATCGCATATTTTGGGGGAATAAGAATGAAATTGAGAGCCTTTAAATTCACACCTGATGTTTACATTTTTCAACTCAATAATCGATGACGTCATTGTAAACAGGCACACTCGATAACAGACGAGTGTCCCTGCTGCTAAACGAATGTGAAAATCTTAAAGTCTTCTTTTCTCCATGTCAGTGCACCATCCTCTGTTCAATTATTGGACTTTTGTTTTAAGGGTTTACAAAAAGGACACTCGACTGTTAATCGAGTGTACCTGTTTACAATGACATCATCGATTATTGAGTAGCAAAATGTAAACATTAGATGTGAATTTAAAGGCTCTCAATTTCATTCTTATTCAAAAAAAAATATGCGATGACTGGTAGAATATTCAATACTTATGCATAGATTAATGCACAACGATCATAAAGGTATCGCATTTTTTTCAATATTTTACATATTATTTAATGGATTTTTATAGCCTTGAAATGAGGCCTAAATTTAAAGTAAAACCTCATGTAGTTTATGAAGGGATTAACAGATACGGTGATTGTAAAACATAAACACCGTATCGTCAGATTCTACTTATGGCCAACAGCTTCTTGATGCAGTGAATTCTGACACCACAAATCAGTTTGTAGTTGGGTGAATGATAAGGGGAATGGCAACATAGAACATCTCTGGAAACTTTATGTGAACAGTTTTCACAACTCTGTGATTAAATATTTAAAATAATAAACAAAGAGTGAAAAATACGACATAAAATAGGTAATTCAAAGTATTTCTGGGTAATTCCAGTGTTTAGGAGACGGCAAATTTCGTGACCTGGAATCTTGTCGGTCGAATCTTCCGGGGGCCGAAAAAGACAGGCCCGAATCTTCCCGAGGTCCAATCTTCCCGTTCTCATCAAATACGACGACCATCAGGCATCACCAGTATTCAACCATCACGATTATTACTAGGCAGGTACGGGTAGCATGAGGAGTTGTTCTCCTGAAATATTATTTTATTATCAGTTCTTGTACGAATGTGGTAGCAGATTTTCAGGAACCATTACGCCAACCATCAGCTAAAAAAAGCAGATGTATTTCGTATTCGAAACACCACAACCGTCAAGTTCAATGACTTCATGTTGGTGTATAAATTGTATGTTTGGGTGTTTATTTGAATTTTAAGGAATTTCAGACTTGGGTTTACGTATTCCTCACTTCATCGTTGTCTACATCACCGAGCTTCAGAGCCTGGTTTGAAATGTTTCCAGAGAATTCGAATTCAAATCTTTCTACAAAGGAAACTGTCCTCCACATTTCTAAAGGCTACTTTCGGTTTGAGGTCCGCTTAGGTGCGTTTCATTTATCCTATTGCGTACTCGCAGTACGTTGATGGTAACAGGTCGAAATACCCAACAGACGATCCGTCCCACGACGATACGGTCTGGTGTATACTGCATCCCTCTCGATCATCCCCAGTCGATCCGTCCCCAGATGATCCGGCTCCATGCAGAATTCATTAGTTGTGATCGGTCATCCTTAAAACCGGAATCCCATGGAATCTCCGAAATACCCCGGAATCCTCAAGAATCCCCCGAAATACCCCTAGAATACCCCGGAATCCCCCCAGTATACACCGGAATCCCTCAGAAATCTCCACAGAATCCTAATTAAATCTCCGTTATGTGACAAGTTGCATATAGAATAAATTACGATAGAATATGAGGATTCCGAAACCTTTTTGTAGGTATCTCATCAATATTGCTCTTCGTCAAGCTTTCGGCCTCTTGGCCTTCTTCAAGGACCGTTGATAAATTTGCAAACTACATCTCCGCACTTTACTAAACAACAATGAACATTGAAAAGAAAACTATCACACAGTTTCGTTGGAACGTTTGACGTACGCCGACGTAATACACGACGGGCTGTGAACATGAATGCCAGATTAGCAATATCTCTACGTTATAGCGGGATTATAATAAAACTGCAATGTTCTTGCTTCAGAATCCTAGCAACCAGCCCTTTGCGTAGCACTGCCAGAAGGAAAACTAAATTAATATCTTATTAAACCCAATAGAGGGAATTCAGATGGAAAAAAGGAGGGGGGCGTGGATGGGACACAGATACATGTGGGAGGGGTGGTGGTTAGTAAAGGGCTGAAAAATACATGCCGTGGCGTGGGTACAACCCCTCCGGGACAAATTACATAATTATCCGATACAGACCATTACCCCGGGCCTCAGCAGTATAATATTATCTAATAATTAAAGTACGACCATCGCGGACGGGGGGAAATACACCAGTGGGCACCACATCCACGCATATTATAAAAATACGAACCGCCACGCCACGAAGCGAACCACCATAAATGAAGCAGAGCTAAATCCCAGCGCTCCATGGATGGAAACCACAGCGGTATAGCTACAATCGCGTCCGGGGGCAAAACGTCCACTAGCGGGCCCCACCCACCCACCCACCCACGACGGCTGGACTACAACTTTATATACATAAAACGAGGTAGCTCTAAGCTAAACTTGGCAGAAAGTAGTGGCACATTTACGTAGGGAAGGGGGTGGGGTAGTAAAACGTGCCTCCTAACCAAGATAATTAAACTCAATATGTGAGTTCCTCATTACAGTGCATAGATGTGGATGTCATCATTACCGGTGACTAGTGTCCGATCCAATGACATCCACATCCATACGACTATTACATACAAAGTACATATCCTATACATCAGTAAATACTGAAAATTTAAATACAGTGGCATATGCAAAACCACGATCAGGGCAAATAACAAGTAATCCATCGCAGGATAAACTCTCAACCTCAGTACGAACACACACCACCCTAGGCCCAACCGAGCTCAAAGCCCAGTTAGGTCCATGGCGGTGAGTGGTCCCACGGAGACCAGCCCAAGGAAGTCTTGTGCTAAAGAAAAACTAAAATAAACTGTAGCAAAAATCCTACAAGATAGCTATCCTAATAACATCTAATAATTAACTATATAGACATAAGCCGAGGTAATTACAGTCTAAGCTAAGTTTGGGCCGGACGCCATAATCTTTATAGGGGAGGAGGGGGTGGGGCGGGAAGGGGTGGGTAGTTATGGAATAATTTAAATGTCCTAACCAAAGAATTTATATAGTTTACCTCTATAAATTACGCAAATGAGGACCCCATCATAATCGGCTCCTTAAGTCGGTCCCAATGATGTCCACATTAGAATGGCTAGGACCACCTATGTATATGTATTAAACAGTAAATAACTGAAATTAAATATAGTGGTACAACCCCTACAGGACATGTTACTACATATTCGATGCAGGCCACCATCTTAAGCCCCAGTACGATCACCCACCACAACCGACCCAGTCTGGCTAAACACCCAGCTAGTTCTAAGGCAGTGAGTGATCCCACTGGGACCAGCTAAAGGGGTCCAGAAATATAGCAAAACTGAAATGGAAATTATAAATAAATATTAGAAGATTAATACTATTCAATTAACCAAAAGCCGAGGCCCCATAGACTAAACTAAAATATATTAAGGGTAGGTCGGTTACCACATATGACTATAGGGTTGGAAATAAAAGTAGAACCAGGATATTATATACACATGAGTAACTCAATATCCATCACAAACGTGGACACCATCATAACCGACTCCTTGAGTCGGTTCCAATAGTATCCACATTAGCATAGCTGTAATTCCCCGAACATAATACAACACCCGTGAATAAATATATTGTAAAATAACAGTTAAGAACCGAAAATTCATGCAGATTTGGACATCATTAAAGCCGGCTTTTCAAACCGGTTTTTCGACTTAAGGAGCCGATTATGATGGGGTCCTCATTTGCGTAATTTATAGAGGTAAACTATATAAATTCTTTGGTTAGGACATTTAAATTATTCCATAACTACCCACCCCTTCCCGCCCCACCCTCTCCTCCCCTATAAAGATTATGGCGTCCGGCCCAAACTTAGCTTAGACTGTAATTACCTCGGCTTATGTCTATATAGTTAATTATTAGATGTTATTAGGATAGCTATCTTGTAGGATTTTTGCTATAGTTTATTTTAGTTTTTCTTTAGCACAAGACTTCCTTGGGCTGGTCTCTGTGGGACCACTCACCGCCATGGACCTAACTGGGCTTTGAGCTCGGTTGGGCCTAGGGTGGTGTGTGTTCGTACTGAGGTTGGGAGTTTATCCTGCGATGGATTACTTGTTATTTGCCCTGATCGTGGTTTTGCATATGCCACTGTATTTAAATTTTCAGTATTTACTGATGTATAGGATATGTACTTTGTATGTAATAGTCGTATGGATGTGGATGTCATTGGATCGGACACTAGTCACCGGTAATGATGACATCCACATCTATGCACTGTAATGAGGAACTCACATATTGAGTTTAATTATCTTGGTTAGGAGGCACGTTTTACGACCCCACCCCCTTCCCTACGTAAATGTGCCACTACTTTCTGCCAAATTTAGCCTAGAGCTACCTCGTTTTATGTATATAAAGTTGTAGTCCAGCCGTTGTGGGTGGGTGGGTGGGTGGGTGGGGCCCGCTAGTGCACGTTTTGCCCCCGGACGCGATTGTAGCTAGGCCGCTGTGGTTTCCATCCATGGAGAGCCGGGATTTAGCTCTGCTTCATTTATGGTGGTTCGCTTCGTGCCGTGGCGGTTCGTATTTTTATAATATGCGTGGATGTGGTGCCCACTGGTGTATTTCGCCCCGTCCGCGGTGGTCGTACTTTAATTATTAGATAATATTATACTGCTGAGGCTCGGGGTAATGGTCTGTATCGGATAATTATGTAATTTGTCCCGGAGGGGTTGTACCCAAGCCACGGCATGTATTTTTCAGCCATTTACTAACCACCACCCCTCCCACATGTATCTGTGTCCCATCCACGCCCCCCCCCCCCTCTTTTTTTTTTTTTTTTTTTCTTTTTTCCATATGGATTCCCTCTATTGGGTTTAATAAGATATTAATTTAGTTTTCCTTCTGGCAGTGCTACGCAAAGGGCTGGTTGCTAGGATTCTGAAGCAAGAACATTGCAGTTTTATTATAATCCCGCTATAACGTAGAGATATTGCTAATCTGGCATTCATGTTCACAGCCCGTCGTGTATTACGTCGGCGTACGTCAAACGTTCCAACGAAACTGTGTGATAGTTTTCTTTTCAATGTTCATTGTTGTTTAGTAAAGTGCGGAGATGTAGTTTGCAAATTTATCAACGGTCCTTGAAGAAGGCCAAGAGGCCGAAAGCTTGACGAAGAGCAATATTGATGAGACGCTTTACGAGACTGTCCCTACACACTGGACAATTTAATAATGTGTACATTTTTGTAGGTAGTTTGTAAAGTACAATATTATTATTTACAAAATTGCTTATCAGCCTAATTACAAACCCCTTGAACATTGCGACACGACGGATTTGAAGCTCTGAGAGGGAAGGCCTTGAAAAAATTGGCTTTCGTGCTCTGCAGCTTACGCATAAACAGATTTCGGCGCCCGGATACCAATGCGTTCCATGTCCCAGTGGTACATAGAACACTTTAGCTCTCCGACAACGAATTATACTTTCACCGATCACTGTCAAGAACCATCGGGAGACAGACCATGTATTATTCCCAGATGCGAGATGCACTTTGTAGCGTTATTCTTGCCAATGAGGATCCCACCACGTATAGTTTTTTTCTCATCTTTTTTATTATCATAGTTTTACCATACGCAAATTCCAAGGACGTACCAAACCCAAAAATTATATTACGGAATTTGCGTCCAAGTTTGGACTAGTTTTACTGTTCTGAATTAGCGACGTGCAATATCTCAATATATAAAATGGACAGCGACGCCGACACTGTTGTTATGTCAGAATACGTCCTGTTAGGGTACCCATCATTGGTGAAAAAAGTGTGTGTGTGGGGGGGGGGGGGGGGGGGGGGCGCGTGCACCCTGTACCCCCAGCTCCGCTGCTCCCATTTATCCACATACTTACGCTTCAAAAGGCAAGAACGGCCGGTATGCGCGCTTGTGTTCCCACCTCTTACTTTTAGTTACTCTTACATTGTGGAAGAGTTAAAGCCTTCAAATCAACAAATTAAAGAGCATTTGGGGAGGGGGGTTGTACTTGGATTTAAAAATAACGAGCAAATTCAGTGAATTCATGTCTCCCGCTGGGCAGCAGTTTCAAGGGGAATTAATGCATCCAGTGAGATATAGTTGAGTTGCATGTGGAATCGGTTGACTCTATGGAAAGTTAGAGTCTGGAAACCATCAGCCAATCAAATTTAAGCAACCTAATTAAATATGCGCGGAAAATGCCCATGTTCGAACTTGGACCCACAATTGATGAATGTGATCTACTACCCAAATTTCACCGAAATCGACTAACTGTAAGGAAAGTAAGAGTCTAGAAACGAAAAACACGGAAGGTGTGCACTTACTCATGTCGTGTACGCTGCCCATATGAACACGCATGAAATGGTTTTGCACACCGCAGGCGCGCAGGGACGGTTTGGGGCAAGCCCCCTTCGACCCTCTTTAACTGTAGATGATTTGGGTTGTCTGGGCGTGTCAAAGGTGGAAAGTGGAAAAGGTACTCAGCGCCGTTTATGTTTCCTCCTGTTCTTTTTTGGAGGCGGAGAGTAGGTAATAAATGCGGATTCTGGAGCACTTGTACACGATTTCGTACATGTACACGTACATCGATGTACACCTCCATAGGATTTAGTGTTAAAATCGTGTACAGGTACACGATTTGTCGTTTTTTATGGTGCTACAGAATCCGCAAACCCACTGCCACGTTTTCTCAGATCACACATTTAACGTTGAAATACCTGTTGGCGAACGTGTACATTCTACACGTCGCTCAAGAGTGAAAAAAATGTATGAAATTTTAAGAAAAATGAGGTGTACTGTCTGCTACAGAATCCGCAAATGGGTTTCCCCCATAGGATTCAGGGTTAAATCGCGAGCAAAAAAAACGTGTTGTGGATTCTGTAGCAGCGTCGAAAAGGTGGTTTGCGGATTCTGTAGCATCCGTATCTGTACACGATTTTAACACTGAATCGACTTATGTACGGTACATGGAAAAGAGGTGCTACCGAACCCGCAAACCACTTTTTGATGCCCAAAAGCTTGAAGAGCTTGAAATAAGTAATCACCCAACCATTTCACGTTCCTAACGCTAATTAACCAATCAGATTGCTTGATTCTCATAAACTTAATCATACAAAGTTATCTCCCCTCGTCGTGGGGGTGGGGGTCACGCCCGTCATAAAAAGGTGAATCGCGTTTAATAACGTGGATATAATGGCTAGAGCAATGTATACCAAAAACCAAAAGTTCGAAGAGCTTGAAATAAGTAATCACCGAATCACTTCACGTTCCTAACACTAATTAACCAATCAGATTGCTTGATTCTCATAAACTTAATCATACAAAGTTATCTCCCCTCGTCGTGGGGGTGGGGGGGGGGTCACGCCCATCAGAAAAATCGAAGTTTCCAGAAGGTGGTCACGTGACCTACCAAATTGAAGGTCTCGACGAGTGGATTAAGAAGATCGTAATTTAACCCTCGTCGTGGGGTGGGGTCACGACCAGAGCCGAAAAACGACTTCCTTTTTACATAGCCAGGCATGTGAGGTATTAATATGAAGGGCTCGATGAATACATTACAAAAATGACGTTTTTCATTTTTATGTGGGGGTGGGGTCACGCCCATCATAAAAATCGAAGTTTCGAGAAGGTGGTCACGTGACCTATCAAATTGAAGGTCTCGACGAGTGGATTAAGAAGATCGTAATTTCAACCCTCGTCGTGGGGTGGGGACGACCAGAGCCGAAAAACGACTTCCTTTTTACATATCCAGACATGTGAGGTATTAATATGAAGGGCTTGATGAATACATTACAAAAATGACATTTTTCATTTTATGTCGGGGTGGGGTCACGGCCAGAGACGAAAAACGTCTTCCTTTTTTACAAATCCAAGCATGTGAGGTACTGATATGAAGTGCTTGATGAATACATTACAAAAATGACATTTACCACCATCGCCGTGGGGATGGGGTTAACACCGATCAGAAAATCAAAAGTTTCGAGAAGATAGTCGTGTGACCTATCAAATTAAAGCTGTCGACAAGGATATTATGAAAATCATAATCTTTCCCTTCTTATAACGGTGGAGTTGGGACCATCTTGAAATCGAAAGTATTAAGAAAAGGTAGTTATGGAACATAGTAAATTGAAAACACAACAAGTTGAATCTGATGCATCATTCATTTTTGATATCTGTGTTAAAAATGTGAAGTATGTTTTCAATATATGGTTGTTATGCAAATTAGAGATGCACTTGCTTATTAACAAGTCACACCTTAAGATGTTTCCTTCAATAATAACTCTGTTTACTGAACCATAGATTTGTCAATAAAAAAATTATAAGTTGATCTTCTAACGTTTCTACATATTGAGGATAGCCTATTTCACCATTTCCGGAAAAAGTGTCAATCCAAACTATTTTTTTAGGACAAAATGCCCACGTTGAGAAGACATTACAAAACTAAACTAGTATTAATCTCGACTAAATTCAAATAAAAACCATTTGTCACGTGTTAGAAAAGGTTTGTAAACAGTCTAAACGCACGTGTGGAAAAGTTGTTTTGTTTTGATTTTTACAACAGGAGTTAAAATATTTTAAGATAGGTGGCGTTATATAAATACAGCAACAACAAAAAGCAGTGTTTACAGTGTGTCAACGTATGACTGAATGAAAATGAGAAAAAAAGCTCTTTTTCTAACCACCTGATAGGAAGCATTACATCAATTGTCGCGATATTGATGTCATCCAACAGCAGCCAAGACATTAAGCTTTTTACGTCGACATACCACTTGTCCAAAACAATTCTTTTTTAATGCTAAAACGGGTGAAATACATCTCGGTAACGACATCCTTTTTTTCTTGATCACACACAGCCTATTTCACCATTTTCGAAAAAAGTATCAATCCAAACTATTTTTTTTAGGAAACAATGCCCACGTCGAGAAGACATTACAAAACTAAACTAGTATTAATCTTGACTAAATTCAAATAAAAAAAAAATTGTCATGTGTTAGAAAAGATTTGTAAACAGTCTAAACGCACGTGTGGAAAAGTTGTTTTGTTTTGTTTTTTACAACAGGAGTTAAAATATTTTAAGATAGGTGGCGTTATATAAATACAGCAACAACAAATAAACAGTGTTTACAATGTGTCAGCGTATGACTGAATGAAAATGAGAAAAAGCTCTTTTTCTAACCACTTGATAGCGAAGCATTACATCAGTTGTCGCGATATTTGATGTCATCCAACAGCAGCCAAGACATTAAGCTTTTTACGTCGACATACCACTTGTCCAAAACAATTCTCTTTTAACGCTAAAGCGGGTGAAATACATCTCAGTAACGACTCCCTTTTTTCTCGATCAGACACAGTTGTTGGTGGAAAGTTGACTGGAGGGTTGTTCAAAACAATTGATCAAATATATCGAACGAAAACGACTCATTTTCTAACTACGATTGTCGCCGTATTCTAAACGTCATCGATTTACCGAAATGAGCACAATATCTCATGTTTCTTTTTTAAAGATTTTTTGATGACATAAAAAGGTTGCATGCGCAGCAAAAATAACCATGCGCGCGGGCCTGAAAAAATATAGAGGTTCTTTTTTGTCGTCTAATGTAATTGATAATACATCAATATTTTTTTTTTAAAAATCAGTTTTTAACTGATAGTAGTGTTGTTGTTATAACTGATAGATTAGGGTTTTGTTACGAGTACATCAAGGTGGACAGCTCTATTCCATTCCCTCACCCGAGTCCTTTTGCGTGAAGACTTCTTTTTTAATTCAATTCAAGGAAAATGTGGTAATAAATGTACTAAACGAACATAAATGTGATAGAAGAGGTACCATAAGTGTAAAAAACGACATCTCATGCAATAACCTGTTCTAAGCTGTTAAAAAACGCCCTTAACATCATTCCATTCATCTCCGTACTATGTAAATTTATTTTTGGAGACTTCACTTCAACTGGAGCAAATGTAAGGAAAATTGTTTTAATAAATGTACTAAACGACCATGAATATGGTAGAAAGGGTACAATATTTGTAAACAACGACGTTTAATGCATAAAACTGTTCTAAGCTGTTAAAAAACTCTCTAAACATGATTCCATCCGTCTCCGTAGGTTAAACTAATTAAACGTAAGGAAAATGTGGCCAAAAATGCAATAAACTGTTCTAAGCTGTTAAAAAATGTCCTAAACATGATTCCATCCTTCCCAATAGATTAAACTAAGTAAATGTAAGGAAAATGTTGTAATGAATGCAATAAACTGTTCTAAGGAATCAAAACACCCGCCCTAAACTTGTTTTAATGTGTTTTTTGGAGACTTAGCTTCACCTGGTGAAAATGTTAGGAAAGTGTGGTAATAAATCTATTAAAAGACAATAAATGAGGTAGAAAAAGTACAATATGTGTAAACAACGACATTTAATGCAATGAACTGTTCTAAGTTGTTAAAAACGCTCTAAACATGATTCCATCCTTCTCCGTAGATTAAACTGAGTAAATGTAACGAAACTGTGGTCAAAAATGCAATAAACTATTCTAAGGAATCAGAAAACCCGCTTCAATGCATTTTTCGGAGACTTAACTTCACCTGGTGAAAATGTAAGGAAAGTGTGGTAATAAATGTTTTAACCGACCATACATGTGGTAGAAAAGATACCATATGTGTAAACAACGACATTTAATGCAATACACTGTTCTAAGCTGAAAGAAACGCCCTAAACATGATTCCATCCTTCTCCGTAGATGAAACTAAGTAATTGTAAGTAAAATGTGCTCAAAAATGTCTTAAACGGACATAAAAGTATTGAAATTTGAACATAAATGTAAACTACGACCTTAAAATGCAATTACATCAGGTATCAAAGAACGCTTCCTAAACTTGCTTACGTATATCTTCGTAAACGAAACTTTACCTGTATTGAAAAAAAACAAGAAAATATCGTAATAAATGTATGAAACGACCAAAGATGTGATAGAAAAGATACCATATGTGTAAACAACGACATTGAATGCAATACACTGTTCTGAGCTGTAAGAAACGCCCTAAACATGATTCCATCCTCTTCGAAGAGAAAACTAAGTAAATGGAAGGAAAATGTGGTAAAATTCAATAAACTGTTCTAAGGAATCAGAAATCCCGCCCTAAACATGTTTCAATGCATTTTCGGGAAACATAACTTCACCTGGTGTAAATGTAAGGAAAATGCGGTAATAAATCTATTAAAAGACAATAAATGAGGTAGAAAAAGTACAATATGTGTTAACAACGACATTTAATGCAATAAACTGTTCTAAGCTGTTAAAAACGCCCTGAACATGATTCCATCCTTCTCCGTAGATTAAACTGAGTAAATGTAACGAAACTGTGGTCAAAAATGCAATAAACTATTCTAAGGAATCAGAAAACCCGCTTCAATGCATTTTCGCAGACTTAACTTCACCTGGTGAAAATGTAAGGAAAGTGTGGTAAGAAATGTTTTAAACGACCATAAATGTGGTAGAAAAGACATTTAATGCAATAAACTGTTCTAAGCTGTTAAAAACGCCCTAAACATGATTCCATCCTTCTACGGAGATTAAAGTAAGTAAATGTAAGGAAACTGTAGCCAAAAATGCAATAAAGTGTTCTAAGGAATCAGAAAACCTGCCAGAAATTTGTTTCAATGCACTTTCGGAAATATAACTTCACCTGCTGTAAATGTAAGGAAAATGTGGTAATAAATGTACTAAACGAACATAAATGTGATAGAAAAGGTACCATAAGTGTAAAAACGACATCTCATGCAATAACCTGTTCTAAGCTGTTAAAAAAACGCCCTTAATATCATTCCATTCATCTCCGTACTATACAAATTTATTTTCGGAGACTTCACTTCAACTGGAGCAAATGTAAAGAAAATTGTTTTAATAAATGTACTAAACGACCATAAATATGGTAGAAAGTGTACAATATGTGTAAACAACGACGTTTAATGCAATAAACTGAATCAAAACACCCGCCCTAAACTTGTTTTAATGCATTTTCGGAGACTTAGCTTCATCTGCTGAAAATGTTAGGAAAGTGTGGTAATAACTGTTTTAAAACGACCATAAATGTGGTAGAAAAGATACCATATGTGTAAACAACGACATTTAATGCAACACACTGTTCTGAGCTGTAAGAAACGCCCTAAACATTATTCCATCCTTCTTCGAAGATAAAACTAAGTAAATGCAAGGAAAATGTGCTAAGAAATGCAACAAACTGTTCTAAGGAAACAGAAATCCCACCCTAAACATGAACGGATCAAACGATTTTTTCATCTTTTTTTTTTACCCTCCAGAGGAACTTCGAATTCTCCTCTTTCGCTCACGAAAACCCATTGATCATTTCCAGGTCCGATCCAGGCGAGCAATATACTGTAACACATCACGCTATCGTAAGGACAATGCTGCTTTTTGTAAGGATTTTATAACCTACAGTAGGTAGGGGTAGGTCCCCCTAGAATTTCAAATTCTTGACAGTATCCCTATCTTTTTACACAGTAGAGTAATAAGACCTAATCTCTGAGACTCTGACAGATTTTACCAGAGATAAAACGCTCAAGTTGAGATACTGCCACTTCATGTTCTAATGATACTGAAACGGGAGTTCTCTCTCTGAATACTACTATGGAAAACTATGATTATAACCCTCAACTAAATTGTCCAACACAAAAAAAAAATATATATTTTCTATACACCTCCCTATCCAGCCCCCACCCCTCCCCTCCCTTCTCTAACCCTTTCCCTCCCCTCCCCTCCCTCCTCTTCCCTACCCACCCCCTCTCTAACCCCCTCCCTAACCCACTCCCTAACCCCCTTCATCCCCTTCCCTACCCCCCTCCCCTCTCCTTCCCTACCCCTCCCCTCCTTCCCTATCCCCACCCCCCTCCCCTTCCCTAATCCCTCCACTCTCCTCTCCTTCCCTCCCCTAATCCCCTTTCCCATTCCCTCCCCTTCCCTAATCCCCCTCCCCTCCCCTAACCCCCCTTTCCCCAATCCCCCTTTCCCCAATCCCCCTCCCTAACCCCTCCCTAATCCCCATCCCTAATCCCCCTCCCCTCCCCAACCCCCCTCACCCTCCCCTCACCCTTCCCCCTCACTGGGGGGGGCGGCTAGAGAGGTGTATAGGAAATATATATTTTTTTTTTGTGTTGGACAATTTAGTTGAGGGTTATAATCATAGTTTTCCATAGTAGTATTCAGAGAGAGAACTCCCGTTTCAGTATCATTAGAACATGAAGTGGCAGTATCTCAACTTGAGCGTTTTATCTCTGGTAAAATCTGTCAGAGTCTCAGAGATTAGGTCTTATTACTCTACTGTGTAAAAAGATAGGGATAATGTCGAGAATTTGAAATTCTAGGGGGCCCCTACCCCTACCTAATGTAGGTTATAAAATCCTTACAAAAAGCAGCATTGTCCTTACGATAGCACGATGTGTTACAGTATATTGCTCACCTGGATCGGACCTGGAAATGATCAATGGGTTTTCGTGAGCGAAAGAGGAGAATTCGAAGTTCCTCTGGAGGGTAAAAAAAAAAAGATGAAAAAATCGTTCAATCCGTTCATGTTTAGGGTGGGATTTCTGTTTCCTTAGAACAGTTTATTGCATTTCTTAGCACATTTTCCTTGCATTTACTTAGTTTTATCTTCGAAGAAGGATGGAATAATGTTTAGGGCGTTTCTTACAGCTCAGAACAGTGTGTTGCATTAAATGTCGTTGTTTACACATATGGTATCTTTTCTACCACATTTATTGTCGTTTACAACAGTTATTACCACACTTTCCTAACATTTTCAGCAGATGAAGCTAAGTCTCCGAAAATGCATTAAAACAAGTTTAGGGCGGGTGTTTTGATTCAGTTTATTGCATTAAACGTCGTTGTTTACACATATTGTACCCTTTCTACCATATTTATGGTCGTTTAGTACATTTATTAAAACAATTTTCTTTACATTTGCTCCAGTTGAAGTGAAGTCTCCGAAAATAAATTTATATAGTACGGAGATGAATGGAATGATGTTAAGGGCGTTTTTTTAACAGCTTAGAACAGGCTATTGCATGAGATGTCGTTTTTACACTTATGGTACCTTTTCTATCACATTTATGTTCGTTTAGCACATTTATTACCACATTTTCCTTACATTTACAGCAGGTGAAGTTATGTTTCCGAAAGTGCATTGAAACAAATTTCTGGCGGGTTTTCTGATTCCTTAGAACACTTTATTGCATTTTTGGCTACAGTTTCCTTACATTTACTTACTTTAATCTCCGTAGAAGGATGGAATCATGTTTAGGGCGTTTTTAACATCTTAGAACAGTTTATTGCATTAAATGTCTTTTCTACCACATTTATGGTCGTTTAAAACATTTCTTACCACACTTTCCTTACATTTTTACCAGGTGAAGTTAAGTCTGTGAAAATGCATTGAAGCGGGTTTTCTGATTCCTTAGAATAGTTTATTGCATTTTTGACCACAGTTTCATTGCATTTACTCAGTTTAATCTACGGAGAAGGATGGAATCATGTTCAGGGCGTTTTTAACAGCTTAGAACAGTTTATTGCATTAAATGCCGTTGTTAACACATATTGTACTTTTTCTACCTCATTTATTGTCTTTTAAAAGATTTATTACCGCATTTTCCTTACATTTACACCAGGTGAAGTTATGTTTCCGAAATTGCATTTGAACATGTTTAGGGTGGGATTTCTGATTCCTCAGAACAGTTTATTGAATTTTTACCACATTTTCCTTACATTTACTTAGTTTTATCTTCGAAGAGGATGGAATCGTGTTTAGGGCGTTTCTTACAGCTCAGAACAGTGTATTGCATTAAATGTCGTTGTTTACACATATGGTATCTTTTCTATCACATCTTTGGTAGTTTCATACATTTATTACGATATTTTTTTTCAATACAGGTAAAGTTTCGTTTACGAAGATATACGTAAGCAAGTTTAGGAAGCGTTCTTTGATACCTGATGTAATTGCATTTTTAAGGTCGTAGTTTACATTTATGTTTAAATTTCAATACTTTTATGTCCGTTTAAGACATTTTTGAGCACATTTTACTTACAATTACTTAGTTTCATCTATGGAGAAGGATGGAATCATGTTTAGGGCGTTTCTTTCAGCTTAGAACAGTGTATTGCATTAAATGTCGTTGTTTACACATATGGTATCTTTTCTATCACATCTTTGGTAGTTTCATACATTTATTACGATATTTTTTTTCAATACAGGTAAAGTTTCGTTTACGAAGATATACGTAAGCAAGTTTAGGAAGCGTTCTTTGATACCTGATGTAATTGCATTTTTAAGGTCGTAGTTTACATTTATGTTTAAATTTCAATACTTTTATGTCCGTTTAAGACATTTTTGAGCACATTTTACTTACAATTACTTAGTTTCATCTACGGAGAAGGATGGAATCATGTTTAGGGCGTTTCTTTCAGCTTAGAACAGTGTATTGCATTAAATGTCGTTGTTTACACATATGGTATCTTTTCTACCACATGTATGGTCGGTTAAAACATTTATTACCACACTTTCCTTACATTTTCACCAGGTGAAGTTAAGTCTCCGAAAAATGCATTAAAGCGGGTTTTCTGATTCCTTAGAACAGTTTATTGCATTTTTGACCACAGTTTCGTTACATTTACTCAGTTTAATCTACGGAGAAGGATGGAATCATGTTTAGAGCGTTTTTAACAGCTTAGAACAGTTCATTGCATTAAATGTCGTTGTTTACACATATTGTACTTTTTCTACCTCATTTATTGTCTTTTAATAGATTTATTACCACACTTTCCTAACATTTTCACCAGGTGAAGCTAAGTCTCCAAAAAAAACACATTAAAACAAGTTTAGGGCGGGTGTTTTGATTCCTTAGAACAGTTTATTGCATTCATTACAACATTTTCCTTACATTTACTTAGTTTAATCTATTGGGAAGGATGGAATCATGTTTAGGACATTTTTTAACAGCTTAGACAGCTTAGAACAGTTTATTGCATTTTTGGCCACATTTTCCTTACGTTTAATTAGTTTAACCTACGGAGACGGATGGAATCATGTTTAGAGAGTTTTTTAACAGCTTAGAACAGTTTATTGCATTAAACGTCATTGTTTACACATATTGTACCCTTTCTACCATATTTATGGTCGTTTAGTACATTTATTAAAACAATTTTCCTTACATTTGCTCCAGTTGAAGTGAAGTCTCCGAAAATAAATTTACATAGTACGGAGATGAATGGAATGATGTTAAGGGAGTTTTTTAACAGCTTAGAACAGGTTATTGCATGAGATGTCGTTTTTTACACTTATGATACCTTTTCTATCACATTTATGTTCGTTTAGTACATTTATTACCACATTTTCCTGGAATTGAATTAAAAAAGAAGTCTTCACGCAAAAGGACTCGGGCGAGGGAATGGAATAGAGCTGTCCACCTTACTGGATGTACTCGTAATAAAACCCTAACCTATCAGTCATAACAACAACACTACTATCAGTTAAAAACTGATTTTTTTCTTAAAATATTGATGTATTATCAATTACATTAGACGAGAAAAAAGAACCTCTATATTTTTTCAGGCCCATACGCATGGTTATTTTTGCTGCGCATACAACCTTTTTATGTCATCAAAAAATCTTTAAAAAAAAACATGAGATATTGTGCTCATTTCGGTAAATCGATGACGTTTAGAATACGGCGACAATCGTAGTTAGAAAATGAGTCGTTTTCGTTCGATATATTTGATCAATTGTTTGGAACGACCCTCCAGTCAACTTTCCACCAACAACTGTGTCTGATCAAGAAAAAAAGGGAGTCGTTACCGAGATGTATTTCACCCGTTTTAGCGTTAAAAGAGAATTGTTTTGGACAAGTGGTATGTCGACGTAAAAAGCTTAATGTCTTGGCTGCTGTTGCATGACATCAAATATCGCGACAACTGATGTAATGCTTCGCTATCAAGTGGTTAGAAAAAGAGCTTTTTCTCATTTTCATTCAGTCATACGCTGACACATTGTAAACACTGTTTTTTTTTGTTGTTGCTGTATTTATATAATGCCACCTATCTTAAAATATTTTAACTCCTGTTGTAAAAAACAAAACAAAACAACTTTCCACACATGCGTTTAGACTGTTTACGAATCTTTTCTAAGACGTGACAAATGTTTTTTTTATTTGAATTTAGTCAAGATTAATACTAGTTTAGTTTTGTAATGTCTTCTCGACGTGGGCATTGTTTCCTAAAAAAAATAGTTTGGATTGACACTTTTTTCGGAAATGGTGAAATAGGCTGTGTGTCTGATCAAGAAAAAAAGGGAGTCGTTACCGAGATGTATTTCACCCGTTTTAGCGTTAAAAAAGAATTGTTTTGGACAAGTGGTATGTCGACGTAAAAAGCTTAATGTCTTGGCTGCTGTTGGATGACATCAATATCGCGACAACTGATGTAATGCTTTGCTATCAGGTGGTTAGAAAAAGAGCCTTTTTCTCATTTTCATTCAGTCATACGCTGACACACTGTAAACACTGCTTTTTGTTGTTGCTGTATTTATATAACGCCACCTATCTTAAAATATTTTAACTCCTGTTGTAAAAAACAAAACAAAACAACTTTTCCACACGTGCGTTTAGACTGTTTACAAATCTTTTCTAACACGTGACAAATGGTTTTTATTTGAATTTAGTCAAGATTAATACTAGTTTAGTTTTGTAATGTCTTCTCAACGTGGGCATTTTGTCCTAAAAAAATAGTTTGGATTGACACTTTTTTCGGAAATGGTGAAATAGGCTATCCTCAATATGTAGAAACGTTAGAAGATCAACTTATAATTTTTTTATTGACAAATCTGTGGTTCAGTAAACAGAGTTATTATTGAAGGAAACATCTTAAGGCATGACTTGTTAATAAGCGAGTGCATCTCTAATTTGCATAACAATCATATATTGAAAACATACTTCACGTTTTTAACACAGGTATCAAAAATGAATGATGCATCAGATTCAACTTGTTGTGTTCTCAATTTAATATGTTCCTTAACTACCTTTTCTTAATACTTTCGATTTCAAGATGGTCCCAACTCCATCCTTATAAGAAGGGAAAGATTATGATTTTCAAAATATCCTTGTCGATAGCTTTAATTTGGTAGGTCACATGACTATCTTCTCGAAACTTTTGATTTTCTGATCGGTGTTAACCCCATCCCCACGGCGATGGTGGAAAATGTCATTTTTGTAATGCATTCATCAAGCCCTTCATATCAGTACCTCACATGATTGGGTTTGTAAAAAAGGAAGACGTTTTTCGTCTCTGGTCGTGACCCCATCCCCACATAAAATGAAAAATGTCATTTTCGTAATGTATTCATCGAGCCTTCATATCAGTACCTCACATGCCTGGCTTTGTATAAAGAACGACGTTTCCGGCTCTGGTCGTGACCCCATCCCACGACGAGGGTTAAAATTACGATCTTCTTAATCCACTCGTCGAGACCTTCAATTTGATAGGTCACGAGACCACCTTCACGAAACTTCGATTTTTCTGATGGGCGTGACCCCCACCCCCACGCCGAGGGGAGATAACTTTGTATGATTAAGTTTATGAGAATCAAGCAATCTGATTGGTTAATTAGCGTTAGGAACGTGAAGTGATTGGGTGATTACTTATTTCAAGCTCTTCGAGCTTTTGGTTTTTGGTATACATTGCTCTAGCCATTATATCCACGTTATCGGCTCTGGTCATGACCCCACCCCACGACGAGGGCTAAAATTACGATCTTCTTAATCCACTCGTCGAGACCTTCAATTTGATAGATCACGTGACCACCTTCTCGAAACTTTCGATTTTTATGATGGGCGTGACCCCCACCCCCACATAAAATGAAAAAACGTAATTTTGTAATGTATTCATCGAGCCCTTCATATTAATACCTCACATGCCTGGATATGTAGAAAGGAAGTCGTTTTTCGGCTCTGGTCGTGACCCCACCCCACGACGAGGGTTAAAATTACGATCTTCTTAATCCACTCGTCGAGACCTTCAATTTGATAGGTCACGTGACCACCTTCTCGAAACTTCGATTTTTATGATGGGCGTGACCCCCACCCCCACATAAAATGAAAAACGTCATTTTTGTAATGTATTCATCGAGACCTTCATATTAATACCTCACATGCCTGGATATGTAAAAAGGAAGTCATTTTTCGGCTCTGGTCGTGACCCCACCCCACGACT
The DNA here is from genome assembly GCA_031216915.1 of Pictodentalium vernedei. NCBI lineage: Eukaryota > Metazoa > Mollusca > Scaphopoda > Dentaliida > Dentaliidae > Pictodentalium > Pictodentalium vernedei. The sequence goes on from CM062293.1 coordinate 490,602,322, forward strand.
AGGGTTAAAATTACGATCTTCTTAATCCACTCGTCGAGACCTTCAATTTGATAGGTCACGAGACCACCTTCACGAAACTTCGATTTTTCTGATGGGCGTGACCCCCACCCCCACGCCGAGGGGAGATAACTTTGTATGATTAAGTTTATGAGAATCAAGCAATCTGATTGGTTAATTAGCGTTAGGAACGTGAAGTGATTGGGTGATTACTTATTTCAAGCTCTTCGAGCTTTTGGTTTTTGGTATACATTGCTCTAGCCATTATATCCACGTTATTAAACGCGATTCACCTTTTTATGACGGGCGTGACCCCCACCCCCACGACGAGGGGAGATAACTTTGTATGATTAAGTTAATGAGAATCAAGCAATCTGATTGGTTAATTAGCGTTAGGAACGTGAAATGATTGGGTGATTACTTAGTTCAAGCTCTTCAAGCTTTTGGGCATCAAAAAATGGTTTGCGGGTTCGGTAGCACCTCTTTTCCATGTACCGTACATAAGTCGATTTTCTGATGTAGAATCCGCAAATGGGTTTCCGTGTACGCCTCCATAGGGATTCAGTGTTAAAATCGTGTACAGATACGGATGCTACAGAATCCGCAAACTACCTTTTCGACGCTGCTACAGAATACACAACACGTTTTTTTTGCTCGCGATTTAACACTGAATCCTATGGGGGAAACCCATTTGCGGATTCTGTAGCAGACAGTACACCTCATTGTTCCTAAAATTTCATACATTTTTTTCACTCTTGAGCGACCTGTAGAATGTACACGTTCGCCAACGGGTATTTCAACGTTAAATGTGTGATCTGAGAAAACGTGGCAGTGGGTTTGCGGATTCTGTAGCACCATAAAAAACGACAAATCGTGTACCTGTACACGATTTTAACACTAAATCCTATGGAGGTGTACATCGATGTACGTGTACATGTACGAAATCGTGTACAAGTGCTCCAGAATCCGCATTTATTACATACTGAGGAGGCTGTGATTGTGATACCTCTTTTGGTGGTATGGAAGGAGGGGTGCTGGAGGGCTTACTAGGTTGGTATGGTCTAGCCCTTGCAGCTGCCGGTGATGGAGAGCTCTCCGGAGTTGTGCGCAGATAGTGGTTACTGACACTCTGTAATGCTCCTCTAATCGTGCCTTCCAAGAGTCCGCGGTTATCCAAGGTATTCAGCGTTTGTTGGAGAATTGCTAGATGTTCGTCATCCCTGACCTTTTCCCCAAGGATGCTTTCCACGGACTCCGCAGTGTGAGCTTCCTGGATGGTGTCCTGGTCGGAAAAGGCTGGAAGAGCAAGAGCGGGTGTAGCTACATGTGCGCTATCCGGATCAACTTCCTGCACCATAAACAAACCTCCTTCCTCCATCTCCTCTTCCGAGGAAGAGTGTGATGGGCTGGAGATTGGAGTGTTGCCTGGCAAACCAGCGTCCTCCGGATCCTCCACAGGAGTGGGGTGAACCGGCGTGGACGGGGAACGGCCAGGGGTAGCAGGCATTGAGCTTTCAACGCCATGGTTAGCCTCCCTCTCTTCCTTTTCCGTCGTTTTCTTCTCCATGAACACCATCAGTCGGCGGGCATCGCGTCGTTTGGCGGAAGGTCCCTTCTTTCTTCTCCTTTTCTTCTTTCCTTCGGCTGCTTCCGTATTCTTGGCATCATCCTGCGAGTCCGTATCACTTGGAGGGTGACCAGTGCGGGGAGAAATCCTCTTGCGAAAGGTGCTACACCTCTCCAAGGACGGCGGTTCGGTTTCCTTTTCAAAATCCACTGTCAGGTGAATTTTACCCTTGAGCACCTGGATGCTCCAGGTGGTAGCAAGGGTAGCCTTCATTCTGACCAGTGTCTCTTGTATTACAATTGGGAGCTCCATTGTCTAGTTGTTGACACCTCGGAATCCAAGGTGTGATGTGTTGTGGTGTGAAACATATGAACACAGAAATTGAGACTCCATTAATTACACTACGAGGTGGGGTCTCAAAACCCCACCACGTGACTTCAATTTGTCTCTAATTAACTTGTGTTTTTTGCAAGACAAGGACATAATAGAAATGTTGGCCTCCCATAAGAACTTGAATGACAGTCAGAGCCAAGCAGTCAAAACCTCCAACAAAAGAAAAAAACTAAGCCTAGATCCTGAGGTGGAAACACAGGAGTTAGTGGATGAGGAGGGATTTATCCACACGGTCGACAGAAAGACCAAAAAGTGAGGAAATGCCTCTCCTCCCACTCAGACTCCTCTGCTTCATCCACCGGCTCTGGCTCCAATCCAGCCTTAGACTCTAATACCACCTACAGTATTCCACCTCTCACGGAGAAACCATGGAATACGGTAGTGTCCAATAGCATTGACCAACTAAATATTACTCACCGACTAACCAACAGCCACAGGGGCAGGCGGAACCCACTCGTCCACAGCAAAAAAGCTAACCCGGAGAATAATAAGAAACATGCCAATGGCATCAGCCCCCCCCCCCCCCCCCGTATCTACAGTAGTTATCACCAGGGTTCACCCTGACACGCCCAAGGAGCTCATAAGTCAAGGGTTAGAGAACTGTAAATGGGATAGATTCGTGTCAAATGCCACCGATAAGGCAACTTGGAAACTCAAAGTCACATGCCCCAATAAGGAAACAAAATTAAAAATCTTAGCTAATGGAGTTAATATTAATGGCAGGTGGCATGCAGCGGAGCGGGAGAGTACAAAAGTACCCCTCCTCTGGTACAGTGCCACAAATGTCAGAAGTTTGGGCATATAGCCAATAAATGTAAAGGGACTCTAACATGCATGAGATGTGGAGGGGAACATCTAACCAAGTCATGCAGATTGGATTCCCCCTCTTGCCCCAACTGCAAAGGAGATCATACAAGTAACTATCGCGGGTGTCCCCATTATAAAAAAGTCAAGACAAACATCGAACTTAAAAAACCTAAACCTAATTAAACCTAACAACGCCTCTTCTCCTCACACTGTTTGCTCCCTAGTCGCAGGAGCACTCTACTCGGCATTGAATAAACATGTCAAAACCAATCTGTCTGACATCTGTCAAGATGTCAGCCGATCAGCGTCCCGGCTATTTAAAACTCAAATCTCGGAATCTCTAATCAAAGCCGCAATTAATGTTAACTAAAGCCACTAATTATCAGTAACAAAACACCGCAACTTAAATCCAACCCCCATCATGAATAAATTACAAATAGCCGTGTGGAACGCAAGAAGCGTTAACAATAAAAAACTTCAAATGGGCCGACATTTCGAAAATACAGACATAGTTTGTATCTGTGAAAGTTGGCTTCATCCCACCAAAATGTTTTCAATAAGTGGGTTCAGCACTATTAAAAGAGGCCGATAAATCTCAAAAGGAGGCAGCGTAGCTCTTCTAATAAAGCAGGACATCAAAACTAAAACCATAAAAACTAATCACCTCGATGCAGAGGTGATTGCAACTGAAATCACAGTCGACAATAAAAACATCGCGATTGTTTGTTATTATAACGACCCAAGCAAAACTGTTTCTGATACCGTTTTGGAATTATTTACGAGGAAATACAATCACTGCATCTTCCTCGGCGACTTCAATGCCAAACACCTATACTTTGGCTGCAAAAAAAAACAGCCCCAACGGTGAAGCCCTCCTCGAAATCACAAAAAGACAAAACGTTCAGGTGGTTATGAATGACAGCTCAGCAACTTATATCAGTAACAACACATTATTCTCATCTGAGATCCTAGATCTAATTATCGCCAGGGACTCCCTGATTAATCACATCGATGACCACTGGGTCGATGATGACGACCTAGGCAGCGATCACCTCCCGGCCCATGCCTCGCTGCAACTAGGAAATGGCCCACTCAGGTACCCCCCCCCCCCCCCACACTCTCCGCAGAAATTTTAGAAAAATTAATTGGAACCTCTACCGAGACATCATCGACGCCAAACTCACAAACACTCCCCATCCAATGCAGCGGAACTCGAAATCCAATGCGAAGGCATAGAGAAAATCATTAACTCAACCCTAAACGAAATACGCCCGAAAGAAGAAGTGCGCCCCTGGAGAAATACTATCTCGGGCGACACACTCTCACTAATCAAAACCAAACGGAAAGCTCTTCGCGCTCTTAAAAACGAAACTGACCCCATCAAGAAAGCGGACCTCAAAAAAAAAACATACAACCTCCTTCATGGCGAGGTCAAGGAAGCCCTCCAAGCTGAAAAACAAGCCAGCTGGGAAAAGGCAACAGCCAATCTAAACGGGAACCAGGACACCAAAAAATTCTGGGACTCTTTCAAAACCCTAACTGGGCAAAAACACAAAACCCTAACTGGGCAAAAAAAAAAAAAACAAAGGCCGCAAAGCTGCAGCCAGACCTCTTAAAATGGAAGACGGTTACTACACGCGCACCGACAAAGACAAGGTCGACACCTTTGCCGACCTCCTAAGAAAAACGCATCGCCCGTATCAAGGCGCGGGCAACGATAACGCCGTCATAAACGCCATTGATGACTTCATCAATGAACACCCTGATATCTACCGTGACCCCAAATTCGATAACGATCCAGAAGACGGGGATGATGATGACCTTGTCACCACCATCACCAATGACGAAATCATCAGCGTCATAAAAAAATGAAAAAACTCCTCGTCACCCGGCGAAGACGAAGTGAGCTACAAAATTCTAAAACAAAGCCCAAATTCCCAAATCGAAAAACTAAACAAAGTATACAATGCCTGCCTGACCCATGGCTGCTTGCCCAAATGTTGGGAAAAAAATGTTTGATACCAAAACCTGACAAGGACCCTTCCGATCCAGCCAGCTACCGCCCAATCAGCCTCCTCAGCTGCATTGGTAAGACATTCGAACGAATCCTTACCAATTGGTTCAGGGGGCACCTTGAAGACAACGACTTTTTCAATAAGTGGCAAAGAGCCTATAGAAACCGTAAAGAAGGCATCCAGCATGTCTACCGATTAGTCACTCAGATGAAAACCGCGATCAACAATCAGCAAATAGGCGCGGCAGTCCTGTTAGACGTTGAAAAAGCATTTGACTCTGTTGGGCACAATGGAATGCGCTACAAACTATCCAAAATGAAACTCCCCATGGAATTGCTCAGGTTACTATCCTCTTTCCTAACTGATCGCGAAATTAAAGTCAGAGTAAGCAATGAGATGTCTGACAGTGTCTCCTTTGAAGCAGGCACCCCACAAGGATCCGTCCTCAGCCCCCTCCTTCACATCTTCTATGTAAACGATCTCAAATTCTCCGAAGATCGTTTTCAAGTCTCCCAATTCGCAGATGATAAGGGTCTCTGGGACTCTAACAATACGGCCAATCTACTCCAAAAAACCCTGCAACGCGCTCTCGATGACCTAGAACAATGGTGTGCCAAATGGAGAATAAAGCTAAACGCCAATAAAACCCAACGAATCACCTTTACTCGCAAGACAAACAAACGTGATTTTGACCTAAAACTAATGGATAACACCCTCCCAGAGTGCAAAGAGGCGAAATTCCTCGGCATCACCATTGATCAAAAACTGTCCTTTAATTAACACACCGACGATATGGCGAAAAAAGCAACCAAACGCATTAACTTACTGAAAATGCTAAAGGGAACTTCCTGGGGTGCCAACCAGTCCACCCTACTCAAACTATACAAAGCCTTTGTGCGCCCAGTACTCGAATACGGGGCAATCATCCTAACAGACCTCAATCATACTAACATGGGAAACTCCAGAAAGTCCAAAATCACGCGCTTAGAGTCGCCCTCCGCGCCCCATGGGACACACCCATCAAAACACTCCACGACAGGGCCGATATCCCCACCATCAAAGACCGCCTAGCCACCCTGGCCGCGAAAAATCATGACCGGCTAGCCGACAGTGAACTAATTTCCGAACTTGGAGCTATTTGCGAAAGCCGATAAAAGCCCCAACATTGCAATCCAAACTAAAATTGCTCAATGAAAAATAGGAATGAGAAGGTGAGCTAACAGGAAGATTAACAGCCTAACTGTGGCCTTCTACCAGAAAGGGCTACCTTCACCGACTCAACTAAAATTACATCACGTCTAAAACGGTTTTAATCTAAGCACGCTCGAGAATAAACGGAACGACAAGGTGGGTTAACGGGCAGATTAACAGCTTAACTGTGACCTTCTACCAGAAAGGTCTGCCTTCATCGACTCAACTAAAATTACACCACGTTTGTTGCAACCACTTTTGTTATACTTCACCAGTTTTGTAATAGCGATCGCCCATTTTTTGTTATACCGCACCAGTTTTGTTATAGAACGCCAGCTTTTGTTACAGTTTGAGGTCACCATTTTTGTTATAGAAATCGCCCATTTTTGTTATAAAAAAACAGCTAGGCACTTTTGTTATATAAATCGCCAGCTTTTGTAATACTTGAAATCAAAACTTGCATTCGCCCCTATTCTAACGTGTGTTTGATGAAAGTGATTTTGGTTGGAGTTGGGGTGTATTTGAAACGTACATGTAAGGAAAAGGGAAACACAAATTCGTTTTTATTCGATGGCCTGCATGCTTGCCTGCTTGCCTGCTGTCTGCCTGCTGACCGGCCGGCCTGCCCGCTTGTCTGCCTGCCTGCCTCATAGCTTTGCTGTCCGATGATCACCCGAGAGCCCACCCGAAGCCCTCCCGCCCTCCCACCCGCCTGACCACCCGCTTGTCTGTCTGTCTGTCAGTCCGTTTGTCTGTCCGTTCAGGCTACTTCAGAAGTACGTGTGTGAACAAGTTGTGCGTACAGACGTTACTTGTGCAAACCGGTGATTTAACCACTGGTCCAGTCCCCTCTTCTGAGGAGCGGCCCCTCAAAACACCCACTTTTGAGGTGCAAAAACGGTCGCAGGTGCGGAATTTTACCCGTACTAACACTGAAATCACCTCACAAGTACATCCGTTTGTCCGTCCATCCGTCCGTGTTTACATTTTGTACCTAATGTGGTAAATCTTGCGTCCAGGGCGTCCTTAAGTTGTTTTTTGGGATAATGTGGTAAACCACATTCTAGTTGTTATTTTAAAATGTTTAATGTGGTATAATTTTTCATTTGGCGAAACTTACCACATAAGGCCTTCGTAGACTTATAGAGGGTGTATGTCCAGTGGGGTCTAATGTACTATAACAAAAGCTGGCGTTCTATTACAAGACTGGTGAGGTGTAACAAAAATGGGCGATCGCTGTTACAAAACTGGTGAGGTATAACAAAAGTGGGCGGTATAACAAATGTGGTTGCCACACACGTTTAAATACTATATAAAACTAAACATGCTCGAGAATGAAGAAGGAACGAGAAAGTGAGCTAACAGGCAGATTAACAGCTTAACTGTGGCCTTCTTCCAGAAAGGGCTGCCTTCACCGACTCAACTAAAATTAGATCACGTCTAAACACTGTATAAAACTAAAACTGCTCGAGTAAAACTAGGGAACGAGAAGGTGAGCTAACAGGCAGATTAACAGCTTAAATGTGGCCTTCTACCAGAAAGGGCTACCTTCACCGACTCAACCAAATTACATCAGGTTCAAGTACTGTATAAATCTAAACATGCTCGAGAATAAATAGGGAGCGAGAAGGTGAGCTAACAGGCAGATTAACAGTTTAACTGTGGCCTTCTACCAGAAAGGGCTGCATTCGCCGACTCAGCGAAAAATTAGATCATAAGCCTATTCAATGATATTATTTCGTTATTTCGAAATAATATTTCTTTAAAACGAAATAATATTTCGTGAAAATGAAATAAAAAAAGAGAGAAGCCTGTCACTTCCCGGGCTCAATATGAAAATGCCTTTTAAATAACCGTTTTGAATTGTTTCCCCAACTTTATGAGGGAACGTCACTTTATCATAAACATACGGGCATTTTTTTAGAGGGGCTGAAGATTTTGACCGAAAAGTGATGCTGCAGGCATCATTGTGGCATGTGGAACCGAGGTGGGTGAGTGAGGGATGGAGGCCCTCTCCCGCAAGTCCGAAGCGAGCCGTATTTAAAAATCCGACATAGGGGGGAGGGGGGGGGGGTGGAAGGAAGGACTTTTGTGTGTGCCGAAGGCATTCCGAGGTGTCCAATACCGATGTGCGAGAGGGTATGGTAGGGATGTCCCCCTCCCATTGGTGGGGATGGAGGGGGGGGGCTCCCTAGAGAAATTATTTTAAGTCAGAGGCTCTGAGAACAATTCTAGAGCCTTCGGATGCCTCAGTTGTGACTTGTCCAGTTGCTGATTTTAGTCAATAACTTTAACAATATATTGTTTGACATTTCAAACTCTGAAGCTGTTTGCTTTCGATCCATACAAATTCATCAATTATTTTCCGACAGAAATGTTTATAGGCGGCGTAATCCCCTCCCCGCACTCCCAACAGCATGGGCATGCTCTCTCGGGTATTTTTTTTAAACTGTTAGGCCGGTGTATCCAAAGTCATCAGACGCGTTATCATCCTTATAAGACTGTAGTCCAAACTAGCACACAAGTCCGTAATATAATTTTTTGGTGTGGCACGTCCTGTGAGACGAACCGTGCCAAAAAAAATATATAATAAAATATTACGGACTATTGTACCAAGTTTGGTCTTATGGGGCGGTATCCCTTATTTAAAAACAATAGATTGAATGTTTGACACTACAGGTATGTCAGTGAAGCTTCCCCCCCCCCCCCCCCCCCGCCCCAAAATTATGAAAACTGCATGAAAAAGATGATTTTCCCCGACTTCGCAGCCCCCCCCCCCCTCCCATCGAGTCACCTTGGCCTGTACGTCTATGCATCTTATAATGTCGTTCTCGATGTGTGTGTGTGTGTGGGGGGGGGGGGGGGGGGGGGGGGGGGAGTACCCTTGGACTTTCCGCTGCTTCACTTTCCTTCTGCACCGATAAACCACGCTATGATATACGGAACAACACCAAAACAAGAAAATACAGCAGTGCTGTGCAAAAAAGGACGATGATAATATGCCAATGCAGTTTTACTGAAAAGACCATCTTTAAAATAATAAGACTGAGTATCACAAATGTAGTTTCATGTAAAACATTATGTTGAGGAAAAATCTGAGGATAATTAATTTAAAACATGAACAGATCAATCTGAAAACAAATCAAAAGATATTTGATTCTCGGTCAATATATTGTGGAAAACAATGAAGATGGGTTTTTTTATTTATTTATTTGTTTTTAATCTTTTTTGTATCTTTCTTCAGAAAATATGCAGTTTTCAGAAACTTGTGCATGAGGAACACAGAACATTCTAGTGCTCTGGAAACAAAAATTTTGCAGACAATTGGTAGCCTAAGCCAAAAATGAAAGGGAATAAATCTTTTTTTCAAATAGTGCATCTGAAATTATAGAAAAAAAAACATGACATGAAGAGCAAATGTAAAGATTATTTTGTATGCAAATCACGTAGTCTTGATGATTTCTTTAAACACACACCATATTTTTTTTCATTCGCTTTTCCAACAGCACTGAACGTTCTGAATACGAGTGGCATTTTCTGTAAATACGATCGGTTCTATTGGGGTTTTCTATCAATAACCCCAGAGTACACATCGAACGTAAGAAAATTAACTCGTTACATGGTGTCTGGACGATTCGGACCATGTACGATTCGGACCAGGTTTTTATAAAGGACGTTTCGGCCCAGATCTATGGACGATTTGGACCATATTTCTGGCCGATTCGGACCAGATTATTGGACGATTCGGACCATGTTTGTGGACGATTCGGACCAGGTTTCTGGGCGATTTGCCCAACAGACACACAAACTACACAAGCCAGCACATACATACACACTTCACAAGACAGCACAGACTTGTCTTTTGAATTAAATAGGCCTAGAGCTTTATGTGCCAATTTCAGTAAGCCATTTTCATTAACTTCCCTGAAAAAAAGTACCGATGTACCGGTATTGTTTGTAGTTATCACAACAGATAATTCTGCGAGTAATTATGAAACAGCTAATCCTGTGCTTCTGGGTCATGTCAGGGTAGAGGAAAAAAATACGTGACGTCAACATTGACCTGCCTGTTTTTATTTGCAATGCATTTTGGGTCCATATACCGAATTTGGTCAAAATCAGCCCAGTAGTTAGCCCGTTGCTAAGGGGTGCTCTCGTTGCTAGGGAAGTCACGTGACATCAACATTGACCTGTCTGTTTTCATTTGCAATGCATTTTGGGTCCGTATATCGAATTTGGTCAAAATCGGCCCAGTAGTTAGACCATTGCTAAGGGGGAGCTCTGGTTGCTAGGGAAGTCACGTGACGTCAACATTGACCTGTCTGTTTTTATTTGCAATGCATTTTGGGTCAGTATACCGAATTTGGTCAAAATCGGCCCAGTAGTTAGCCCGTTGCTAAGGGGGGCGCTCTGGTGCTAGGGAAGTCACGTGACGTCAACATTGACCTGTCTGTTTTCATTTGTAATGCATTATGGGTCCGTATATCGAATTTGGTCTAAATCGGTCCAGTAGTTAGACCATTGCTAAGGGGGAGCTCTGGTTGCTAGGAAAGTCACGTGACGTCAACATTGACCTGTCTGTATTCATTTGCAATGCATTTTGGGTCAGTATACCGAATTTGGTCAAAATCGGCCCAGTAGTTAGCCCGTTGCTAAGGGGGCGCTCTGGTGCTAGGGAAGTCACGTGACGTCAACATTGATCTGTCTTCATTTGCAGTGCATTTTGGGTCCGTATTCCGAATTTGGTCAAAATCGGCCCAGCAGTTAGCCCGTTGCTAAGGGGGCGCTCTGGTTGCTAGGGAAGTCACGAGACGTAAACTTTGATCTGTCTGTTTTCATTTGCAATGCATTTTGGGTCCGTGTACCGAATTTGGTCAAAATCGGCCCAGTAGTTAACCCGTTGCTAAGGGGGCGCTCTTGTTGCTAGGGAAGTCACGTTACGCCAACATTGATCTGTCTGTTTTTATTTGCAATGCATTTTGGGTCCGTAGACCGAATTTGGTCAAAATCGGCCCAGTAGTTAGCCCGTTGCAAAGAGGAAGCTCTGGTTGCTAGGGAAGTCACGTGACGTTATCATTGATCTGCCTGTTTTCATTTGCAATGCATTTTGGGTCTGTATACGGAATTTGGTCCAAATCGGCCCAGTAGTCAGCCCGTTGCTAAGGGTGCGCTCTGGTTGCTAGGGATGTCACGAGACGTCAACATTGATCTGTCTGTTTTTATTTGCAATGCATTTTGGGTCTGTATACCGAATTTGGTCAAAATCGGCCCAGTTGTTAGCCTGTTGCTAAGGGGGTGCTCTGGTTGCTAGGAAAGTCACATGACGATACCATTGACCTGACTGTTTTCGTTTGCAATGCATGTTGGGGCCATTTATCAAAATTGGTCAAAATTGGCCCAGTAGTTTGCCCGTTGCTAGGGGCGTGCTTTACTTGCTATGGACGTCACGTGACATAATCAGTGACCCATTAGCCCCCATCCCCCCCCCCCCCCCCCCCCACCCAATATATTAAGGGTCCCTTGACCCAATGAGAGTGAAAGCAATGGTGGAGAGCCATCACTTGTTCGAGTGACCGAGTATCCTTGAAAAAATGTAACCTCTTTTGTCCCCGGTTCCTTTGGGAAAAATCCCTAAAAGTTTAATCAACCAGAGTCATTCTCGTGAAGTCTCATCTCGTTAACTACTTCCTACGTTAAAAAAAGTGTGAAATTAGTATAAAGAACTCACGAGTTTCGATGTCGGCTTCGCCTCCGTCTCAACTTGGGCGCCTCCGGCACCTTCGTCCTTTATAAAAACTCTGGTAATACACATATCGCGAAAAACGGAGATATCATAACGTTAATTGATCGGAGAGTGTTTCAAGTGAATACCACTAAATTTATTCCACAATAAAGTGAAGTTATTCATTTTAATGAGTCTAATTCATATTTTGCTAGAATACTTAGCTAAGTAAGCAGAATTAGCAATCGAAAAGTAGTGAGGCGGTGTAATCTGGCCCTGCTTGCCGTTACAGATACTTATTTCGTTAAAACGAAATATTATTTCGTTAAAACGAAATAATTATTTTGTTAAAACGAAATAATTATTTCGTTAAAACGAAATAATATTTCGTTATTTCGAAATATTATTTCGTTAAAACGAAATAATTATTTCGTTATTTCGAAATATTATTTTGTTATTTCGAAATATTATTTCGTTTAAACGAAATAATATTTCGTTATTTCGAAATATTATTTCGTTATTTCGAAATAATATTTCGTTAAAACGAAATAATTATTTCGTTATTTCGAAATATTATTTCGTTATTTCGAAATAATTATTTCGTTATTTCGAAATATTATTTCGTTATTTCGAAATAATATTTCGTTAAAACGAAATAATATTTCGTTATTTCGAAATATTATTTCGTTTAAACGAAATAATATTTCGTTATTTCGAAATATTATTTCGTTATTTCGAAATAATATTTCGTTAAAACGAAATAATTATTTCGTTATTTCGAAATATTATTTCGTTATTTCGAAATAATATTTCGTTAAAACGAAATAATATTTCGTTAAAACGAAATAAAAAAAGAGAGAAGCCTGTCACTTCCCGGGCTCCATACCATATAATCTAGACCAGAAGTTGTTTACACAGCCATTCTATAATTAAAAGATCCCAGAGAAAACAAAATCTAACTTCCCGCCATTGATCCGGGTTCTTTTTCATTCAGCTTTGTTTACCCGGGTTATTTAAACAATCAGATTCGAGTCAAAAATTTACAAAATAAAAATAACATTCTCACTGCTTGTTCCTTGACAAACACTTTCCACAACTGGCCATATAATTATGGAGTGTGCTAAACTTGTAAGCTTTTTAAAACCTTTTTGTTGTGTCATTCCCAGTAGTTCAGCCAATATTTGAAGTTCAGTCATCCTGAAGGTGACACTGATCGGTGTCAATTGGTTTCGACCAGTTGAATGCCGTAAAAATTAAAAAGCAAATTAGGGTCGGTACCCCGCCACCTAACATAATAATAACTCTTTGGCCAGCCGCTGATTTGTCGCGGTCCTCATAAGAGAAGGCCATCATTCCCCCTGCACCCCACCCCCTCTTCCCCTCCTCTCCTCCCAGCATTCAGATATAAACTGCTTAATAGTGTCCCTCACTTCCTCTTTTTCAATTTCTTCAATAAGCATTCCTACCCTCTCCCTCGTGTCCCCCTTCAGCCATCTATCCTTTGTTTCTTCACCCCACTTCTGCATTATTCTTCCAGTAAATTTTATTCTATGAGGTATATACTGTGGGCATTCCAAGAGAAAATGTTCCAGGGTCTCCACTACTCCAGAGTGGCACATTTGGCATCCCTTTTCCCCATCTCTCCCAATTTTTCCCCGAAGCTCCAGTGATCTTCATCTCAGTTTGAACAGCAGTGACCCTCCAAAGGTGCCATCTAGGTACTTCTCAAAAGCTGGCTTTTCTTTATATTGTAACCCCTGCAGTGATCTTTTCACGCTAACCCCTGCTCGCCAGTTTCGATTGCAGTCTTCCATGACTCTCTCTTTGACAAACCTTTTGCCTTCTTTCATTCCTACTTCTATGTTTGTGACCTCTATAGAGTAATGTCTTGTTGGCAACGAAGGAAACGCGGCAATTATCCAATCAAAAAGTACTTTCAGTTCAATTTTCGTGTAGACCGGTTGTTACATGGAAGGTTTGTGATAAATACAGAACTGCACATACATTTGAATGGGTTAATACTAATCGCACTCGTTTAGTTTAAACAATATTTATTTCCAAATGTACAAGCAAACATAGTGTGAACAGAACAAGCTGGTGGATTCGACTATAAGCTGAAAGCTTATAACTCGTCGTCTCCACAAAACAAGCAAAGCTACATATAACCTGTTAGAATGGCAAGAATATCAGTATTAATACTAACACAAATGTTTAATTGTTCCTTAGCCTCTTGCATTCAATGTTGCATAAGGAAATAAATAGGACGAGAGAGAGAGAGAGAGAGAGAGAGATTTATGATTTGTGAATTAACACAACATCTGATTATCCAATGACGTCCCCCCCCCCCCCCACCCCGCGGGAAAAACCTGAATCAAGATTGTCGAATTGGTTTTGAACAGTACCGTCCATCACAAGACAGATTGCCGTCGCTCCTCCCATCCCTCAGACACAACCATAATGATCCATCGCGAGCGTTTCGAAAAGTATATAAAATATTTATCTTACATACAACGTCTATTTTGTCTGTGTTCACTCTGAAGCTGTCGTGTATCAGAACCCCTGATACAGATGGTTGTATCAGGGGGTCTGATACAGGCACATTCATTTCAGTGGTTTCTAAAGTGTTGTTTTTTGTTCATCCACACAAATAAATAGTTCGTTTTATATTCGTGAACATTCTTGACTTATTCAAAAGATATTGTAATATCAATCGATCACCACCACCACGAGGATGAACAGAACATGCATCAAGGCTTCGGCACGCCCTCCGAGGTCCGACCACGACTCATCGTTCTACTCGTCATGGACCGCCCCAGAGACCGAAGCACCACCCCGAAACACGCCCCATACACCCACTTAATTGTAATAATCCCCACCGACAGCCACAGTTACGGCGATTTGATTTTGCGGGAAGAGCTCCAGTCAGTACCGTCACAGACGATCGACAGTGCAGTCATCCTCGTCTCATTGCAACTGGAGGCCGATATTATAAGGTCTCTAGAAACGTTTCGATAAAAGTATAAAATTATGAACCGCATTGAAAAAAAAATTATCGCACTCGTTTGCTTTGGCGCAGGATCTTTGGCTCTCGTGATATCCTCCTGTGCCAAAGCAAATCGAGTACGAGAATTCTTATCCCATTCAAATGTACAGTACGTGGAGAGTGGATTGTAACTAAATCACCCGTGGAGTGGAGTTATCACCCAAGCTATAACTTTCAAATATTGAACATATCGACAAAAAACACAAGTAATGTTTCAGTCAATGGACCTCCGGGTTTAACCCGGAGGTCCATTGACTGAAACTTTGCTGGTGCTGGTTGTGCTTTGCAAGAAATGTGCAATTATTGCTCGGCTGGAATCTCCACGCTGCGGGTGATTTAGTGATAATACACTCTCCACGTACTGTATGTGCAGTTCCGTAAATTTATTGCAACCATCCTTCCTATTAGTATTGGGATTCGGGAAGACCAGCCGTTGTGAAGATTTTCTATTTTTTCATTTTTTAAGGTAATTGCTCCAAAATATAGTTTTCGCTAAATAAATTGTGTCCACTCTCTCGAATTGTAAACGTATTTCCGTGATTCCAGTTTACTTAATACTTTGTAGATATTTCTTCCACATTGGCAAATTTTTTATCCTATCTTTAATCACGATAACTTTGAAAATATGTCCATTGTTTCAAGAGCTGTTTTGAGAGGGCAACCATCGTCAAACACATTAACGAGGACACGAGGGACGGTAGACTATATCTAGAAATCTTCACATAGATCTCTAGAGTTCTCAGTGAAACAGGCTAACTTTTTAATGGATTTTATGCTGTTATGATCTGAAACCTAGTTATTGAATAGCCCATCGCCTATTTTCAGATTCATTCGGACAGAATATTTCAGTTTGAAAGATAAGCAAAGCTAAAGGGTTCACTTTTCGTACCAAATGAAACATTCCAATCAACTGAATATAGAAACACAATAAACAGTCATTTTCTTTGAATCAATGCAAGACATGTTTCTCAATCGAGCTTTGGACGAATTTTTAATTATCAGTAATAGATATATCACTATTTTGTGTACTATATGGGTAAATAACTGTACAGTTGTGCAGGTGTCCGGAGATATTTTGGATTTAATCCACAGCCCCTCAATGTTAACAAAAGTAAAAAATTATATTTTAGAAAGTTTGACACGAGTAAAACCACATTTTAAAACACTTTTTGCTTGCTCTAGCCCCGAAAAACAAAATGGGCATAACCCATTGTTTGCTTGCTAGAAAGTCTATTGAAGTTATGACACGCATCAGGAGTTCAGATATTGTGAACAGATCTGTGGCTTCGAAGTGAACTCACATCTCGAAGTGAATACTACTCACGAAGAGAAGTTGATTTTCGACTCAGATCTGTTTATAAGTATATTTTTGGATATTAGTTGTATTTCAGGGAAGTTTTTATTTATTTTGTTTTGTTTATGTGTTTGGGAGGATCGTAGGGTGTAATAAGGAGGTTTAGTTGATAGGTTTTTCCAATTTTGGTGTTTGTCTACGTTAGTTACCTTTTTTCGTGTTTTAGTTGCCTTGGTGTTTTCGGTCATAAGATTCTACATAATATTTATATCATGAGTGGTAAGTGCACGACGGGTGTTCAGACGGAGGTAAGTATGGGTATCAAGGGAGGTCTGGGGGAGGTGAGTCGAGGGGTGCAGGTGGGGGAGAGTGAGGATCCGAAGGCGTGCAGACAGTGTAATATGTGGTATGGTGGTGTTCGGCCAATGGAGAGTAGTGGGGTATGTGCGAATTGCAGGGATATTTTACAGTTGTTAGAAAAGTGTGTTGGATTCGAGCAGGAGATTGCAGAGCTGAGAGGGAGGTTGGGGAGGGCCGGTGTATCTTGAGTTACCCCGTTGAAGGTTACCTACGATGGTGAGGTGGAAGGTGGGTGGAAGGTCGTTGTGGACTCAAGGGGGAAACTGGGAAGCAGGAAACGTGGGGGAATAATGCTTGATGTGGGGGTGTAACTGGGGAGGGGGGTTCTAGTAGGAAAATTCGGAAAGTGGCGTCAGGTCAGGGCTGCGTCGAGTCCGGAAGCCAGAGTCGGCGTAAGGCTGCCAAGGTTGCAAGGCGGTGTTTAGAAAACAGGTTTAGTGTTTTAGACTCTGATACCCCTGGGGACGAGAGTGAGGGGGAAAGTGTGGGGGTGAGATGGTTGTTGATGATGATAGGCCAGTCGGGGTAAGGAGGGCGGTCAAGACAAAGAGGGGGCCAGGAGCTTGCAAAACGAGAGAAGGTGCAGATGATATAGGAACTGGGGCCAGAAGAAGAAAATTAGTTGTAGCGGGGAGCAGCATTGTACGTGGGATTGACAATGTAGTTTGTGGTCCTGATAGTTCCAATCGAACAGTCTTGTGCTTTCCGGGGGCGAAGGTGGAGGATCTTAGGGACCGGGTAGATGGCATTGTGGCAGGGTCAGGACCGGAACCGGTAGTGGTGGTCCATGTGGGGACCAACAATATCAGGGAGAGAAGGTCAGTAAGTTTGGTGGAGTCGTATAGAGGCTTAGTCGGCAAACTGCTAAGTAGGAATGCAAGGGTAGTCGTATCCGGGGTCCTTCCTGTCCTTGGAGGTGGGGACGAACGGAACTCAAGGATTTTGGCGCTAAATGAAGCGTTAGAGGACTACTGTGTTGATCTGGGAATTCCCTTTATCGATCATTGGGACATGTTTTGGGGCAATGGGAGCATGTACGGGCGTGACGGGCTGCATCTTAGCAGGGTGGGGAAACGGGTATTGGGGGATAAAAATCTACGGGTAGCAGAGCCTTTTTTGGAGAGGAGCGGGATGGGAGGTCAAAGGCAAGTATAACTAGAGTGGACATAGGTGGGGTGAACAAGAGTGAGGGAGACAGAATAAGTTTACCAAGACTAGCGCCAGAAAACAATGGGCCCAGTAGGCGGAAGCCAGTGAACCTCGGTACCCTGAAAGTGGGTTATAGCAACATCCATGGTCTCCACGTAAGTGAAATTGCTACATTGATCGAGGCAGAGGAGTTTGATGTCATGGGCTTAAGCGAGACGTGGGTAAGACACGAGGAACGGGTAGACCAAGTAAGCGGGTGTGTGTGGATAGGTGTAGGGCGAACGGAAGGCCAGAAAAAGGGGGGAGGGGTAGGCATGTACATTAAAGAGGATTTAAAACCATCGCTGATCACAGATCTGAAAGATATCATCACCTCGGCTGAGGTGTCAAAAGAAATTGGATGGGTAAAGATCAGTCTGAGAAACAAAAGTATTGCCCTTGGGATTGTGTACTGTGCGGTGGAGTGAAGTAAACCCGAGTGGAATGACTCGATATACTCAACACTAAGGTCCAATATCACTGAACTAGAAAACAGGGGGCGCGGTATAATTCTGATGGGCGACTTTAATGGACACATAGGTGATAAGGAAGAAGCCATAGAGGGTGGGGACAAGAAAGTCAACAGGAATGGGAGGAAGCTGTTGAACTTCACAAATGGGCTCGGTCTGAAGATTCTGAACAGGGACGCCAGATGTAAGGGGAAATGGACCTGGGAGAGAAACGACAGAAAATCAATAATTGACTACATTCTCACAGATATGAATTTATGGAGGGAGATGATAAGGATAGAAGAGGATGATGAGGGCAAATCCGGAGTTGGATAGTGATCACAACTTGATTACAGTGACGATGAGGGCCAGAAACCCAGAGAAAAGAAAAGGAAGCTTCAAGGAGGTTTGGGAACTCAAAAAGGATGCCGACTGGGCGAAGTTCGAAGAAAAACTGAAACCAAAGCTTGCAGCCGTACACAAGGGGGCAGTGTCCAGAAGATGGCCGACGCCATAGTTGCGAGCCTAGTGGAGGCAGGGAAGGAAAGTGTAGGAAAGATTAGGGTGCCAACACGGGAACTTGGATACAGAGTGAATGAAGAACTGAAAAGGGCCATAAAGGTTAGAAAAGCTAAATGTGCTGCATACAGGAGAAGTAGAAAACTTAAGGGGGTGGAAAGCAATGAGGCCATGGTAGCAAAGGAAGAATACCAACAAGCACGAAATAAAAAAAACAAGATTAAAGACGACAACCGGAGAGTGCGAAATAGCAGTCTTATTAGGACGATAAGAACGACAGGGGTGGGGGGGGGGGGGGGGGTCCAGTTCGAGCGTATTTTGGAAATAGGTGAACAAACGTAACAAAGGGAATAACCCACAGAGCATTAAAGTAGATGACAGAGTTACAGAAGAGCGAGACCAAATCGCATTAGAACTAGTCAAGCACTGGGAAAAGGTAAACGGTAAGCGATGGGGCATGGGGAACCCACCAGAGTGTCCGAACCAGGTCGAGGAAAATCTATCGGACTTCGTGTGCAGCGAAATCAAAACTGAGGATGTGCGAAGGGTGATCTCAAAATTGACGAATGGAAAAGCGGGAGGGGTGGACGAAATTCCTAACGAGTTTATCAAAAAGGGGGAGAGGAACTCTTGGAAAGCCTAACTGCCCTATTCAATTTAGCCATAGAAAAACAAGAGGTCCCAAAGGAGTGGAGGGAAAGTAAAGTGACATTTATTCACAAAAAGGGGGAAAAAGACGTCTTGGATAACTATCAAGGGATCTCTGTCAGCAGCAACATTGGAAAAGTCTTTCGTAAAGTCCTGCATGGGAGATTAGAGGAGGTGATTGAAGAGAAGGGTTCTTTGGGAGAAATCCAGATTGGCTTCAGGAAGGGAAGGAGAGTCACTGACCATCTTTTCACGCTATCCCAAATGATAGAATCCGCGAAAGCAAAAAAGAAAAAGATGTTCACGGCCTTTTTGGATGTTAAAAAGGCATACGATAGAGTATGGAGGGAGGGTATGTGGCGCAAGCTGGAGGCTCTGGGCTTGGGGGGAGCGAGTTTGATGGGATGATGAAAGCATTATATAAAGACGTACGGAGTGAACTTAGCCTGGGAAACATTACAACAAAACGTGTGCCTATGGAGATAGGCCTAAAACAGGGGTGTATCCTTTCGCCAATTCTTTTTGCACTGTACACCAAAGGTTTAGGAGATGATCTCCTGCATAGCGACGAGGGGGTTGCAGTTGGTGACTTGAAGATCCCCGGGCAATTTTTTGCAGACGATATGGTGCTTGTGTCAGAAAGCGAAGAGGGGCTAGCAAAGATGCTGGGAATTGTTGGGAAATATGGGAGCAAATGGAGACTCGAACGTAATGAAAGCAAGAGCAAAGTTATACCCGTGGGCCGCAAAGTGGACCCCACTCGAAGGTGGAGAGTGGGGGAGTTCTGCATTCCGGAAGGTAGCAGTAGACTTCTTAATGTAGGAGAGACTAATGACTATGAATACCTGGGGGTAAATATAAACATCACAGGAAGAGGCATCTACCGAAACCACACAAATAAATTGATTCTGAAGGGGAAGCGAGTCCTTAACCAAATGAAACTTATAGGGAGAAACAGTTTCAATAAGGTTTTCGTGGGGAAAACCATTTGGGAAATGGTGGGTCTGCCAAGTATAACATACGATACGGAAGTTCTACCCCTAAACCAGACAGCTGTTAAGAGCTTGGAAATCTTGCAAAACGATGCAGGCCGATGGATAACAGGCTCGAGTAATGCCGCAGCACTAGAAGCAATCAGGGGTGAGCTTGGGTGAATGAGGATCAAGGACAGGATAGACCTATTGAAACTCGGTTATCTTAATTATTTGGTAAATCTCCCCGATAGCCGATGGTGTAATGTTCATGAGAACTTCCAACTCAAATATCAAGACGGGGTGGATGGTCCAAGTGAGGGAGCTAGTAGAAAACTACTCATTGGAGATCTCGGACCTTGACGTTGGGGCAAACCGGGGCAAAAAGATCGTCAGAGAAAGGGTCATGGAGGATTGTAATTGGCGAGAGGGGGTCAAATCAAAGAGATCTTTGGATGGCCTGCGTGATAAAGAGAAGCCTGGTTTTGAAGAGTACCTTGATGGCACCTTTGGGGGTCACTTTTGTTCAAGCTGAGATCGCGGTCCCTGGAGCTGAGGGGAAAAACAGTGAAAAGGAGCGCCAGATGTGTAACGTGGGCGTGGTGGAGACCCTGGAACACTTTCTTATAGAATGCCCAAAATATCAGTCTAAAAGAACAAGATTCACGGGGAGTATAATGGAGAAGTGGGATGGGAGAATGAAGGACATGTGGTTAGGGGGCGACTCAAAGGAGAGGGTTAATATACTAATCGGAGAGATTGGGAAGAATGGGCAAGGGATGTCATCAAGCAGTTCGTCTCCGAGTGTTGGGAGGAGAGAAGAAGCGCGGGAATAGGGAGGCAGTTGGTAGAACATGGGTAACCAAGGCCTTCTCATACGAGAACCGCGACAAATCAGCGGCCGGCCGAAGTGTTATTATTATTATCATGACGTAATTTGTTCTCCCGCTAATATAATGTCTCAGCTCAAGGGTGGAACACTTATTCAATCCCTCATCGAAAGTGCGGCAGATAAATTTAATAATCGTTCATTTTTAAAGCATTTGGAAGAATAATTCTTTTTTTTTTATCTGAAGAAGAGGTTCGCTTTCCCCCAGGGGTGGCGGGTGGTGGTGCCTGATTGCCGTCTTAATATTTGAAAAAGGGCGGTTTTTTAGGTTATTTATTTATTTACTGGTGTTTAAGGTCACTTTTCTGCAGCTATGGCTAATTGTGACCGCAAAAAAGGTGTAAAGCCAAGTTTAGCCAATCGTTTACACCCATGCAGCCCATTTTAGGGGACTTCTACCCCGGGCACTGGTGACCAGGTCCTATTTTACCAGTAAAACTGAACTTGTTTACCACAGCAAACAAGCCCTGCTTCACTTCCGAGGTTTCCACAGGAGTCCTTTTTAGGTTACCAGGGCTGTTGGTTATTAAAAGCAACAAAAAATTAAAAAGTACATTATAATTTGGACACGATGCACACTCAATTCAGTAGCTCTGTCGAGAAAAGCTTGTCGATAATTCATGTGTTAGAAAGTTGTTCAAACCTTCTTTACAGCATCTTTACTTTTGAATGGTTATGATTACAGTACCGTGACAATCGTACAAATATCTAGTTATTGGGAATGTTTCAAAACAACAAAAATACGGCCAATCTGCTCCAAAAACCCATGCAACGCGCTCTCGATGACCTAGAACAATGATGTGCCAAATGGAGAATTAAGCTAAACGCCAATAAAACCCAACGAATCACCTTTACTCGCAAGAAAAATAAACGTGATTTTGACCTGAAACTTATGGATAACACCCTCCCAGAATGCAAAGAGGCGAAATTCCTGGGCATCACCATTGATCAAAAATTGTCCTTTAACAAACACACCGACGACATGGCGAAAAAAGCCACCAAACGCATTAACTTACTGAAAATGCTTAAGGGAACTTCATGGGGAGCCAACCAGTCCATCCTACTCATATTATACAAAGCCTTTGTGCGCCCCGTACTCGAATACGGTGCAATCATACCAACTGACCTCAATCAAACTAATATGGGAAAACTCCAGAAGGTGCAAAATCACGCACTTAGAGTTGCCCTCCGCGCCCCATGAGACACATCCATCAAAACACTCCACGACAGGGCCGATATCCCCACCATTAAAGACCGCCTAGCCACCCTGGCCGCGAAAAATCATGACCGGTTAGCCGACAGCGAACTAATCTCCGAACTTGGAGCCATTTGCGAAAGCCGACAAAAGCCCCAAAATTGCAATCAAAACTAAGACCGCTCGTAAAAAACTGGGGAACGAGAAGGTGAACTAACAAGCAGAGTAACAGCTTAACTGTGGCCTTCTAGCAGAAAGGGCTGCCTTCACCGACTCAAGTAAAATTACATCAGGATCAAATATTGTTATAGAACTAAATAAATAGGGAACGAGAAGGTGAATAAACAGGCAGAAAAACAGCTTAACTGTGGCCTTCTACCAGAAACGGCTGCCTTCAGCGACTCACTAAAATTACATCACGATTGGATACTGTAGATCTCATTTCCAGCCGGGGGGAGGGGGGGGGGCTCGGCCCACCCAGGACGCTCGCAATACCAAGCGAGAGCGTTTTGTGTGGACTGGGCCTCCCCGGCCGGAGGTGGGATTTGCAGTGTTAAATCGGGATCCAAAATAAGCTCAAACTAATCAAAATATGGTCGAAACCAGCGAAGGGCATAACAGAAACACCATAACCTGTTACCCTCCCGCTACAAAC
This sequence comes from Pictodentalium vernedei, assembly GCA_031216915.1. NCBI lineage: Eukaryota > Metazoa > Mollusca > Scaphopoda > Dentaliida > Dentaliidae > Pictodentalium > Pictodentalium vernedei. Next base: position 490,625,225 of record CM062293.1, read on the forward strand.
TCACCATCACCATAAGAAGGTGATCTAACAGGCAGATCAACAGCTTAACTGAGATCACAATTAAAACATAATGTGCTACTTTTATATTTTTATTTCTACATATTCTAATGAAAACTAATTCTGCCTTCTTCTTTTCAGCAGGCACACAGAAGAGGCTTTTTGACCAGCACCCCAATAACCGCTATGGACAGTCCAACCGTTACAGAAATGGTAACCCCCATGGTTCCTGTACATCCTCCACTCCATCCCTAAAAGTGGTCGACCACTTTAAGGGAGGCGAGCGTTGGTCCTGCGTCCCGCCTCGGCCCCTTTTTGTAAGCGCATTGCGCATCTTTTTGTCCCAACCCATTAGGATTACAATGCAGGCTTGCCCCCGAACCAGGGAAGTTCGGGTCTTCTTCTTGGTGGTCCCCGAAAGGGGTCGTTGTTGTTTCCTTCAAAGACATCCTATCAAACAGAGACAGCCTGAGGCAGATTATACTTGCCAGTGATGGCCATCGCTCAATATCATCTCCGAAGTGGCAGACTATACTTGCCTGAAAATCCAAATCGACTTCACCCTCGGGGAGAGGTAGTACCTTTGTGAGAGGACCCAACCTCTCACACTGGTCCTCACCCGAGGGTTCAACCGACATCAGTCAAAGAGACCTTCACGCCGCAACCGGTGACACCTGCCGAGTACCTGAACCTGTTCCTCCTTCAACACGAGTAGACATGTGGAAATTAATCATTTACAGCCAATGAGGGTCGAAAGGGGCTTGCTCCCCTTACCGTCCCTGCGCGCCTTCGGCGCGTTAAACCATTCCATTCGATGTTTCAAAACCGTCCCAATATCCAGATATTGGTACTGTTTTACTGAGCTGTTCTCATCAAAACCGTACTTGGTGTGATTTTATAGGGCTTGTTTTCATGACAGAGAACAAAAGAAATATTAGGTAGCTGTGGATTAATTACAATTAAAAACATGTTTGTTTACGAATTATTATGAATCAAGAAATACTCACCACAACTCTATTTTATATGAATACGCCGCATAGTCCATACGATTGTGTAATTATCTTGATATTTTCAATACTTATTGATTAAAATATCCATATTTGGAACTCGACAATACCTCTGTATATTTAGTGAACAAAGGCAGGCAACATTATAAGTTATTATTACCACTCAATCTATAAGTTACTAGTCGATTAACATAAGTTTGGATGCCCGTTAAAACTCCATAATTTCAGTGACGTCATTCGACGGCCCCGGGCCCGGGGCTAATGGTTTAAATAACCATTAGCGGCCCGCGGCCCGGCTATTTTTAGATTCCATGTTCTAACGAATTACTCCCATTCGGATGACGTCCCTTTGTATTTCTGAACTGAAGTGGAACGCACGATCGAAACAAATCTTGTTATTGAGTATCTTCACTTGTCCAATTCAATTTACACAACATACTAACTTTCTTCTGTATTTTAATGCCCAAATCCGAAAGACTTGCAGCAATTCCCTCGTGCGGTTAGCTGTAGCAGGGAGTGGTAATAATAGTTATAGCATGATTGTTGTCAGGCATCATGATTCATTAGCGGCCCTGCAACAATGATGAACAGCCCTTGGGCTTATTAACGGCCCTCAACTTCGTCTCGAGCCTTTAATAAACCCTCGGGCTGTTCATCATTGCTGCAGGGCCGCTAATGAACCATAATGCCCCCCAAAATCATGTTATTGTTATATTGTGTATTGTGATGAATTGACGGTAACATGGGCTGAGGTTTGCGGCTCGGAGCTTATGTTCAACCGAGACGCTTCGCGTCTCGGTTGAACATACGCCCCGAGCCGCAAACCTCAGAACATGTTACGGTACCGTCAATTCTTCACAATAACGTATATGTTCTAATAAGACACTACCCATAGCCTAAACCCTACATATTTACTTATTTATGTAAGTGAAGCGAAATAACACAAGGCACCACATCGAACACTGGTCCCATACTATCTGCCAGACCCAGTCCTCAAACTATGAACCTTCCTGTGCAACACTTGGTTGCACTAAACAGCGGCTTTCTTGTGTGTATATTCTTTATTAACAACGAAAAGAGGCCAAACCAAATGTTTAGCCTTGTAGACGATAAATGTCTTTACATTTTAACAAACTTCACTTCCCAGGCCTCTAAATTTACATTCTGGTAGTATTACAAATTATAATTATATTTCCATTGCCACGTAACATTATGAGTTATTGTGATGAATTGACGGTAAGTAACATGGTCTGAGGTTTGCGGCTCGGAGCTTATGTTCAACCTACTCATTAGCCCAAAGCCTGCACCGTGAAACACGAGAGGCTTATTTACTAAACTTATGATCGTTAAAAGTTGCCTTGTTCAAGGCAACTTTTAACGATCACAGGTTTAGTAAATAAACATCTCGTGTACCCCCGATGGCACTGGCTAAATAATCAATAAACTAGATAAACTCATTCCATCTTTGTTCAAATCGCAAACAGGTTTGTAATTTAAACAACACTTTCTCCGGAACACCGTTTGTTGCACGTATGAAAAATCCAGAAAAATGAAGCCGCTTGCTAGGCACTTCGTTGGTAAAGCAATTACGAACCGGGGGGGGGGGGGGGGGGGCGTCATTTGACATCTTTCGCGTTGTGACGTCAGACGGTAGCATTTGCCACTTGAGCCGTAAACATAGAATATACTAAGCGAGCTCTCGTCCAATCAGTGGAGGAAGATTTTAGTCTTATTGGAACATCTCTGTATATTTAGTGAGCAAAGGCAGGCAACATAATATCAAGAGTAGTCTGCGCGCAACTCCACGAAAAATGTGCAAACAAATATACGGAAACGTATTAGCGCCTCCTGGGGTGCTGTCCCAAATCACAGCTTATCTCAACAAGATATACTACCGAGGTGGTATATAATTTATCTATTTCGTAATTACGGTTCAGCTGTTTAGTAATTACGGTCTACGGATGAGCCAGTAATTACGGACAGATATTATGAATAGTATTTCGTGTTTGTGTATTAGCTATCTCGTAATTACGAATAACTCATTTGTAAATAGGGATTAATCAATCCTTAATTACGGATTACTAATTCGTAATTACAGATTAAAATCTAAATTGCATGTGGCTCCAATACGTTTCCGTACAAATAGCACATAACAGCGTCGAGTTCCTTATAGAATTACAACGTCACGGACGACATGGTGTTAATGTCTAGAACTGAACAGGGGCTAGAGAAATTGCTGGAAATTGTTGGTAGATATGGGAACACTTGGCGGCTCGAACTAAATGAAAATAAAAGCAAGGTAATACCCGTTGGACGCAAGGTAGATATGACGAAGAGATGGAGAGTGGGGGAGTTCTCAATCCCCGAAGGGGAAAGCAAACAAATCACTGTAGGAGAAACGGGAGAGTATGAGTATCTAGGGGTAAGCATAAATATAACGGGAAGAGGGGTGTACAGAAATTACTCAGCCAAACTGATTCTGAAGGGGAAAAGAATTCTGAACCAACTAAAACTTTTAGGGAAAAATAGTTTCAACAAGGTCTTTGTGGGGAAAACACTGTGGGAGAGGGTGGGTTTACCAAGTATAACGTATGGCACGGACGTGATTCCATTAAACCAAACCGTTATTAAGAAGTTGGAAAGTACTCAGAATGATGCCGGCAGATGGATAACAGGGTCGAGTAATGCTGCAGCTTTGGAAGCAGTAAGGGGGGAGCTTGGGTGGATGAAAATCAAGGACAGGGTAGATTTGGGAAAACTGTGTTACTTTAACTACTTGAGAAACCTGCCTGACAACCGGTGGTGCAAATTGATGCACGATACCATTTGGAATTCTAATATAGATACGGGGTGGTCAAAACATGTGAGGGAACTAATGGACAATTACTCTATAGAGGTCACAAACATAGAAGTAGGAATGAAAGAAGGCAAAAGGTTTGTCAAAAAGAGAGTCATGGAAGATTGCAATCGAAACTGGCGAGCAAGGGTTAGCGTGAAAAGATCACTGCAGGGGTTACAATATAAAGAAAAGCCAGCTTTTGAGAAGTACCTAGATGGCACCTTTGGAGGGTCACTGCTGTTCAAACTGAGATCAAGATCACTGGAGCTTCGGGGAAAAATTGGGAGAGATGGAGAAAAGGGATGCCAAATGTGCCACTCTGGAGTAGTGGAGACCCTGGAACATTTTCTCTTGGAATGCCCACAGTATATACCTCATAGAATAAAATTTACTGGAAGAATAATGCAGAAGTGGGGTGAAGAAACAAGGGATAGATGGCTGAAGGGGGACACGAGGGAGAAGGTAGGAATGCTTATTGAAGAAATCGAAAAAGAGGAAGTGAGGGACACTATTAAGCAGTTTATATCTGAATGCTGGGAGGAGAGGAGGGGAAGAGGGGGTGGGGTGCAGGGGGAATGATGGCCTTCTCTTATGAGGACCGCGACAAATCAGCGGCTGGCCAAAGAGTTATTATTATTACGTATCGATATGCTTAGAGCTCACAAGTTTACTCTTGAACGAAAAGTCCTCGAACGAATATATTTTGCTTTCATTAGACCTCTATTAGAATATGCTGACTGTGTCTGGGACAACTGCTCAGCAATGCAAGCAGCTGACTTGGAGAAAATACAGATAGCTGTAGCAAGAATAGTTACTGGTGCCACTGTGAGCGCCAGTAGAAGCCTCCTCTATACTGAAGTTCAATGGGATACACTACAAGAAAGACGCCGTAAGCACAAGCTTACTCAGTTCTTCAAGATGTATCATGAGCTAACACCTCCATATATCTCTATCAAAGTTCCCCCCATCAGTGCATCCATCAATCAATGTCACAATCTCCGATCTGCAATTAACCACCGTATTCCCTTCTGCCACACTAACTTATACCAATCCTCATTTATCCCGGGTGTTACCAATCAGCGGAACAGATTATCAACCTCGGTAAAAGAAAATTCCTCCCTCATAAATTTTAGAAGGTTCTTAAATAGTGCAAACCAACGACCACCGATATTTTACACTGGTGCTAAATCCCGTGCTGCACAAATCTATCATTGTAGGCTACGCTTGCATTGTAGCGGTATCAATGCCCACCTCTATGACAACCATCTATCGTCATCCCCACTATGCCAGTGTTGTGACCCAGAGACAACTGAACATTTCCTCCTGTATTGTCCAATACATGACGCTGCACGCGACTCAACTATCAATACATTGCCTTTCACATTTGACCTCTCTACGCTTCTGTTTGGGTCGGAATGGTTGGACAACTCTAAAAATGCGCTTGTATTCGGAATTGTACAGGATTATATCACATTGAGTGGGCGCTTCCAGTGAGTCATTTCCATTTGTAGTTCTTTGGGGAATGATTTATCACCTTCATTTCACATATTCGTTATTCAAACATTTGTGACTGATGTGATGACTTTCCAGCAAGGAATATATGTCTTTGGTGTCGACGGTTTGGGAGTCGAGTGTGGCCGCGGCCGTTGTCGGGGCTGGTGGACTGCTGTCTTCTCGGCGGTGGGTGCGGGGGAGTGGCATTTGTGATGTGACAGGCGTTGCTCCCCCGCATCCGTTGTTGGGGGGGGGGGGCTTGTCGGTCCTGCCGGTGGGCGCGGCTATGCACGTTTCTCAAACTGTGGATAGTACATGCATCTGAAGTGTGAATAATGCAGCCTTATTTTGCATTCTGAGCGTTAGTGCCACAGGACGCTAGGCTACGACGGAGCCGTCGTGGGCAATTCCGGCTCCGCGCTTGGGCTGTGTTTCCTCGCGTGCATCGATCTAGGAAGTCTAGGGTAAACAAGATGTAGATTTTTTGCGGCTTTTAATAGATTAAATTTGATTGATAGTTTGTAAATGTTAGATGCACGCGCGTTAATGGCGGCTGAGGTGTGGATCCCGGGTGAGTCCGCTTTAATGACACCGCTAGCAGCACATTCTCTGAGGTTGCGTATAACAACTCTCATTTGTCGGGTGTGCGTTGAGCTCAGTTTGGTTGAAACTCTCTCTCTCTCTCTCTCTCTCTCTCTCTCTCTCTCTCTCTCTCTCTCTCTCTCTCTCTCTCTTCTCTCTTTGTCGGGTGTGCGTTGAGCTCAGTTTGGTTGAAACTCTCTCTCTCTCTCTCTCTCTCTCTCTCTCTCTCTCTCTCTCCCCCTCTTTCTCTCTTCTCTCTTTTTGTATACCTCCATTTCATGTTTAAACAATATTTTACATAGTGCAGCAACTACCTGCAATTTTTTTCAGATTTTCTTGGGAGACAGCTTAACATAAGCTTATAGCTTACTGCTGAATCCCACCCATACAACTTGTATATCAACTATGTTGAAATACCTTTATGCATACACCTGTATTACAAGTCTCCATGAACATTGTGCAATTATCATTTACCTGTATGTATAATATTATAATTCATCATAATAATAATAACTCTTTGGCCAGCCGCTGATTTGTCGCGGTCCTCATAAGAGAAGGCCATCATTCCCCCTGCACCCCACCCCCTCTTCCCCTCCTCTCCTCCCAGCATTCAGATATAAACTGCTTAATAGTGTCCCTCACTTCCTCTTTTTCAATTTCTTCAATAAGCATTCCTACCCTCTCCCTCGTGTCCCCCTTCAGCCATCTATCCTTTGTTTCTTCACCCCACTTCTGCATTATTCTTCCAGTAAATTTTATTCTATGAGGTATATACTGTGGGCATTCCAAGAGAAAATGTTCCAGGGTCTCCACTACTCCAGAGTGGCACATTTGGCATCCCTTTTCTCCATCTCTCCCAATTTTCCCCCGAAGCTCCAGTGATCTTGATCTCAGTTTGAACAGCAGTGACCCTCCAAAGGTGCCATCTAGGTACTTCTCAAAAGCTGGCTTTTCTTTATATTGTAACCCCTGCAGTGATCTTTTCATGCTAACCCCTGCTCGCCAGTTTCGATTGCAATGTTCCATGACTCTCTCTTTGACAAACCTTTTGCCTTCTTTCATTCCTACTTCTATGTTTGTGACCTCTATAGAGTAATTGTCCATTAGTTCCCTCACATGTTTTGACCACCCCGTATCTATATTAGAATTCCAAATGGTATCGAGCATCAGTTTGCACCACCGGTTGTCAGGCAGGTTTCTCAAGTAGTTAAAGTAACACAGTTTCCCCAAATCTACCCTGTCCTTGATTTTCATCCACCCAAGCTCCCCCCTTACTGCTTCCAAAGCTGCAGCATTACTCGACCCTGTTATCCATCTGCCGGCATCATTCTGAGTACTTTCCAACTTCTTAATAACGGTTTGGTTTAATGGAATCACGTCCGTGCCATACGTTATACTTGGTAAACCCACCCTCTCCCACAGTGTTTTCCCCACAAAGACCTTGTTGAAACTATTTTTCCCTAAAAGTTTTAGTTGGTTCAGAATTCTTTTCCCCTTCAGAATCAGTTTGGCTGAGTAATTTCTGTACACCCCTCTTCCCGTTATATTTATGCTTACCCCTAGATACTCATACTCTCCCGTTTCTCCTACAGTGATTTGTTTGCTTTCCCCTTCGGGGATTGAGAACTCCCCCACTCTCCATCTCTTCGTCATATCTACCTTGCGTCCAACGGGTATTACCTTGCTTTTATTTTCATTTAGTTCGAGCCGCCAAGTGTTCCCATATCTACCAACAATTTCCAGCAATTTCTCTAGCCCCTGTTCAGTTCTAGACATTAACACCATGTCGTCCGCAAAGAATAAGCCTGGTACCTTTATGTCTCCAACATTTACCCCCTCCGCACTCTGAATTAGTTCGTCCCCTAAATCTTTAACATACAATGCAAACAAAATCAGTGAAAAGATACACCCCTGCTTGAGGCCTATATCCATAGGGACTCGTTTTGTAGTGATACTCCCTAGACTGAGTTGGCTTTGCACATCTGTATACAGTGCTTTCATGATTCCCACAAAGTCACCCCCCAGTCCGATGCCCTCGAGCTTTCGCCACATACCTTCCCTCCACACTCGGTCGTACGCTTTTTTCACATCTAGAAATGCCAGAAACATCTTTTTCTTTTCAGCCTTTGTTGATTCTATCAGTTGGGTGAGTGTAAATAGGTGATCAGTGACTCTTCGACCTTTCCTGAAACCATTTTGAATTTCTCCTAAAAAACCTTTCTCTTCAATAACTTCCTCAAGTCTACCGTATATGACCTTACAGAATACTTTTCCGATGTTACTACTAACTGATATCCCCCTATAGTTATCTAGAACTTCCTTATCCCCCTTTTTGTGTATGAACGACACCTTACTTTCCCTCCACTCTCTGGGGACCTTTTGCTTTCGCAGAGCCAGGTTGAAAAGGTTTGTCAGGACTTCAATAAGTGCCTCCCCTCCATTTTTGAGGAATTCGTTCGGAATTTCATCAGTCCCTCCCGCTTTACCATTTTTTAATTTCGAGACCACGTTCCGCACTTCTTCTGCCGTTATTTCGCTACATACACGATTGGATAGGTTCTCCTCCACCAGTGTATTTCTTTTTGGTGGGGACCCACTGCCCCATCGCCTATCGTTTATCTTTTCCCAGTGCTTGACTAACTCTGAAGCGATACGGCCTTTATCTTCTGTACTTTCCCCATCCACTTTGATACTCTGCACACTACTTTTCCCCCGTTTATTTACCCAGTTCCAAAATACGTTTGAGCTCGAACCCCCCGTTTTCTTTATTGTTCTGGCAAGACTGCAATTGCGCTCCTTCCTATTATTATTCTTTATCTCATTCACCTTTTTCCGTGCCAGTTCATATTCTCCTTTCATTAGTCTCGTGTCATTGTTATCCACCCCTTTAAGCTTCCTACTTCTTCTGTAAGCAGCGCATTTTACCTTCCTTTCTTTTATAGCCTTTTTCAGTCCCTCGTTAACCCTGTATCCGAGCTCTCTCGTTGGGACCTTCACCCTTCCTATACAATCCTTCCCTGCCTCTGTTAGGCTATTTACTATGCCATCTGAAATACTCTGGACATTTGCATCCCTAGGTATACATTCAAGACTTGGTTTTAGTTTTTCCCGAAACTGCTTCCAGTCGGCTCCTTGTTTTAGTCCCCAAACTACCTTGAAGGTATTTCTGTCTCTATTCGTCTTTTTGCCCATAACCTTAACTGTTATCAGGTTGTGATCACTACCCAAGTCATTTTTTCCCTCGTCATCTATTTCTACATCTATAACCTCCCTCCATACGCTAACGTCAGTGAGTATATAATCAATTATTGTTTTCTTATCGTTCCTCTCCCAGGTCCATTTACCCTTACATTTCGCATCCCTGTTCAGGATCTTTAAACCAAGCTCTTTTGATAGGTCCAACATCTTCCTCCCATTCGTGTTAATTTTCCTATCACCTCCCTGTATGCCCTCCTCCTTATCCCCGATGTGCCCATTGAAGTCCCCCATTATGACAATACTGAACCCTCTGCTTTCAAGCTCTGTGATATTCGATCTAAGAGTTGTATATATTGAATCATTCCACTCGGGCTTACTTCCCTCCACTGCTAAGTATACAACACCAACGGCAACACTCCTGCTTCCTAACTTGATTTTTGCCCAGACTATTTCGTTGGATACTGGAATCTGAGTCCTTGCTTCTGTGAGATCTGTAATCAATGAGGGCTGTAATTCCTCTTTAGCGTAGATGCCAACACCCCCACCCCGTTTCTGACCCTCAGTTCGCCCAGCTCCTATCCACACGCAACCCTTCATCTGATCAACCCGCTCATCCCGTCGTATCCACGTCTCACTTAGACCCATTATATCGAAGTCTCCTTCGTCCATCATTGTTGATATTTCGCTTACTTTCTTGTGCAGACCCTGGATGTTGCAGTACCCAAACTTAATGAATCTTTGTTTTTTTGTTCTCACTGGCACATTATTATACCCCTGGTATGTCCCTGTGTTGTGCATGTTTGTTGTTCTTCCTATGTTCCCAGCATATGTGCCCCTCTGGGTTATCGGCTGTGGTCCCCTACCCCCCTTTTCTCCAAAAAAGGCCCAGCCACCTGTAAAATTTTTTGGCCCAACAGGTCTGTACCCATCCTACTTAAATGCAATCCGTCTCGCCCATACAACTCTCCTTGTCCCCAGAATGAATCCCAGTGGTCAATGAAATGTATTCCCAAGTCTTTGCAGTGCTCTCCCAGCTCCTCGTTTAGTGCCATAATCCGCGAGTTCCTCTCATTCCCACCACCCATTACGGGGAGCACCCCTGAAACGATGATCCGAGCATTCCTGGTAAGTAGCTTACTAATTAGGTCCTTGTATGTGTCCACCAAACGAACTGATTTCCTCTCCCTGATGTTATTGGACCCCACATGTAATACCACTACCGGATCAGGCCACGACCCAGCTACAATACCGTCCACTCTATTCCTCAGGTCCTCCACTTTAGCCCCCGGAAAGCACAGAACTGTTCTATTTTTACTGTCCGGACCACAGACAACCTTGTCGATCCCCCGAACTATGCTACTTCCCGCAACCACCAACTTACTTTTGGCCCTCGCCCTAATAAATATTGTTTAAACTAATTACACTGGTGACTGGGGAGCTTGATAGTACTCACAGCCTCGTGCGACAAATGGAAAAAAACACATGCTTGTGATCATCCAGCAGTGATCACACAGAACAACACTGGTAAAATTATCATCCAATATCCAGAAATGAGCATGAGTTTATGTTAGATCGCGTTAACGCTCTGCACTCTGGTCTCCAAATTGCAAGGTTTTCAGCAGCAAATATTTCCTATAATGCGGTTTGATATTTAACCAATTATACCTTGTTTGACAGAGCTCAGTGAGCTCTGTCAAACAAGATATAATTGGTTAAATTCATAGTTAATCAAATAGATATCAAATAGATCGGACACGAAAACAATAAAATTCTTAGGAGTATGTTTTGATGAAAATATCAAATTCGATAGCCATGTTTCATATATAGCATCGAAGATTTCCAGAGCGATATACACAATAAATAGGGCAAAAAGAATTCTCCCTCATCAAGCCCTTAAAACACTCTACTTCACTTTGGTTCAGAGTCACTTGTTGTATGCAATTCAAGTCTGGGGTCATGCAACAGCCACAAAAAAGTTCTTTACATTACAAAAGAGAGCTCTGCGTGTAATAAATATAAAAAAATACAATTCCCACACGAACCCCTTATTCCTTAAAGATGAAATTCTCAAGTTTGATGATCTTTACAGGCTACACACTTTATTGTTCATTCGTGATTGGCACACTGGAAACTTGCCAAAAAGTTTTGAAAATTTCCTCCAAATCTATAATCACCCAACCGGAATGCTAACCAGACATAGTGGACAATTAAAGAGAAATACACCTCGAACATGCTTCTCTGCAAATTTACCAAAACACTCATTCCCTAAACTATGGAATGACCTTAGCAATGACATTCAATCTGAGCCGAGTCGCTCTATATTCAAACGCTCCATAATGTTACACGCCTTGGGAACTTATAATACACCCCGACATGTTTCAATCCACAGTGTCCTGATTGTAACACTAGAGTCGGTGATCTCTTGCGTGACTAGGCCATTACTAACAGCAGCTCAGATAAACATAGTAAGATAAGAACACGGTGTAGACCTCCTTTAAGGCGTGACCAGATCTGTAATGCTTTCCTTGTCTGAATCTCCCCCAAACATTTAATAAAGAATACCGGTCTTTGTTATGTATTGCATCTTTTGAAAAGAAATTGAAACTTATTTACCACCTGTACTGCCCCGTCCTCGCACTTCCAAATAGGAGATGGCAGGAAGACAGCCATTGGGGTATGCCGTCTCCTTACAATATGCATGTTTTTTTTACAACTTGTCACTGTTCCAGTTACACAATATTTTTTTTATTTTTGGAAAACATCTGAATACATTTATATTTGTAACTACACTATATGTACATGTATATTGTGAATAAATATTGCATTAGGAATAAATATTGCATTAGTTAAACAAGACAAAAACAGAGTTATTGGGGACAATGTTGTTGCACTACCAGTGTGTGCTAGGGGTTATGAGATATCTGCATGGGGTTCCACGCTAAACTGGACAAACTGGGTCATCTGAAGACTGGATCACTGAAAGAGTACCAAATTAGTTTTGTTATCAGAATTTGTTCACGTGTCTTTGGATTGTTACACTTTATGAGAGAGTGCTTAAAGGCACTCCCTTATGATTTGTGATATGGCGAATACACCAATACGAAGTAACTTTCTTTCTACCGGAATTTAGAGCACATCCACGGATTATGAAGGTTTTTGATTTAGGTCCCAGCACTTCAGAAAATGGAGCCAAATATGTAGCACTCAACCAGTTTCTGGGGGTCAGTCTCGAATACCAAATATATAATGTATAGATTGTTACCAGTGTTAGTAATAAACGAATCATGGAACCATTTCGCAGTCCGCGTTTCCGTTTGTAAACAGCGATTAAATGAGGTCTCCCTAATCCCGCGCACCTAGTGTCGGCTCGTTATGAAACTGGTTGTCATTCTAATGCCCTACTAGATTTTTGACAATGCACGAAGATCTGTCTGCAGTTTTAATATGGTAACAACATAGCACTTGCTCTAAAGACCATCTCTGAGAATACGACGAAGAATCTTCCCACTTGGCGTTTTAGGAATTTCGTCAACAAACTGCACACCACCTCTGAGATACTGTATTGGCGAAACGTAGTCTGAAAAGAAAAAAATACCACCACTCTGTATGAGAAATAATCAGGTGTATGTGTGGGAACCATGTCTCTCCAATTACGCATTCTGTCATTCATGAGACAATTTTAACTGTAATATGTGAGGCTGTTACAGGACAGAAGTACGGGTGCGCATTTGGGACATGCGTTAATGAGTTTTGCCTCAAGTGAAAAAAATAATAGTGCTACTTGAAGTCAATGGCTTTGAAAATATTGATGTCGAGCAAGATTGTTGCCATAATTCAATTCACAATTTGAGGCAAGATCTGAAACATATTTTCAAAATACGTAGGGCGACTTAGCTGCTCCTGAAATTAAAACAGTCTCCAGATTAACATTTTTACGATTTAGCGCTTTGTGATTTGTAACTTGTTGAAATGCAAACGTCAGTTTGACAGGACATGATTAATAGTCGTCCGGGATTTGTTAGTATGTTGCATCATTGTTACATCGTTATAGGAAGGACAAAAATATCAGGTACAACAAACAAAATATAAATTCACTTCCGCAAAATTAATTATCTAACTCGTATACCGATGGATAATCTGAAGCATTTGGTGTTAGGGTAAACTGATTCTGTGTAGCCTATTCTTGAGATCAATGGTTCGAACAAGCAACTAATTAATTTGTACTGGAACATGAATTTCAGCCCAAATTCGGACAAACATCAGCCTCAATATGAATCAGGCTGTCATCCGAGGCCCTTTTTTCATCCAGAGGATAGAAACTGTATCCTGACTGGTAAGGTACGGTGATCACAAAAGAGGTAATTTTCGCGAAAAAACACCAGAGTTCCGAGATTTCGTAAATAAAATACGGCGGAATAAAGAACGCCTAAAAACAAGCCAAACGTAAACAACAACTCAGAGTAAATGTCCGTGTATCCCTTTGTCGACAGTTGAGATTCTGTAGTTTTGCAGGGAGGTAAGCGGACTGAGCCCTCGATCGGATCGCGAGCTACTCGCGATTCCATCGAAATTTCCTGTCCACTTTTTGACCACATCACTCTACTCGCGATTTGCGACAACCCAACTTATTTTATTAAAGTTTGCGAGCGAAACCACATTTTTGTTCCAATTTCACTATTAGGATGGACGAATGCTAATAGTAGTCGTAAAGTTGTCGGACTGCCAAAAAACGTTTTCGCAGAATTGACGACTACGCGTCCGTTTGTGAGAAAATCGCACCATTCAAATGTCGCACCACTAGCAGATTAAGGACACTACACTGCAAGGACACTATCTTAGTGCGAACTTCCATATTGAGGGGCCGAGAGATGCTCTCAGACTTTTCATTGTATGATATATCTGCGAGTTTTGATGATAACCTGTAATCGTAACTACGGAAAAGCTTTGTTCTGATATCAAATCGGTCGTTTGGGTACTACTTATTTCTAACAGCGCGGTTTAACCCTTCACCTAACATGAAAAACGGACGCCACTTGCAAATAATATTCTTGAATAACTATTTTTTTTTTATTTTGTGCGTCAAAAATATAGCGTATGGCCCCTCGTTGGAACGAGCTCAACGAGCTCGTTCCAATGAGGGGTCATAAGCTATGTTTTGGAGACAAAAAATGAAACAATAATGAAAACTGAATGGTAATTTTTGTGAACAGCGCTGGCCGGTTTTTGCCGTTACGTTGGGTAAAGGGTTAAAGTCGAATCTTGGAAAAAAAAATATTACAAAGTAAGCTATACAAACTTTTAATATGCTTATGAATTTCCTCTTCCTGTATGCGTGGCCCATCGCGTCTAACAACAAAAGCTTTCGGCAGTTCCCCTGCTTCTTTGTCTGGGACGCCAACTACTGCCGCATCTAGTATTTGTGGATGTGCTGCCAGAACACTTTCCAATTCAACGGGGGAAACCTGTAAATATGAAACGAAAGGCTAACTCCCACGAGCTAAGAAAATAGAAGTGAATTTATTGAACTTAAGATTACGAAGACCAGTCATTCCCTCCTATCTGGGCAGACGACCCTTGACTAGGAACATCTGCTCAGGCCATACACCTTTTCTCACTTACACTGAGACAAAACGTCAATGTCATGACACTTGGCGTCCAGCATCGGGAACTAAGAGCTTGACTGCAGGCTTGCAGATGTTAAATTGAAGGTTTACAATGCGACGAACAACATCATACATTGTTGGCCTTATTTTTTAGTCCGAAGGGAGATAGGATATGCCACTTCATTTCGTGGGTAATAGTATTTAGTCCGGCCTCCAGGGCGCTGAACCTCAAAGTGTCGTCCAACTTTTTTTTCTCGATGGAATGTATAAGAGTATCCTATCCGGACTACAAAAACAGTTTACTGGACGTCTGGCAACCTTCAGCAATTTGAAATATCCACGTTTAAGGTGACATTGTCATTTCGTGGACTGCAGAGTTTTACAACATCCCGGGCCCATACAAGAGGTTGCATTCAATCCTGTAGACATTTTAAGGGATGTTTTGGGTGTTTGGTGATTCTATTCAACAGTGCTATTCACAGCTGATCTATCTGCTAACATTGTTTGGTCATTGCAACACTCTACTGTGTCGTTGCAAGAGCAGAAAAATGTGCATGCCATTTTAGCAACATTACATATGCACCTGCTTGGAATATATGGCATCTCGCTTGAACAAGAACATTTTATTAACTTCAATACTGGGGCCAGATCAACATCAGACGGAGCTGTTATGGTCTGGAGCGACTTAGTCTCTAGTTCATTCTCGAAGCCATAATTGATGTCATCTACATTTGGAGGTCTCGGTTGAAGGGCGTTCTTCCATACACATGTCTGAAGGTGTGATCTTTTGATATTTTCCTCGAAGGCTGCTGTGGTAGGATGCAGAGGACAAAGTGTCGGTGCATTAGTTGTCTTGGGATTCCTGGTTTTCGAAAACTACACTTCAATACGTACATCAGTCACTGATGTGGTTACCTTAGAACCGTAAGAGAGATAACTGAATTGGGTTGATTGATCGAGTACATTTGGCCACTCAGCGTGTTCCTCACCCAAACATTTCAACGAAGCTCCGCTTTGGAGGACTTTTAGTACTCGACCCTTTGCTCATCCCGAACAGGCTCTCAACTGTGTCTCGGTCCGAAATGGCACGAGCAGCAAGTAAATCTGGGATGATAGCCCAATTAGCTCTGACGATTTCCCGTATATCAATATACGTTCGTCCGTGAAAAGGGGATTCCATGATCATCGGAGCAACTAAATTCTACTATAAATAGTGATGCAGCAACAAAACGTACACATCGGTGTCGTCTACAAGCATAACTACACCCTTCTGTTCATCAGAAACAACCTTAACGGCTTGATGTGCGATAACATTGTCAACTTCTCCATGCGTCATTGTCGGATCGAATCCTTTCCTCACTGTTCCTTTGCTCAATTCGACGGAGGGTTCATTTTTGCCAGTTACCACTAGTTTATGCTTCATTTTATTATATGACTATGACAATTTTTACCCTTGCGTTACTAAAAATGAATGTTCCTTCTGTCTTATCCTGGATTTTTTGTTCTTTTTCTTTTATTTTATTTTTCTTTTTCTTTTTTTTTTTTTGGCAAAACTCGTCGGAAAAACGGCGTCAAAATCAGCATTTACGAACCATTGCGTAAATAAAAACAAATCCCAAAACTCCTACATTTCAAACAAAATCTGCGGTGAGGAGAATCGCTCCCATGATCCCTCCACTTCCTCTCTACACCACTGGAAATAAGTTCGCAATTTCCCTGATTTTTTCAGTAACAACAAATTGTAGTTGTTCATTATTATTTCAAAACGGGGTTCATTTTCCTCAACGTCATGCCAGCCGTCATGCCAGCCGTCAGTTTATAATAAGATGTTCACTCAATAAGTTCAACACAGGCTATCAAGAGATGGAAACATCCCACCGGCCAACTGCCTCTTCATAGAAGTGCTATTGTTAGGCAATCATCTCTTTCTAATTCTGTCACTGATAACAGGTCTAGACTCGATGAGGCACCATCACGTCAATTCAGTTCTGATGTCCCGCGATTATGTTCCGTGTGAAACGGGACACTTCAGGCGATATCCGATCAAATTTCTATAATGACTAATTGAATGGCAGCGAAAAGCATTTGAATTGAATCGGACAATTACCTTCCAGCTGCAAAGATCAGTTTCTGAATTTATTGTTTGATCTGTGACAGTTTTATTTCTATTACTATTTGCAGATAATCGCTGATTTTGTATGGACAAAAATCAAAGTAAACAGAATTTTAACCACCCTTTTGTCAAAATACAACACATCTAAGATATACCAAGTCACGACCACATTTGTACCACCAGTCAAATTACAATTACACTTGCGGCTGCATTTGTCACAACAGAAGCGTATTAGAGCTAAGAGATGTTATATTTTATTTTTTTATATAACTATAACATTTTTACCCTAAATACCACTACTGTTTGACGATTTTATCCAGACTGTCGGATCACACCAGGTGAGATATTCCCGGATCAAAAATCCATATCACACTCCTACGGACATTACCGAGAATTTTCGTATAAATAACGTTGGACTATTTATCCGTTAAAAATAGACTTCGTAACTGGGGAAGAAGTTTCGTCTGCTATTTTTATTTTCGGCTTTCAAGGGAATAAGTAAACCGAGATACGCAAATTAAGTTACTGTTAGTGTGTCAGTCATATAATAAGCCTATCATCATAACAGTGTGTTGAACCGTGTTGTAGTATCACGTCTCGGTGAGGTGACCAGATTGTCGGATCACACTCGCAGCCGCATCTGCCCACCTCAACTCGACGTGATACTACGACACGGATCCAGGGACCGATCAGGACTATTTAGAATACGCTCTAGCCTCGGAGCCTATTTTTTCAATTCATGCGCCAGATTTCAATTTACGGAGTCACACTGCTGTTTGTAACACACACTGCAAGTATGTAATAGCTCTCATCATTTTCATTCAGTACACTATAGCAAACATTAATCTTCACTGTGGTTTCTGATCAAGTCACTGTGGTTTCTGATCAAGTCTTGGCTGCCTATTTAGGCAGCCAAGACTTGATCAGAAACCACAGTGAAGATTAATGTTTGGTAATTAAGACTTGAAGTATTAACTTACGCACTCTACAACAATGATAAATGATAATCATATATATAATACATGTGAGAGTGTCTCTCTCGATTATCCATCGAAAGAATATCAAAATATGATTTGAGAAGTTACGCGCCAACTGAGAAGCCTATCTCTGAGATTTAAGAGCCAAGTCCTGATGTTTCAGAACCAAATACGCACTGGCGCATGCCCAGGTCGGTCCCTGGGATCAACACACTGTTATGATAATATGTATTTATTCAACTCAAACAACTTGTCAGTGACAAACTGTTCAGATATTATGTCTATTAACAGGGCCCCGTTTGCAGCGACCGTCAAAACTTGTTGTGTGGTGGGAGGATAGCTTTGGTGGCCAGTTTAAACACTCCACAACTAGAAAAACTTCTGTGTGCCCTGGTAACGGACTTGGTGCTGAAATTCACAGATCTGTCAAAGATCAAATAGATGTCACTCTGCTGCAAGTGTTGATTTATATCTTTAACCCTTTACCTAACATGGAAAGCAGACGACACTTGCAAAAATATTTTTTGAATAACTAATTTTCTTCATATTTTGTCTCAAAAACATAGGTTATAACCCCTCATTGGAACGAGCTCGGCGAGCTCGTTCCAACGAGTGGTCATAACCTATGTTTTTGAGACAAAAAATGAAAAAATAATTAAAATTAATTGGCAGTTTTTGAGAATAGCGCTGGCCGGTTTTGGCCGTTACGTTAGGTAAAGGGTTAAACGTTTCTACAAAGTCCATAACTATCGCTTGGTGTGTTTTTCCCGAAACGATTACTATATATCCCCTGTCAACCGTTTTGTGAGACAAAAAATGAAAAAATAATGAAAATTAATTGGCAATTTTTGAGAATAGCGCTGGCCGGTTTTGGCCGTTACGTTGGATAAAGGGTTAAACGTTTCTACAAAGTCCATAACTATCGCTTGGTGTGTTTTGCCCAAAACGATTGCTATATATCCCTTGTCAACCGTTTTGTTAGACGAAACAACCATCGTCTTATTTTTTAAACTCGACTTTGATTTAGAAATGCGCATGTCACCAGTCTCATCAAAGAGTGATGTAGGCAGTGACGACAATTCGTAAGAGAGAAGTCCATTAACATCGAAGATGTGAGGCTTGATAGTAGTCCGAGTACTATGGTGTATATGAGGTTCGTATCATAAACGTTAACATTACCAACCTTAGCAGATTTTCTTGACACAGTCATGGTTTGGACCGGCATTGGAATAAGGTCATAGCATCCCGCAGGAACGTTCTGTTCGAAGTTGATCACCAGTGCTGAACCTTACACTTCCGGTTACGATATTGACAATGGTTTCAGGGTGCTGTGACGGATCAATAGGGTCTTTTCACATCTCACGTTTGGAGCGGAGATCTTTGCGGTCAACAGCATTGGACGCAATTCGTCCTTTGCCTCCTCTTTGTGAGCAAATTGGGATCTTTTTGTATTCGCGTACTGGCGTATCTCTGATATGCTATGAGCTAAGGATCCATATGCATGCAGATTATAGATCTCACCTTAAGGGTCTCTGATTTGAGAGTAATGCCTATAATACCCCGACTTACTGTGGCCATATCTCATAAATGTAGCCTCTGTCACTCGTTCCAAAGACCCGAAATGTGCCTCATGACATCTTCACCTCTCACGAAATGGGCCAAAACATTAGGCTCAAGATTCTCCATTTGGCGGAGGTAGTCCAGGCTCAACCTCTTTATTGATTTGTAAATGCTGTTCATGAAATGCTCGTTTTCAAGATAAAATAGCAGTGTTTGGCGAACAAGCACTTATTTATGCATTGAATAATGTCATTTGTGTCTATATGAGTAAAACTTCTAGATTTTTTTCTAGTAAATGCCAATTATATATGAGAATTTCAGAATCCTAGACTAACTATGAGAATTGAAATTGGATACCCCTTTTCTGAAACAAATATCTCAAATTGCTCAATGCTGTTAGACGTCCACAAAACTTATTTTTTCTGAATCAGGAGATGTCCCTCTATCAGAAACCACCGAAAAAAGAAAATGTTGGGGGCTGAGCAGAAAGTTGACATTTGGAGGCCGGACTAAAATTAAAAGCGGAAAGCGGAAGATAAATTGGATCCGTCGGCTTTTGTGCCCAGTCTACCGAATCTAGATGAAAGTGTCACGATGCAGTGTGTTTTAGTGAAAATCTTATCTCGATATACCCTGGTACATATGAAAATGTACCACACAGACAGATATACGGTCTATCAAAGAAAAGTAATATAAAAAAAAACATAACCTTTATTCAAGAACTAGAAGCCCTGTCACGTACTGTGCGCTTATCTAGGCTTAATTGCGCAATTGTCATATTGAATGGCATCCAAAGCACGGCAGGTTCTCCTGGTTATTCATAGCAAACACAGACAATGTTTCTTCCAATGGACCTCCGGGTTAACCGGAGGTCCATTGGCTGAAACATTGCTTGTGCACAGGCCAGATGTACAGAATTTGATAGACTTACTATGATCATAACGCGTAGATTAACGCGCAGATCGACGGACTGTTTGTGCGCATTTCATGACAGGACTTCTAGTTTTAACTGTATAATCACATGCAAGCATTGGATGACTCACTGTTAAGAGTTTTGTTATTATTCACGACTTGCAAAAATATATAGTCAGGGGGGGGGGGGGTTGATTATAAATACGCCCCCATCGCAAATATAAAAGGCCTATCTTCACCTCCACTATCTCCGTGACAGCTGATAATTATACTTTGACGTTATCGGTAACTTTGACGTTATCGGTAGCAAACATTATTGTTATCCTCCTTTCGGCTTGAGTCAGGCTAAAACGACTTCTATATTAACCCTTTGAATCCTGGTGCTATCTCCCATGTCATTTCAAATTGATTGGTCTACCCCACACATTCACTTAACAGTCATTCTGCTTAGTGAAATTATGACGTATCATGTTCATAGGTCGGAAACAGGTATCTTGTGTTCAAAGGGTTAATGTGTGTTTTGAAAACCAAATATTCATTTTTATCTTACAATCAACATGTATTTTGTCTATATTAACTCCTCAACGGTCGTGTATCCGACCCTCTGATACAGATGTTTGTATCAGGGGGTCGGAAACAAGCACGTTCCTTTCGCTTGAGTTCCATTTTTTTTCTTTTTGCTCATCCGTACGAATAAATAGTTCGTTATATATTCGTCTACATTATTGACTTATCCCCAATATATTGTAAAATAAAATGAGTATTACCATTATGTGGATGTACAAAATATGTATCCGAGTCTCGCTCCGGGTTCTGAGGGTAGATCACGACTCGTCTTCGACTCGTCGTGATCTGCCCTTAGAACCCGGAGCTCGACTCGGATACATATTTTGTACATCCACATAATGGTAATAATCTCTATTTATCAGAAGCGTAAATGGTGTAAATTATTTCACCGATGATTCCAAAAGGAAATTCCGAGTTTGTAAATTGTTCCTGATAAAGTAAACACATTCAGTGTTTCAGATAAGCGTTAGGAATCTATCTATATTTGGCGTGATATGCCGAAGTCATATCAAGAAGTTTGAAAGCCTGTGTTTGGGGAACGTACATGGTACAGTGCCCCTTGTCACGAGTAAAGTTTAATCCCGGAAATGAGAATTTCAGGGCCCTGCGGCTCAAGACGCTCGGGAAATTCAGAGACCACGGGATCAATGATTGCCTATTATTATAGTTTATGAGATTATGGCGAACATCAACTTCTTCAGAGACCAGTATCGCCGTTGGCGCTATGGCTTAATCTCGCAAACGGAATTTCTCGGTTACCGGTTCTAAAAATCAGTCCTAATTCCAGGGAAATTCACAGAACAGAATCGGGAATCAAAGGTTACGAAACGCAGCCTTTGATTCCTGGTCCTGTCCTATAAGTCCGTAGGCCAAATCTCATAAAGGCTCTAGTTTTCGAGTTCGTTCGACTTTGTCCAAACAAAGGTTTCTATACATCAAATTGAAGGACATTATCTCGCCGATTGGAATCCGATTGGAATCCACCTGTTGCCAGGTTGGCTAAGCGTCCAAACATGGCAAACATTCTGGGAGATAACTCCTACCCCTTAAAAATTTTGAATTTTACGTAAATTCGAAAGTTGCAACCAGAGGTCACCAAAAGATTTTTCTAATAAACTTTGATTGATCATTCTGATTCAGAGGATGCTTGCCTCCATAGTTGTACATGAATAATGTTGGTTTCATGTATCTTTCTTGCCAAAAGTGTGTTTAAAACTTCAAATTTGAGAAAAAAATTGCGTTTTTTCAAAATTCACCTAATTTCAGCATGCTGAAATGGGCATAAGTTTTGGGTTTCGTGAGCTGCCGGTAAACCAAAAATAGCAGAGGTGATATATCTTCATGATTATATATAGAGGATATGGAATGAGTGTTTTTCTCATATAATATTTATGAAACGAGTCTAAGAATTTTTCGTTTTGGCGAGCCTCTGGCGAGCCCAAACGGAAAATTCGGACGAGTTTCATAAATATTATATGAGAAAAACACTCATTTCATACTCTATTTATCATATGACACACACACGCACGCACAAATTAGCCACTTAGTATGACTTTTTAACCCATCACCTAACTTGAGTTGCAGACGGCACTTGGAAAAAACATCCTCGTATAACTAAAAATTTTCATTTTTTGCTTTCAAAACATTGAACTTTTTCGTCTTGGCCCACGGACTATATGAATTTCCCGGGTATCGGAACTGATATCAAAAACGCGAACCAGTAAATTTCCAGTATCGTGACTGACTTTCGAAAACGAGAACCCGAAAATTCTCCTCCCTGGATTAAACCCTACTTCACGAGTAGGAGTTCGCCCCCCCCCCCCCTCACCACCCATGAAAACTGTAACCTCTACAGCTATGCAGGCACGCAGTTGGGTATCCATATTACAGGGAGGCATAAGGGACATTTGGGGGAACCAAGCATTCTTTATTTTATAGGCATGTCACCAAGATCTAAGTCTTAAGTTAAATATTATATGAGAAAAACACTCATGCCCTTCTCTCAGTCCAAAATGCGGTTTTGGAATCTATTGACAACAAAAAAGGTGTTGCGTTGGTTCTACTTGACCTTTCAGCCGCATTCGACACGATTGACCATGAAATTCTTTTTGAACGACTTTCTCAGCTAGGAATAGAAGGATCAGCACTAGATTGGTTTCGATCTTATTTGAGTAACCGAACCCAGTGTGTTACCGTTGATGGCAACAAATCTGAAATAGCCTCACTTGAATTTGGGGTACCCCAGGGTTCCGTTCTCGGCCCAATTTTATTCACCCTTTATATGCAGCCTCTGGGCGCCATTATTCGCTCACACGGTATTGAGTGCATCTTTTACGCTGACGACTCCCAGTTATATGTAGAATTTAACCCCATTGATTATGAAGATACAGCCACACAGTTTATGCGTCTCGAAAACTGTATTAAGGAAGTGAGAGCATTTATGCTACAAAACAAACTTAAATTAAATGACGAAAAAACTGAGCTGATAGTATTTTCCTCAAGATTCAGACCCGCACCAGACACTCTGCCACGGCTCATGGTTGGTGATGTAGTGATTAATCCGTCAACTAAGGTTCGGAATTTAGGTGTCTATTTCGACAGACACCTAACTATGGCTGATCATATTACCAAAATATGTCAGTCTGCCAACTGGTACCTCCGTAAACTGGGTCGCTCTCGAAAAATTTTGACGAAGAAGGCTGCAGTGTGCCTGGTGCATGCATTTATCACATCACGCTTAGATTATTGCAACTCATTGTTGTATGGGCTTCCAGGCAAGCAGATACAAAGGTTGCAACAAATACAGAACACAGCTGCCCGTATTGTCTCACTGACGAAGCGGCGCCAACACATAACTCCAGTCCTGAAAGATCTTCATTGGCTTCCTATTTCATCACGGATTCAGTTCAAGGTCTTACTTTTTGCACACAGGGCTCGCTGCTGTGATCTGACCCCGGCTTATATAAGCGACCTAGTGGTTCCGTATGAGCCTAAACGCACGTTAAGGTCTTCTATGCATGACTTGCTTGAAGAGACTACCTGCAACTTGGTATCATATGGTGGCCGCTCCTTCTCTCATAGTGCACCTAGGCTTTTCAATGAGCTACCCATTTCAGTGCGACAGACTGCGCCAAGTGCTTTCAAATCGGTACTGAAAACCTATCTTTTTGGTAAACCATACTCGGAGTGATTTCCGCGTAGCACTATGCAAATCTACAGTACAGAAGTACTGTCACATGTAACCATGATTTTTCTTGTAAAGCGCCATGGAACTTTTTATTATTGTGAAATGAGCGCTATATAAATATCTATTATTATTATTATTATTATTATTATTAAAGGGTATCAAGGCGGTGTTCATCTCCCTTGGGAGGAACCGGGGGTATACTTTCAACAATTTCTCCGGAGGCCCAAGGTGGGCCTCTCCCGGAGAAATTTGGAAAAAAAACACGCCACAAACAGAGCTCGAAAAAGCGTCAGGCGTGGTTTGTCACTTATTATTATTTATTAGTTGACGCCCCATAGAGAGCGTAGATTTCAGGACTTTTAGGGGGCAGTGGGGATTTTTGAATGGGCCAGCGCTCCTCAGCCCCCTCCCACTTGGCTACGCCACTACAGCTATGCCATTGGGATAGGAAGCAAATCTTGAAAAATGATATACAAGAGTTCAAGTCGATACACATTACGTTGAGAATGAATTATCGCTGAAATAGCCGGGAAGTGGAGTTTCCAACCAATAACTATCAAATCACGTAAAAAAGCCACTGATATGAATACTGCAGGATTAATGGAACATAAGAAAAAAATGTCGCAACTCAAGAGTGGTGGAAATCTGACGCAGGCAATTTTTTGCGCACCTGCCGCTCGCGGAATTTCAATCTCACGTAAGCGGTTTTTGCGCACTTTTTCAGCCGTTTTCGACATCGCAAATATTTCTGACACTCCGACCGCTAGCGAAGGGTAAAACAGAAGTGACATTAAGCCTGCCTTTGATCGTGAACCCTCAAAGAAGTAAATTTACTATGTCTGATTAGATTGGGACGAGTCGGGCTGATAATCATTCCTGTTTGTTGGGCCATCAATAAACTGCACCCCCCCCCCCCCTCCTTCAAATCATGTTATGAATTGTTGTATTATCTATAAAAATACTATTTCGGTTTTGCACGATGAAACTTGTTTGAATTTTTAAAACCTCTCTACTGCAGTATTGGTAGATTGAGCAAGAAGTTCTGACTGCAATCCAGGTAGAACATCTTGCTCAATCGGGCCATACTGGGACAGGAAGCGGTGGGGGAGGGGGATAAAAATTTATTTATTTATTGGGGTTTTGAGTTTTACGGGTGGGGGAGCTGGAGCACACGGAGAGAACCACCGAGCAGCGGCGAGCAACTGAATTGTTAGGCTCCCAACGTACTGTCTCCGCACAAGCAGCATCAGCATTGCTTGAAGACAAATGCATTATCGATGTACAGTACGTCTTAGTACACAGCACCATTGCACTCCCATGTGGGCAATCAGTATTAAATGCCTTGCCCAAGGACACAACGCAGTTACCCCTGACTGGAATCGGGCTTTGCAGCTTTTGGTTTGAAAATCAATGCAGTAACCATTGAGCTGTCGCGCTCCCGGTGGGAGGGGAGGGGGAAGGGACATACACAGAACGACACACGCGTGTGAATGGGTAATCGAGATACCACAAGTGCCAGCGCGAAAGGATAAAACGAGAGGCCACCGCTGGCCCCGAGTTTTATCCTTCCCCGATGGCATAAACGCTATATGGATTAACCCATTCACAGGCGTGTGTCGTTCTGTGTTTATTACACGCCTTCACGTCTGTAAAAACAATTATTAGGAGGCCACCCAGCAATTCATTTAATAACTCGTGTCCTGAGTTCCAATGTGTTCTATGTGCCAGTAGGCACATAGAACACATTGGAACTCAGGGGACGAACAAGAAACAAAAAGAACACATTTTATCGCCAACCCGTATTACTATTTATAGGTATCGCTGGGGATTATAAAATTGTAATTGCGGTGCACGATTTGTCGAAAATTCCAGTGAAATTTCGCTTCTATTTAATAATATTCAGTCCGTCAAAGATTTCCGTTCGGCACATTTGTGCGGAACGGATTTTTATTTCTTATTTTCCGCATGGTTTAGTATTGCTGTAGATGTGGATTTCATAGAGCAGGAATGTCATAAAACACAACTTCAACGAAATCTCCCAAGCGAGAACAAGGTCGCGAAGTTTCATAGCTGTTGTAATTTTGACGAGGGAGTTGTGCGTTTCGCCGTTTTGTTCTTTTAATGAATGATCGTTTCTTTTTGTCTATTTCTTGAGTTATGAACCCCAAAAAACAAAGTCCAAACTGTGTAAACCCATTTACGCGATGTTTGGACTTTGTTTTTTTTTGGTTCATAACTCAAGAAATAGACAAAAAGAAACGAGCATTCCTTATAATTAAACGTTCGGGATCCAAATAAATAAATAGTGTTAGTCGTCCTCTACTTCAGCGAACAAAGACTTAAAAACTAAAACTGGAAGACATATTATTTTTCTGGCATAAAAGAGGGCGCATATTATTGAAATGCAGGTAGCAATTGACACACTTTCCAAGTCAAATGCACTTATGTCATTAAATTTTTTATTGACCAATGAATTACGTAATGCAAAGAAAACGTCATAAGCCACGCCTCCCTCAAATTTCATTCAACTGTTCACTTCACGTAAAAGTTACGTTCCGTGGTAGGTGGAAGTAGGCCATCAGTATTACATTGTATTTTGGTTTTGACCGTTTCCCGAGAACTGAAAAACACAGTTTGTAAAAGTGGAGTTAGATATAAAATTATTTTGATTTCCAAAAATTTCATTCAAATTAGCAATGTCAAAATTGCCGTATTCGTCGTGACCAGCCATTGTTTACAATCGATTTGGGTAAAACGATGAACGCAGACGATCACCCAGTGTGCGTAAAAATTGAAATGTCAAATAAATACAGTTGTGAAGAAAAAGAAAAATTGACCCACCACGGTCATTTAAATATTTTATAAATAATTTCACGGTGATAAATTAGTAATATAAATTTATTTTTATTTTTCAGATTTAGAACGTGCCAGTGTTCTAACTTCTATTGATTTGACACCATGTTGCAACTCCGAAAACTGGTATTTTAGGGGCGTGGCTGGGGCGGACCTAATTGTGTTTTTTCGGTTCATTGAGTTATGAAAAGAAAAAACAGAATCGTGTGAGCCAATCGTTTTATCTGAAAACGCATGAACCGAAAAAAAGTTTAATTATTTAGGCTATAAATGCAAAAAGTGCTAAGACTTCAAGTGACGTAAACACGTCAAAATGGAGATAAATCTCCAAATGTTTTCACTCTACAACAGTCTAAAACGTCATGAGAATGAGACGTCATTTAATTTTGTATGACGTTGACGTCAATAACTTCATCATTAAATTCGGCCATAATGACCCGCGACGGTACGAACTTTTTCGATATGGTTTTTGTTGGAGATGATATTCCAAAACTTTCGAAAAGCTATGGCTCAAAACGAGGTTATAAATAAAAGCTATAGAAAAACGTAAAATTGGCATCGCTGGCATCGGGGTGGAAATTTCGAAAAGTAAGAAAAATACCTAGAATTATACAGGTACTCTACAAGTGTGCCAAATTTCAGCGTCGCTGAAAGTGAAGTGGTGGAAACAAAACTCGCAAAAAATTAGTTCAACTTCCTTGGGTGACTTAATAACAGTTTATTAATAAAAACACACGGATAGTCAATTGTGTCTTTTAGATACCAAAAGTCATCAAATCCCCTCTTTATTTATCTGAAATATTCAACAATAATGCAAGATGTCAGTATAATGTTTCAAACATTTATTGAAAAAAAATATTTTTACAAGGCTGTTTGTTTTCCGAGATTGCATCATTTCCGAGTGCAAATTTTCAAGGCGGGTAACATACAGTGAAACCTGCAATGAACTCAAATATTCACACAAAAAAGGACAAAAGCGAACGAACGATTCGTCACTTTGTGTTGTCGGTACATCTTGCATACTCTGGAAGTCAAAGAGCAGCTACGCACACATTCCATACACATGAACTTGAACTTCCCAAATGTGTTTGTCTGAGTGAATAAGTGTACTTACGTTGTGTCCTTTATAAAGTATTATATCCTTAATACGATCATTCACAGTCAAGTATCCATCCGAATCATACATGCCAATGTCACCTGCAAAAATACACCACTAGTAGGATTTAACCCTTTACCCAACGCAGACGATATCAAAATTTATTTAAGGAATGATCGTTTCTTTTTGTCTATTTCTTGAGTTATGAACCCCAAAAAACAAAGTCCAAACTGTGTAAATGGGCCTAGCCCATTTACGCGATGTTTGGACTTTGTTTTTTGGGGTTCATAACTCAAGAAATAGACAAAAAGAAACGATCATTCCTTATAATTAAACGTTCGCGACCCAAATAAATAAATAGTGTTAGTCATCCTCTACTTAGCGAACAAAGACTTAAGAACTAAAACTGGTAGACATATTATTTTTCTGGCATAAAAGAGGGCGCATATTATTGAAAAGCAGGTAGCAATTGACACACTTTTCAAGTCAAATGCACTTATGTCATTAAATTTGTTACTGACCAATGAATTACGTAATGCAAATGTCATTAAATTTGTTACTGACCAATGAATTACGTAATGCAAAGAAAACGTCATAAGCCACGCCTCCCTCAAATTTCATTCAACTGTTCACTTCACGTAGAAGTTACGTTCCGTGGTAGGTGGAAGTAGGCCATCAGTATTACATTGTATTTTGGTTTTGACCGTTTCCCGAGAACTGAAAAACACAGTTTGTAAAAGTGGAGTTAGATATAAAGCCAGGTGACATGAAATTAGTTGAATTCAGAGATTATTTATGGGATTATTCAATGGAAACAAAATTGCCGTATTCGTCGTGACCAGCCATTATTTACAATCGATTCGGGTGAAACGACGAACACAGACGATCACCCAGTGTGCGTAAAAATTGAAATGGCAAATAAATACAGCTGTGAAGAAAAAGAAAAAGAAAAATTGACCCACCACGGTCATTTAAATATTTTATAAATAATTTCATGGTGATAAATTAGTAATATAAATGTATTTTTCTTTTTCAGATTTAGAACGTGCCAGTGTTCTAACTTCTATTGATTTGACACCATGTTGCAACTCCGAAGAATGGTATTTTAGGGGCGTGGCTGGGAGCGGACCTAATTGTGTTTTTTTTTCGGTTCATTGAGTTACGAAAAGAAAAAAACAGAATCGTGTGAGCCAATCGTTTTATCTAAAAACTCGTGAACCGAAAAAAAGTTTAATTATTATTTTAAATATCATTTTTTAATTTTTTTCAAAATATTTCAACAAAACCACATCATGTGACCCCTCAATGGAACGAACTCGACGAGTTCGTTCCAAAGAGGGCTTACATGATATGGTTTTGTTGACAGTTTTGGAAAAAATAATATTATTTAGCTGCTGAATTTGCATATTGCGCGGGCGGATGTGGTCGATTCGTTGGGTAAAGGGCTAACCTCAGAAAGTAGAGATGGGCGGTATTGGAATTTTGAGTTCGATATCGGTTTCGTTATTTTTAGGGGGGTATACCTTGGTATCGATTTAGTATTCGGTATCTGACTTGACTGAGATTTGCTGATAGTACCAAAGGGGAATTCACTTCAGAAAAATATAGAATAAGTTGTTGTTGTAGTATCATTCCACCACAACGCAATAAATGACACTGCCAAGGAGCTCAACAGTGGTATTCTTTTACAACCACAGATCATATCTACAGCAATCCTGTGACTTGTTCTAAACGCACCTTAATGTTTAAATACCCATTTTAGGATTTTGAGATCCCCGAGCATGCGCCCTGAACATGCCATCCTTAAGAGGTCCTGCTGACAATAGACAAAACACATGGCAGTGATTTCTAGTCAAGTCTTGGCTGCCTTTAGCAATTGGGCATGTACAAAAAGTAGTCTAGAGGGAATTCATGACAGTTGCCCAGTCCATTGAGGGTTAACAAAACTGAGAAGAAAACAGTCACTTCTTTCATGAAAATGAACCTTTCAACTGGTCAAAGCTCAGACGGGACTTCTAAATAAATAGCGAATGTAGAAAAATTTGAAAATTCACCAACGACTGGTTCGGTTCGGTTTTTCGGTTTTCACGTGATATCGATATCGGTTCAGTTTTTCAGTATATTGCCCATCTCTACCGGGAAGACAAATTTTCGGGTTCTTGTGATATAGTGATGATCTCCGTCCGTCCGTCCGTCCGTCCGTCCGTCCGTCCGTCCGTCACACCCTGAAAGGCTCCTAGGGTATTCAATTCGAAACGTTTAAACTATGCTAATTTGTTCAGGTAACATCTCTAGATGTGAACGGAGGTTTCAGAATTTTGATTTGGCCCCAAGTGGTTCCAGTGCAACCACTTTCATCGTTAGAAAATCAGTTTTCATCGAAAGGCTCCTAGGGTATTTAATTCGAAACGTTAAAACTATGCTAATGTGTTCAGGTAGCATCTGTAGATGTGTATAAAGGTTTTGGAATTTTGATTTGGCTCCAAGTGGTTCCAGTGGAACCACTTTTATCATTAGAAAATCAGTTTTCATCGAAAGGCTCCTAGGGTATTTAATTCGAAACGTTTAAACTATGCTAATGTGTTCCGGTAACATCTCGAGATGTGCATGAAGGTTTCAGTATTTTGATTTGGCTCCAGGTGGTTCCAGTGGAACTACTTTCATTGTTAGAAAATCAGTTTTCATCGAAAGGCTCCTAGGGTATTTAATTCGAAACGTTTAAACTATGGTAATGTGTTCAGGTGACATATCTAGATGTGCATGAAGGTTTTGGATATTGATTTGGCCCCAAGTGGTTCCAGTGGAATCATTTTTGTCGTTGCAAATCAGTTTTCATTGAAAGGCTCCTACGGTATTTAATTAGAAACGTTAAAACTATGCTAAGGTGTTCAGGTAACATCTCTAGATGTGCATAAAGTTTCGGAATTTTGATTTGGTCCCAGGTTTTTCCAGTGGAACCACGTTTATCGTTAGAAAATCAGTTTTCATCGAAAGGCTCCAAGGGTATGTAATTCGAAACGTTAAAACTATGCTAAGGTGTTCAGGTAACATCTCTAGATGTGCATAAAGGTTTCGGATTTTGATTTGGCCCCAGTGGTTCCAGTGGAACCACCTTTATCATTAGAAAATCAGTTTTCATCGAAAGGCTCCTAGGGTATTTAATTCGAAACGTTAAAACTATGCTAAGGTGTTCAGGTAACATCTCTAGATGTGCATAAAGGTTTCGGATTTTGATGTGGCCCCGGTGGTTCCAGTGGAACCACCTTTGTCATTAGAAAATCAGTTTTCATCGAAAGGCTCCTAGGGTATTTAATTCGAAACGTTTGAACTATGCTAATGTGTTCAGGTAACATCTCGAGATGTGCATGAAGGTTTCAGAATTTTAATTTGGCCCCAGGTGGTTCCAGTGGAACTACTTTCATTGTTAGAAAATCAGTTTTCATCAAAAGGTTCCTAGGGTATTTAATACGAAACGTTTAAACTATGCTAAGGTGTTCCGGTAGCATCTCTAAATGTGCATGAAGGTTTCTGAATTTTGATTGGGCCCCAAGTGGTTCCAGTGGAATCATTTTTATCGTTGGAAATCAGTTTTCATTGAAAGGCTCCTAGGGTATTTAATTAGAAACGTTAAAACTATGCTAAGGTGTTCAGGTAACATCTCTAGATGTGCATGAAGTTTCGGAATTTTGATTTGGCCCCAGGTTGTTCCAGTGGAACCACGTTTATCGTTAGAAAATCAGTTTTCATTGAAAGGCTCCAAGGGTATGTAATGCGAAACGTTTAAACTATACTAATGTGCTCAGGTAACATCTGGAGATGTGCATGGAGGTTTCAGAATTTTGATTTGGTCCCAGGTGGTTCCAATGGAACCACCTTTATCGTTAGAAAATCAGTTTTTATCGAAAGTCTTCTAGGGTATTTAATTCGAAATGTTTAAACTATGCTAAGGTGTTCAGGTAACATCTCTAGATGTGCATGAAGGTTTCAGAATTTTGATTTGGCCCCAGGTTGTTCCAGTGGAACCACTTTTAGTGTTGGAAAATCAGTTTTCATCGAATGGCTCCTAGGGTATTTAATTCGAAATGTTTAAACTATGCTAATGTGTTCAGGTAGCATCTGTAAATGTGTATAAAGGTTTTGGAATTTTGATTTGGCTCCAAGTGGTTCCAGTGGAACCACTTTTATCATTAGAAAATCAGTTTTCATCGAAAGGCTCCTAGGGTATTTAATTCGAAATGTTTAAACTATGCTAATGTGTTCAGGTACCATCTGTAGATGTGTATAAAGGTTTCAGAATCTTGATTTGGCCCCAAGTGGTTCCAGTGGAACCACTTTTATTGCTAGAGAATCGGTTTGCATTAAAACGCTGGATAGGTATTTAATTCAAAATGCTCAATCCATGCTAAGGTAGCATCTCTAGATGCGCTAAATGTTTCAGAATTTAGGTTTTACTCCGTAGTTCTCGGAGAACAACTATATTGCTAAGAAAACTGTTTCCATTGAAAGTCTCCTCATGTATTTAATTCAAAAAGTTTATGATGTGCAGCTAAATTGTTATGTAGCATTAACAGTAAACTAAACTTTTGTTTATTGTTAGTTGTCATATAATAATTGGTTATTATTGTTGGTATATAGCCTTCTTATTGGTTTGTTACCATTTCTTGAACTAAACAGACGCACACATGTAAAAGTCATATAAAGGATTTTTGCCTTTATAATTTAAAAATATTTCCTCCATACACAGTTATACTTATTTTTGTTCAGTTTACTAACAGAGAAGTAATCATAAAATCAAATACTAATCTAAAGTACTAATTACTATTATTATTATTATCATCATTATTATTGTTTCTTACAGGCTCATTCTTTTGAAACATCTAAAGTGTCTCAGAAATTCTTGAAATGTTGTAACTGCTTGCCGTGGGATATTAATGATTCTATAACAATTCGTGTACATACAGGATACAGAAAAAGATATTTTTGGTTGGTGAGTTAATTCTTTAGGCCTGGAAATACACAGAACCAATATTTTGCCACTTTTACTTCTTTCTTGAAACACGGTTACAAATGTTTGTTTCATTGTTATAGAGTAATTTTCATGGAAGCAACAGTAACTTAGGTAGTTAATAGACTACTAGTACTTGAATATTATGTAATGGTTTTTCCAGTGGTGTGGTATGTAATATTGTTATAACAGCTTATTGCATTTCTACCAGTAATGTTATTGGTCATACCAATTTAAATTAAGCATAAAAATCTGAACAATCCTTTAAAAAGTTATTTGAAAATAAAGTTAAAAATTAAAAAAAAATTGTTCCTTCCATGAATGCTACCATTTTATTACACTAAGTGTTGAATTTGTTTTTTAAAACTCTTACAGAACGTGACATAATCTGCATAAAGTATACAAGACCAGTACAACTTATATGGCAAATTCCAGTGGCAGGATTGAATAGGGTTGGTTAAACATTAATTGTAATAATTATCTTAATAACTATGTGAAATTTATGTTTATTAATCCGTTTATCTGCAGGTATGTCTTGAATAAATTTTATTACCTTGAGCATTACACTTTGATTCAAAATTAAAGCAATTTTAGTTTCAAGTATTTATTTCAGAGTTACTGTAAGAGTTGATGATTAATATAATAATAATAATAATAATAATAATATACACATTTATATAGCGCAAAAATTATAGTTCAGATGATATAGAACCATATTCTAAAGCGCTGTACATGTTACTGAGCTCGTGCAAATATACAAACGGAATATATACAGTATCTTACAGTCCAGAACATCACTTATAGGCTTTTGAAACAGGTATGTTTTGAGATCTTTCTTGAAAAGGTTGACATTTGACAGTCTTTTTATGTGTTCTGGTAAATTATTCCACAAGTGAGAGGGCCAGCAAATGAGAATGACCTATCTCCAAATGTCTTACACCTATGTTTTGGAAAATGTAGCAGCATTTTACCATCGGACCTCAGGTTGTATTGACACACATTCTTGGTATTAAGGAGTCCTTCTAAGTGGGCTGGTGACATGTTGTTTTGTGTCTTAAAAACTAATAATAAAGTTTTGAAAATTATTCTGTACTTGACTGGTAGCCAGTGTATTTTCCTCAGAACAGGAGTGATGTGTTGAGATCGTGATATCCTACATACTACTCGGGCTGATGCATTTAGTACCATCTGCAGACTGAGTACTGATATTGTGGAAGGTTGAACAGTAAGGCATTACAATAATCCAAATGTGAAGTTGCAAAGGCATGAACTAGGGTCTTTGTTGAGTCTTTGGCGAGGAACTGTCTTATCTGTTTAACTGTGTATAGACCTCTGAAAGCCTTATTGCACATATTTGTAACATGTCTGTCCATAGACATGGTAGAGTCGAAGGCGGCACCAAGATTACGTATTCTGTTATTTGCGCTGATGGCGGAATCTCCTACCTTCACTGAATTGATGTCAACTTTAGTGAGTTGTTGTCGTGAACCAATTATTAGGAATTCAGTCTTATCATCATTTATCATTAATTTGTTTGAAACCATCCACGTGCGAATGTCCGAAGTACATGATTCAATAGTTTCTAGAGCTTTAGTTTGATCCTTGATTGATGGTCGAAAAGAGAAATAGACCTGTGTGTCATCAGCATAACCATGGCCATCAGGCAGGTGAGATTCAATGATGGTGAACATTTTTGAAATATAGAATAGAAACAGAACAGGACCAAGGCAACTGCCCTGTGGGACTCCACATTCAAGATGGAAGTCTTTTGACAGATTACCGTTTATTGATACACGCTGCAGTCTATTCTTGAGGTATGATGATAGCCAGCTAGCAGCAACACCATTAAGTTCAAAATCAGAATTCATTGTCTCTAGCAGAATTTTATGACAAACAGTGTCAAAAGCAGCACTAAGGTCTAAAAGAACAAGCAATGTTACCCTTCCTGACTCCATATTAAGGAGGAGGTCATTCTGAACCCTGAGTAATGCCGTTTCAGCCGAGTGAAATTTTCTGAATCCAGACGTGTTGGCCGGTAACGGAGCATACATATCACTACGTAACATTAGTTGGTCAATTGCGGCTTTTTCACATAGCTAAGAGACGAACGGTAAGTTATTCACTGGTCTGAAGTTTTTAAACGCAACTTCTGCACCTTGTTTCTTCAGAAGAGGATTAACAATTGCTATTTTCCACGCACCAGGCACATATCCTTCCAGCAGAGACATGTTGATCATTTTTGTGATTACAGGAGCCAAAGAATCTACACATGATTTGACAATAGATGCTGGCATTGGGTCGAGTTGACATGAGGCATTTGAGGATTCTTTTATTAATTTGGTTACCTCGTGGATTTCGCAAGGTCGAAAAGTTGAAAGCTCTTTTTTTCTGTTTGTCTCTGTTTGATGTCAATTTTGTCTACATTTATGTTCTTAATTTTTTCCTGAATTAATTTTATTTTTTGGATGAAGAATTCGCCAAATTGATCAGCTATCTTTGATGGATCATCGTGTGGTGGAACTGACACACTTTGTTTTTCTGTACACAGATTTTTAACAACTTTAACAGTTTATTGATGTCACCATTACACGCTTCAACACATGCTGTGTAGTAAGATTTCTGGCATCTTTTAGTTTGTTGGAGAACTGATTACGAATAGTCTTATATGCTGCTTCCTCATTGTAAGATTTAGATTTTTCTTGCTTTCGACGATCAGCTTTCAGAGTTCTCAGTTCATTGGTAAACCAGGGTATACTTGGGCGAATAATTAATGTCTTTGTTTTCAGAGGGACATGCTCATCCAGTAGAAAAGACAATGTGTTGTTGTATGATTTTGCCAAATCATCCAGGTTAGCACACTGAAAATTACACAAATCTGATTTTTCAATGTCACATTTAAGCTTGTTAATGTCAATTTGATTGAATTTTCGGAGTGTTACTTCTTTACGTGTCAGTGATGGTTTTCGAACACCTAGTGTGCGCCCAACAAACGAATGGTCAGATAATCTGGATGGGATTAATGGCTCAGAAAGCTGAAAGTCATCATTACATCTTGTGGTGATAAGGTCAAGAGTGTGTCCAGAGGTATGAGTAGGCCCAGTAACATGTTGTTGTAAACCAAATGTTTCTAAGAGGTTCATAAACTTGTGAGCACCACTGTCATTGTTGTCATCCATATGTATATTAAAATCACCGATGATAAGGAGTTTTTCAGAACACATAACAATGGATTCAAGGTACACAGAAAATTCTTCAAAGAAAACACTGGTCGAGATAGGATGATTTTTGGAGTAAGGTGGTCGATATACACCCACAGTTCGGATGTTGATGTCAGCCCAGCATATAGAAGAAAAAATCGTTCAACATGTTTGTGTTTTAACCAACAAAACTCTGAAATATGGTGAAGGGTTCACTGAATTGATATATATGATGCATTTACACAGTACTGCCTGTTCTTGTTAGTCGTTTTTGAAGTTGGGGTGGGGGTGGGGGGGGGGGGGTAGGGATAAAATTATAGTCTGAATTATTTTGGAATTTCTATGATCAAACATTTTGATTCAAACTAGTCTTCTAATTTCACACTGTTCAAAATGTTTTTCCGAATTGAATAAGGTTTTTTACCCTTGACCTAACAGAGTGGTCTAAACAGCCAGAAACATGATCTTAAACAGTTCTCTATAAAACATAAATATGGATCATTAGAACAGGCTAGTTGACTTGGTTCAAGTGATAACCATAATTCTATGGTTTTATTGAAACTGTTGGGATTTTCTTTTAAACAATGTTGAATTTGATTTGTTTTTTAAACACCTGTGTTAGATAAAGCATTAAATAATGGCAAAGGACATATAATAGGCACAGGCAGTATTATTATATTTTACCTTTTTAATATTAACAACAACATGTATATGTGTCAGTACACTGGAAAAACATTAAATTGTCTGAGAATTATAG
This sequence comes from Pictodentalium vernedei, assembly GCA_031216915.1. Lineage (NCBI taxonomy): Eukaryota > Metazoa > Mollusca > Scaphopoda > Dentaliida > Dentaliidae > Pictodentalium > Pictodentalium vernedei. The sequence goes on from CM062293.1 coordinate 490,662,169, forward strand.
TAACATATCAGAAATATGAAAATTGAGCCAATTGAAAGGAGTAAATGAAAATTTAAACTGAGGTTTAAGAATGTTGTTTTCAATAACGTAACATAATATGTACAATTTAATGAAGCATCTTAACCCTTTACCCAACGAATCGCCCGCATCCGCCCGCGAAATATGCAAATTCAGCAGCTGAAAAAATATTTTTTTTCAAAAAATTTCAACAAAACCATATCATGTGACCCCTCTTTGGAACGAGCTCGTTGAGCTCGTTCCAAAGAGGGGTCACATGATATGGTTTTGTTGAAATTTTTTGAAAAAAATTAAAAAATGATATTTAAAATAATAAATTTTGATATCGTCTGCGTTGGTTAAAGGGTTAAATGTAGATGATCATCCTGTCTGTCTTTGACAAAAGTACTTTATTGGCAATGGCTGGTTGGAACAGGGCTCAAAATAAGTGGTTTCGCATCGCTATTTGCTATGCAAAACATGCTAAAAGCTAACCAATTTTCAATTATGTATAGCATTTTGCGATACAATATATTCAACTGCAGCCTAATAGGCTGCAGTTGAATATCTTGTATTGCAAAATGTAAAAATGAAAATTTGCAACAAACTTTGCAAGCTAGTTCACTGATTCTTCACCCATGATATAAGATTAACTCTCTGTCTCGCATGAGCAACTTCATATGTAACGTGAATTTTATTGCTTTAAATTCATCCTGCATTGTTTCTGCATTTTGCATAAAATACCCAGTCAAAGTAACTTTAAAGCCCATCAAATTAAGAAATGTCACGCATTTGGAAATATCTAAGTCCATGCAGTTGTTAAGCGCAGTTCAGTTGAAAAACATAGCTGGAATGGATGGACATTATTCTATCTGCTCAGAAGAGTTCAAAACAAAACAGTATGGCATAACTCCGGTATACAAGAACTGCTATGCAATTTAAACAAAATGCTATTCATTTTTCGGAAATGTGTAGCATTTTGCTACGCATAGAAAAAATTTATTTATTTATTTTGAGCCCTGGGTTGGAATCACAGGGAGTTTCGCATAAGTGGAAAAGAACCTGTGGAAGATGTCTCGTATGTTACCAGAATTGTTTGAGAAAGATAAAGGTAAAGTTCACATAAATGTTACACATCAGATGTTACATTTTTAACTCTAGTTTGAGGTATTTTTATGGGTTTGGTGTGGTCGTCCGTCGGTCCATACGTCCGTCTGTTCGGGCGTCTGTCCGTCCCAAATAAGCTTTGGCACACCCTACAGGCCGCATCTCTCACCCGATCATCTTGAAACTCGGGAGGCTGACTTGGTATGATGAGTAGATGGGAACGTCCCTTTTGGTCACTATCGTATAGACACTTTAGCTGCCACGACCGCAAATCCAAAAATTCCTTGGCTCATTTGTGAATAGTTTTCTTCAAAACCTGACTGTATCACTCGGTATGGCAAGTAGATGGGCACGTCCCCTTTTGGTCTCTGTCTTGTAAACACTTTAGCTGCCACGACAAATTTGGCACACCCTACAGGCCACATTTATGCATGGATTTCTTCAAAACTCCGCAGTATGATTCAGTATGGTAAATAGATGGGAACTTACCCCTCCTATCGCTGTAATAGTAACACTTTGGCTGCCATGGACGCGAAGCCATATTTCTACATCTTGCAAACCTTATTTATGCATGGATTTCTTCAAATCTACACAGTATAATTCAGTGTGGTAAGTAGATGAGATTTTTACTTCATGGAGAAAGGGAAGTAACTTTAAATTTTGGAATTTCTCAATGCTTTTGATAAGCATATTACCCCTTAACTTTGTGCCACATGCTAACCATATGTTCTTTTTTTCTCCACTCCCCATTTTCACTATACTTTTATTGAATCTTTTTATAACCCTATACTCAACCCAGCTTTTCCCCAAAGTATACTAAATTCATGAGCAGTTTTCAATAAAATTTTACAAAAATGGTTCATTTTGGAGCAGAACTTTTTATATGCACCTTTATTATCAGGTCCTTACCTAGATGTGTGCCTTTGTTGTGTCACATACTATAAAAGTACATGTCTTACTCAAGCTGAGCTACAGTGTCACTGATACTTTCATTTAAAGCTTAGTAATGAGAAGTTTTTCATAGCATCAAATGAAAATACATTGTTCATGTCACCTTGTTTGTGCCACAAAGGTCAAGGTTACATAGATTTGGAATCTCAAATCATAAAAACTTCTGTCTTTGTCATTACTTCACAACAATGGGACCTTGTTTGTGCCACAAAGGTCAAGGTTACATAGATTTGGAATCTCAAATCAGAAAAACTTCTGTCTTTGTCATTACTTCACAACAATGGGAGTATTGATATGAAAGTTCATAGATTAGTAAAGAAGAAAGGAAACTTTTGCTGCAGCACATCACAAGGTCTGTGTAACTGTCTGTACATCAATTCTACTAGTAGTTTAACTCTACAATTGATAGCAATGAAACTTTAAACAAGGATAAATATGTAAACGTAGAAAATATCTGTCTTGGTTATTTTGGTGTCATTTGATACTGGGCAGTAACACTTGTCTTCTTGATAACCATATACAGTAGAATCCTCTTAATTGAATATCCACTTTGTCAGTGAAAATTATTCAATTAACAGGAGTATACAATTAACAGGGATTTGGTCATTTTCCTGTGTTTTGGAGTAACCTCTTTATTTATTGTATTGTATCTTGTTTGACAGAGCTCACAGAGCTCTGTCAAACAAGATATAATAGAATAAATGCCTGTATTGGATGTAGTGAGTCCAAAAAGGTTGATAAATAAGGGGAATTTGGTGAGTGTCACAGTAATTTTTTCGACATAGTACAAACCTTTATGTACAATTAACAGGAGTTTACTCTACAACCCATATGCAATTAATAGATCAAATTTGTACCGAAGGTATGGTAAATGGTTTTGTGTTTGAAAATTATATTCAATTAATAGGGATATACAATTAAGAGATATCCAATTAAGTGGGCTCCACTGTACCTTATCAACCATTTATTGATGAAAATGATTAGCATCTCAGTATTGATATGATAAACATCTTGATGGGAAATGCTATAGTTGTCATCAGGAATCCCAAATTTCATTACCTCATTGTGATTTATGTAAGTTACAATCAGAGGAATAAAAAGACTTATTTTTTATTCCTATTCTTATTATTTATAAAGCAACTACAAAGAAAAAAAATGTCAGCTGTAGTATCTGTATTTAGAAGTGAAAAGACCAATGATTTTCTTACTTAAATCTAAGACTTTTAACCCTTTACCCAACGAATCGGCCGCATCTGCCCGCGTAATATGCAAATTCAGCAGTTGAAAAAATGTTGTTTTTTTTTAAATTTCAACAAAACCATATCATGTGACCCCTCGTTGGAACGAGCTCGTCGAGCTCGTTCCAACGAGGGGTCACATGATATGGTTTTGTTGAAAGTTTTAGAGATATTTGAAAAAATGATATTTAAAAAAATAAATTCTGATATCGTCTGCGTTGGGTAAAGGGTTAAGCACTGGGCCAATAAAACTATTTAGGAAGTGCTTCACTAAAATTTGTTATAAACTGTAAACACTGAACTTGCCTGTAAATTAAAAAAAAAATCCATTCACACCATTAGCCGAGTTGCGAAGGTGATCCCTTTGGAATTTTACTTGTATCCTATGAAATCCCAAAATACAGAAAAAAAACTTCTGACTTGGAAGCCCCATTACAAAATCAATTGGGCAGGGGTTCTCCTTTCTCTATGGTAATACTCTGGGCTGGAAGGCATATGCCTAATAATAATGATGAAAAATCTCAGAATCAAGACATGTTTGTGCAACAGCGAACATGATACTGTTGCAAGACGGTTGCTCTGACATTTCTCAGACACGCAGAAGGATATTAAAGGAATAACTTGTGTTTTGATTGCATTCGTGAAGTCATATTCAATTTTTATAACACATGTACAGTATTAAATGGATTTTTCTCTAAACTTCACAATTGTTTATCCACAAAGCAAACTGAAAAAAATAAGTTATTTCTAATAATTTATTTATTCGCCTATTCACCATACCTCACCCTACCCTCTCCCTGACCCCCCACCCAGTATCAACCAACCTAAATCGCACCCAAATCTAAACACCACCAACCCCTGCCCCATATCATCTGTGCCACCTCATTCCACCACAACCCAACACCAGCAATACATAACCCATTCACATCACATCACCTACCCCAGCCCACCCTACCCTACCCAACCATATATAATCCCAGCCCAACTCCAGCTGACCCCCATGCAAACCTAAACACAACCAACCCCCACCCCGTATCACCCACCCTACCTCATTCCACACCAATGCAACCCCAACCATCATAGCATCATTCACACCACCCCTACTCCACCCTGATACTCACCATACCCTGACCACCACCCCTGTGCCAATCCCATACTGCACTAAACCAAGCCTACCACTACCTAACCTCACACCACCACCCACCCACCCTCCCTCACCCCCTCATCTTCATCCCAATCCCAACCCCAATCCATCTCCACCCCATCACCACCACCTACCCATTTCCTCCCCAACACTGCCATCCCACACTGCAACCTGCATACCCCTACATATCAGCCATCCCACTCACCCCACCCCATATGCTACATCCTAACTTAACCCCATCCTCCGCTCTGACTGACCCTAATACTTTTGATTGTTTCTGCAAAACTGTTGACTCAAATATTCTTCTGTGTGATACAAACTGTTTTCCTGGTTAACTTGTCACTTGTTAATTGACACTAATTTGGTGAAGGCCATTAATGGTGAAAGTTTTGAAGAGTTTATGGTGCATATGTTTTAGAGAGATTTCTTAGGTTTTTTAGAAAGTATCTCAACTAAGATTATTTCATTATCTTTCAAAGAAAAAGTAACTTTGGATTTTTTAATTCTTAACGATAGATACTCAATATCATTTTGAATGGAAAATTTAAGTAGATTAAAATTTTCACTGTATTTCATGAAGCCATGTAGCTATGGATTGGGAACCCTGGAAAGTGGAGCAGTGCTTGTTCACTGTGGTAAACAGGCTCCGTTTTTTACTGGTAAAATAGGACCCAGTAACCAATGCTTGGGAGGTGCAAATCCTGTCTAAAATGGGCAACATGAATTATTAATACTCACCTTTGGTCTTAGGCCGATATTCATGTTGTGGTCATGATTAGCCATTGTGCAAAAATATGTGACCTTAAACACCAATAAATAAATATAAAAATGTAGCTATGGATGCTGTTAGGACACAGTCTGGGCAGGTTCTAATGATATCTATTTTTAAATTTTTTGAGACATATCAATTACGCTGTGTTTGCCTCATTTTGGTTAATATTCTTGTAAACTTTGCAACATTAGGTAGAGGTTAATCATGTAATATTTGCCGATACTAATTTGTTTACTGTGGAATTAAAAGCACCTCCTATTGAACTGATACAGAAAATGCCTTAAAGTGAAATAATGTCTGCCAAGATATGTAAAATTTTTCAAGGACTAACAATATTTAAGCCAACAATAAGATGCTTATTGTCGTCAATTATTAAATGTTCAACAGTGCTTTAACAGTTTTATTAAATTTTTGTATACAATTATGTGAATGTTGATGAAATTGAAACTGATGGCAACCAAACTTGTATAGTTGTATTCAGAAACTTCAAATATTTTTCAGGTTTTTTTGGCCTTATTGCGCCAATATTCTTACATTTTGGACACAATGTTGGGTTAAAAATTTTTAAATGACAAATCTAATAATGTTTTTTTTACTGTTTGCCAAGAGAAAAATGAAGTAAACCTTTACTAACAAAATAGACCAGTTTTATACTGTTGAAAAAAGTTTATGACAATCTTTGTCAATAAAATTATAGATATGTGTATGTCAAAGGGCCAACCCCATTGACATCCATAATTCTATTTTTTTATTGAGAATTGGCAAAATATATAAACAGAGCGACACACGCATGTGAATGGGTTAATCGATATGGCACGAGTGTCAGCACGGAAGGATAGAACGAGAGGCCAGAGGCCTCGAGTTCTATCCTTCCGCGATGGCACAAGTGCCATATCGTTTAACCCATTCACAAGCATGTGTCGTTCTGTGTTTATTACATGCCTTCACGTCTGTAAAAACAATTATTACACGGACACTCAGCAATTCATTTGACAACTATCAACAAAAGGAACACATTTTATCGCCACCCAAATCCATGTCACTTTTTCGTTCCCTGAGTTCTAATGTGTTCTATGTGCCTACTGGCACATAGAACACATTGGAACTCAGTGGACGATTTTCAGCTATCGCTGCACAATTTGTAGAAAATTCCAGTGAAATTTCGCTTCTATTTAAAAATAGTCCATCAACGATTTCTCTTCTGCATATATGTGCGGAACAGATTTTTATTTTCCACACGGTTTAGTATTGCTGTAGCTGGGGAGTACATAGAACAGGCATGTAATAAATTAAACTTCATGCTTGTTGGGTTTAGGTGTAGTTTATGGCTTCTTATGTTGGGACAGTGGTTAATGGGGTACTACTGTACTAGCGAAGTGTAATCTCTTTCAAATTTCCAGTTACTTTTATCGTGTTGATTTCACCTAATTATATCAATTTTTAAACATTTTTTGTAGAAAGTGATATGGATGAGAAAAAGATACCTCTGTAGATATAAAATGGATGCATGGTTTCAAATGGTTCTACTTATTATGCTAGGATTGGTAATGTTGAAGAAAATACTGGACTCAGGCGGAAGAGAACATGCATAACATATCGACGACCAAAAGGTAAAAATAATGCCAGACAGATATCTGAGAAGTATGAAAATGTGTTGGCTGATCAGCAGAAAAATATGGCAGATGAAATACCAGAACGTCTACAGCAGTCTGGTTGTCCCTCGCGAACATCAAGCAGTGGTGATTGTAGTACAGATAATTGTAAGAATAAAGCCAACAGGGACTCATCTGAAAACATTTCCAATGTAGAAACACTGCCTGCTTGCAGGAAGAGAAAGAAACGATCCTCTGAAGTGGAAATGTCACTGGATAATATGAATAATCTTCCATTAACTGAAGAGATTATTACTAGATGGCACAGAAGGAAAAGTTATGAAAACACAAATGAGAACAGTGCCCCAGGTTATAAAAACTAAAAATATGAAAAACAAAGTAGTGTATTTATAAAGCTAAATGATATAGAAATATCAGATAAGACATCAGTTACAGATGGTGTTTTAGACAATGTGTTGAAAACGTGTGTTATAGATAGGAATCCTGATAGAGAAGAGAATGAAGAAGCTGAAAGACCAATACATTTACAACAGTCTTGTTGTCCCTCTCAAGAATCAAAAGGTGGAAAATGTAGGAGAGAAAAATATGAGGACAAAGGCGACAGGGACTCAAACATTACCACTGTAGAAACACTACCTGCCCCTGAAAGAAAAAGAAACGATCTTCTGAACAATATAAGGAAATTAAATCGGGAAAGGAAAGAAAAAGATTGTGTGAATCGGCAAGTTGCTCAACCCAGAAAGTACAAGAAATGGCTTTTCAATGAAAAAGAAAGGAGTGGTCTATAAAAAATTTAAGAATGAGTGAACAAGACAATGAAAACAAAAAGGAAACAGAAAGAAAAAGAGTGAGTGATTTAGGGGATAATTATGTTGTATTTGATTGTTTGGGGCCGTAAACGATGGTTTTACTGTCGCAAATTGAGTTTTGCCGGCGACGCGTTATACAACAAATACAACATAGTTATCCCCATTCTAATATAATTCGTCTGAAAACGGAGATAGATTTGATCTCCCAACTATAAAACAACGCCTTGTTGAAGACAACATTGTCAACAATTTAAAACTAAAAATACAGACTTCGTGACGTCATTTGGGAGTTCCGAACCAAATCACGAAATATATTTTACGCTGCCACAACACAAATAATTCCAAACGTCATTTTATCACCAATAACAAAATATACTTATATTTGTACTGACAACATTTATCATGTTTAAATGTTTGTGACAATCTGAAAACAAAATACGCCGGCTGCTTTCTCTGCTTAAAGTTTAGAGTTCACCTTGTGATGTTTCAGTCGGCGTCGGAAAGCACCCGAGGATTTACCATTAAAGTTAAAAAATTTGAGATCTTTGATTGGAAGCCCTTGTTTAAACGTAATAATTACTTATGGTTACAGAACAGTTGTTCATTTCAAACTGTTTCTAGGAAGTGATGTCTTGTGGAATTGGGCTACTGGTATTGACATAATTGTTGCAGAACGAATAGTTCACCTCTCTCAGTGGTGAATGCGTTTCTGTCGCTGTACATACATGTGGTGCCACGAACGCAGGTAACAAATTAGAAAATGAAAGGACCGCTTGCACTTGAAGTCGATGTTATAACATCGCTAGCGGATCTGTCAGAAATATTTTTGCCTTGAACAATTAAAATTATTATTGCCAGTTGTCGGAATTTTGGTTTTCTATTTCGCACATAGCGTCCATAAATTCATCATCGTACGAAAAATGGCTATTTATAAATTATATTTTCATATCGCTTACTGGTTCCACACGGTTTCCGTGAGACCGTCGAAATCAGTTTTTTAACACTCATTTCATTACTCAGCAGACTCTGCCAAACCCCTATTCCACATTAATATTAAACTTTCCAACTTCATCCATATTAAATACAGTTAATTACAAGAGAGATAGAGAACGTTTTTTACAGCAAGTCAACGCGTTCACAGTGTTTGTTTACATTGGATACGGTAGTCAATGACTCCAAATGGAACGAAAATAGAACGCCCACGAATACATCTTGACTTCCTGAAATAGTTTTTGACAACATAAAATTTGCGACAGGTTACGCTGATTTTATTGTCGCAAATTTTATTGATTAACCAATCAAATTTCGAGATTTATAGTAATTGTATTAGAATTAAGAAGTTACTCAACCCAAAAGAAGTTGGTGTTGAAAGAAACTGATCTTCAGAGAAAAAGAAGACAACGATCTGGCCTGAATTCAGGAATGACTGAACAAGATAAAACAACAACAACAACAAAAAAAAAAACAGAAGAAAGAAAAAGAAAGAGTGATTTAATCCTTTACCCAACGTAACAGCCAAAACCGGCCAGTGCTATTCTCAATAATTGCCAATTAATTTTCATTGTTTTTTCATTTTTTGTCTCAAAAACATAGGTTATGACTCCTTATTGGAACGAGCTCGTCGAGCTCGTTCCAATGAGGGGTCATAACCTATGTTTTCGAGACAAAAAATGAAAAAAATTCGTTATTCAAGGATTTTTTTGCAGGTGTCGTCTGCTTTTCATGTTAGGTAAAGGGTTAAGAAAAAGTAACTCAGCCCTAAAGAAGTTGGAGTTGAAAGAAACTGATCTTCAGAGAAAAAGAAAACAATGATCTGACCTAATTCCAGGAATGACTGAACAAGATAAAGGAACAACAAAGGCAGAAGAAAGAAAAAGAAAGAGTGATTTAAGAAAAAAATTACTCAACCCAAAAGAAATTGGAATTAAAAAAAAATTGATTTCCAAAGAAAAAGAAAACAATGATCTGACCTAGAATTAAGAATGACTGATAAAGACAAAGAAACAAAAAAGACAGAAGAGAAAAAGGAGTGGGTGGTTTGAAAAGAAAGTACTCACCACAGAGACAATTTTATTTCCAAATGAAACAAAATACTGCATTTTGATTGGCTGAGAGGTAGCTACTGAGGATTGCAAATTAAAAAAACAAGAATACACAATAGCAGGCTCTTTGGCAAAAAAGTACCCAGTTTTAATTATTAATACGTACCTTCTGCTAGGTTATATTAGAACAAAAATAAAAATACAGGAAATTTGATATTTATGAGCAATGAAATATTACAGATATGGATATCTCATTGAGCCAGTTCCAATGACATCCATATTTGTCAGTTTTATTAAAAAACATATAAAGTACAAATTTTCTATCAGCTTTTTCCCACAATGTAGGTTAAAGTATTAAGTACACCACAATTCTTGGAAATAAATCCATTATCCTTGTGTTTTCCAGGGCGTATGGGAGTTTACACCGGTCTGGGAACTCATACACCCTTCGGCTTCGCCTCAGGGTGCATGAGTTCCCAAACTGGTGTCACTTCCCATACAGCCTGGAAAAGGATAACTAATAGTATCTAAAGAAAAAAGATTTAGAAAGAAAACATCTACTGCAAATTTGAGAATAAAAGAAGAAAAAGAAACAGAAATGGCAAAAGAAAGAAAAAGAGCAGGTGATTTTAGAAGTAAGTGCCCATTGCAGATACAATTGTGGCTAAAAGATAAAGCTACCCAAAGAAAAGGGAAGGAACTGTATAATCAATATTTGTCCTCCGAGATAAAGACTCAGAAGCTCACTGCCGATAAACAGAGAAATATTGTTTTTTCTTGTGATATTCAGAAGAATATATTGCCTCCTAGAAAACATAGTTATCTGGTCAGAAGTCTCAATAAACATCAAAGAGAGGTTAATTATTTTATTTTATTGTGGTGTCGAGAGTTATTTCAGTCAAGAAAAACAGAGAAGAAACAAGATCCATTTTACATTTTACTTACTGGTGGTGCTGGGACAGGAAAAAGCCATGTTATCAAAGCAATTGTTGATATGTGTAGGAAAGAACTGCAAGGTCTCAGCGAATCGGTAGATAAAATCACAACAATTCTAACTGCACCAACTGGATTTGCTGCTCCTAATGTGGATGGGTGGACAATACATTGTGCTTTGTCTTTACCAGTGGCAAAATGTGGACATGAATACCAAAGTTTATCTCATGGCAGACTATCAACACTTCGATTTATTTTTGAGAATTTGAAAGTACTTGTAATTGATAAAATTTCAATGGTTGGCTATCCTCTTTTATACTTAATCCACACAAGACTTCAGGATATAATGGGAACAAAAAGACATGAAGTGTATTTTGGTGGTGTAAGTATTTTGGCTGTTGGAGATTTTCACCAGCTTCCTCCTGTAAAGCAGCAGTCTGTCTTTGGTCTGCCACTAGATGGATATCTAAGACTTATTCCAGTGCATTTATGGAAGGATTTATTTGAAATGATTCAAACTCAGAAGATAACGAGGCAGAGTGATGAAGAGTTTGCTTGCTTGTTAAACAGAGTCAGAATTAACGAAATTACTTCTTCGGATGTGAATGTTTTACAATCTAAACAAATATCTATCCTAAATATGCTCTTCATGCTTTTGCATTCAATAAAGATGATGGTGACTATAGTGAAAAAAATGCTCAATTCCCTGAAAGAACCTCTGAGACACCTTTATGCCAAAGACCAATCAAAGGGTAAAAAACATGATAACATTGGTCGCCTCCTTCCAGACAATCCAAATAAATCTGGTGGTTTATGCAAGCTGATATTTTTGTGAGTGGGAACCCGTGTGTTGCATATTAGGAATTTTTGCACTGATAATGGATTAGTGAATGGTGCCCAGGGAGTTGTTAAGGGTTTTCTACAGGCCGGGTGTGATGTGACAACAGCAGTTCTTGTAAAATTCTCTGATCCAAAAGTTGGAAAATTTCAATGCAAATAGTCAATCTGCCAGACAAAACTCTTACACCAACTGACCTATTGAAGTAGCATTTAGTGTAAGAGAATACAAAAGTGAGGTTACCAGAAGACAATTTCCTTTGGCACTTGCATTTGCTTGCACAATACATAAGGTACAAGGTTTGTCTCTTGAACAGATTGATGTTTGCTTTCAGAAGAAGTTTAAGCTGCGACAAGCTTGTGTTGCTTTAAGTAGGGCGAAGACTTTAAATGGATGACATCTTACCAATTTTAATGAAAAGAGAATATCTTGTAGTGAACCGGTACAAACAGAAATGGAGATACTGAAGCAAAGGCCACTACCAATTCCAGATGCACCCTCTTTTTACCCTGGATCTAATTATCTTGGGGTATTACATTTGAATATCAGATCATTACCACTTCACATTGAAGGTTTGAAAGTCCATTCAGAAGTATTGCAGTGTGATGTAATTTGTTTGTTGGAAACATGGCTAAAGACAAACTGCAAAAGTGATGATTTACATTTAGAAGGTATTACAATGCAGCGGCTACACAGATCTGAGAGTGACAAAGACCAAACATGTACAGACCGTTGCAAAAAGTGTAACAGTTGACCTGTAACCAAATATAATCCCAAATGGCGATTTCAATGTTGACTTTCTAACTGATCCTGACTCCCTGCTTGCTAAATATTTTCATGAAGCTGGATTTAAAAAGAAACAAATGTTTCTACTCATGTGTTTGGTTCTCTAGATCAAATATATGTTAAAGGCGATTTATCAGTTTTGAAATCTGGATTGATACCAGTTTATTATTCTGATCATGATCAGGGACGTAGCTAGAGGCCTTTTAATGGGGGGGGGGGGTGAGACCCTTTAAAATTCCAACTGGGAATTCCGACACACGAGCGCCGTAGGATGGTAGGCGCGAAACTGCGGGCGCCAAAGGCGCGAATCTTTGGCAGGGAGTCTGCGGTCCTCCCCTAGAAAATTTTGAAAAATTGATGTGCTCAGGTGCGTTTTCATGGGTTCTGGTAATAGTTATAAGGCTAATTTTCAGTTCCAAATTCAGTGATTTTTTGTAGGGAAACATTTTTAATTCGAGTTGGATACAAATTTTCAATATCTTCTTGCTTTGCCCAAATTGTCCCCAGTGACTCGTACGCCTCCTGTCTGACGGACAAATATGAAACATCGCCTTTGGGAAAGTGGGAGTTTTGTGTTTCTAGAGCATTTCACAGGCACTTGACATGACAACAAGTACTTTTTTATTAACCCTTTGAACCTGTAAGACCGCTTTTCCGGTCCAGGATCATGACACACCGTACATTTAAAAAGTAGAATGGCTGCTTAGTGAATTTGTAGGGTAGACCAATCGATATTTTCAACGTGCAGCCCAAAGGCTGCACGTTGAGAATATGGATTGGTCTACCCCAAATGATGATTATGGACTCTTCTAATTGATGTCATTCAGACTGCAGGCCGCGTGGAGTCGGAAGTCTTTGACCCGATTTTCACCCGAAAGTCTCGGTAGTCGGAATATTTCCTTATTATGGTCCCCCAGTCGGAAAAATAGGTTTGCTAGTGAATTATACCGTATATTCAGTAGTTTTTAAATTTCTAACTGTTGATATTTTTGCCCTCCGAATTTCCAACTATTGAGGTTTTGTCAAATATTGGGGGGGGGGGGGGGTAAGACCCCCCCCCCCCCCCTGTCGCGACGTCCCTGATCATGATGCTGTGTTTGTTGTGATATCACCAGATGTAACTTGTGAACTTGAAGGAGTCAACAAAATGCCAATAATCAAGCAAGACGATAATCGACACATCAATCTGACATCGTGTAACAAGAAACATGTAACTGTAGGTAAAGGGTGTTCTGCTGAAGGTGCATGTAAATTCAACACACAGAAATCCCCTAAATCCACAAAGCCGTATAATGTTGCATCTGTACAAAAATCCATTCAGTCCACACTAAGCCTGCTGCTGTTTCATGTATATGGAAATCCATTCAGTCCACTAAGCCAGCCACTGCCCCACCTATACAGGAATACTTTCAGTCCACTAAGCCTGCTGCTGGTTCGTCTGTTCAGAAATTCCATAGATCCACTCAGCCTACTGCTGTCCCATCAGTTCAAATAATGTACCAGACAATATTAGTTACCCCGTGTCTGATCACGTGGTACGGGTTTTCACCTACCAGAAGCCAGCCGTATCCCATGAGGCCTTTGGCTTCATGGGATACGGCTGGCTTCGGGTAGGTAAAAACCCGTACCACGTGATCAGACACGGGGTAACGAATTTATCTATTGACTTTCCGTTTTAGAAGTACAATCTATTTCATGTGTGAACACAAACAGCATGAGATCTTTTATCTTCCATTGTTGAGCCACACAGGTTTCTGTGGAATTTTTTTGCAAAAGAGTTTTTGTGAAAATATGCTGATATGACTAGTATAAAAAAATTATTGAATTTCTTTTTTCTTTTTTGTCTCAAAAACATAGCTTATGAACCCCACAATGGAGGGTCTTCTACGGGGTATGGACAATTTGTAGATTTCGGAACGAGGCTTCCACTGGGTATGGGAAATTTGTCAGTGGCGCTGGGCGGACGTATCGTGGGTTTCAATGACTATGTCTCATACCACGTATCTATCAACCAATCAAATCAAAAAATTCACTTTTGTCAATAGATAAGAACATTTGACAATTGAGTAAAATCATTGCTCTGTATTATTCATTTATTGACTTCTAATAATATTTTGGATTTTTCAGGCTCAAACATCCTCTTTTCAGACAGAAGAAACTAGTCAAGAGAATTTATTTAGTGATGATAATGATGACGATTTAATTAAATCTTTGAACAGTTCAGCAGTTATATAGAGGATATGGAATGAGTGTTTTTCTCATATAATATGAGCAATTTTATTTAATGGAAGATATCATAGAAAAGAATAGACAACCATATGACTATTGTCCGATTGACATTGATGAGGCTGGAACTTGGTTGGAAAATGAAAACCTAGACGTTGATATCTGAAATAATTTAGGAGCTGATAAAGATGGCAGCAAAGATGATGAATCTGAGGATATACAACTCCCAGAGCTTGCAAGTAGTGAGTCAGATTTTTCAAGAAAATCGTCAAAGCAAGATATTGGTTTTTCTTGTGTTATACAGAAGAATAAATTGCCTCATAGAAACATAGTTATCTGGTCAGAAGTCTCAATAAACAGCAAAGAGAGGTGTATGATTTTATTTTATTGTGATGTCAAGAGTTTTTTCAGTCAAGAAAAACAGAGAAGAAACAAGATCCATTTTATATTTTTCTTACTGGTGGTGTTGGGACAGGGAAAAGCCATGTTATCTGTAGGTAAAGGGTGTTCTGTTGAAGGTGCATGTAAATTCAACACACAGAAATCCCCTAAATCCACAAAGCCTCTACAGAAATTCATTCAGTCCACTAAGCCTGCTGCTGTTTGATGTATATGGAAATCCATTCAGTTCACTAAGCCAGCCACTGCCCCACCTATACAGAAATACATTCAGTCCACTAAGCCTGCTGCTGGTTCGTCTGTACAGAAGATACATAGATCCACTCAGCCTACTGCTGTCCCATCAGTTCAAGTAACTGGATACTCACCTCCATCATTGACAGTGGATAGTTTTCTCGCTGCCACAGTTGAAAAACAATTACAAGTAGCAACTCATTTTAATGTACCTTTAAAAAGTGACTCCATTCGATATGCTGAATTGTATGATTCACCATACCCACTGTACTACAGTTGCTAGGCCGTAAAACACGGAATGTTCAAATTTACCTGATAGAAGGTGGTGGTAATTGTTTTTTTAGAGCAATTTGCAAGGAACTTTAAGGATCAGAAAAGTACCATTATAGATTCAGAATAGAACTATGCAACTTCATTGAAACCAACCCACTCACTTTTGAAAACTGGACTGATGTAGAAATAACACAGTATGTGTCACATATGCAGAGAAGAAGAACATGGGCCACATAACTGGAAATAATTGCAACAAGTATTTTTTTCCAAACCAGTATCTACCAATTTCCTGACAGATATGTAGATCGAAATCAAAGTGGATGGCAGTGTATACGAATTCCTCCTGTTGATATTCAGCTTTTTGAATCAGGTTCTGGTGGTATACCCATAAGAGGAAACATACACCTGAATCACACTTGGGGAAAACATTTTGACAGAATAGTAGCAGTGTAGCAGAAGTGATGAGTAATGATGTACATATGTAAAATATATGTGAGTATAATTAAGCAATTGATGTACTTATTGCAGAAGAAAAGTTGAAATAGCTTGAAAGGCCACTTTAGTGCCTATACATATAAATTGTTTATACAATTTCTCCACCCATGATCCACCTGTTACTGTTAGTTAGAGAGTATTATTTTTCTGTATATTGGAAAGGCTTATTCATACTCTCCAGTAATCAGAAACAATATAATATTTATGTGTAAGAGTTATCTTTGTGTATATCATTTGTAGTATATCATTCATTATAAAATATATTAAAATATAATGTTTGTTAAGAAAAGGTGAAATACTAGCTGTAAATACTGTAATTTCTAACATTTCTGACATGTTTTTATAATTAACTGGTAGACTGATGAAAGCCCATATTTGGGCATTATGGAAAAGTGCTGGAAGCCGATTTTTGGCTTTACAACTGACATAAGATTTTACTTTTTTATTTTGTGTGAAAATATTAAGATAAACATTCTTGGAGAATGCCTGTAGGCATTCTCCAGTAATATGTGTCTGAACAATGGTTATGAACAAACACATGGATCATTCTAGTTGCTTACCTAAGTAGCATGTTGTAAAAGGTGAAAACCACTGATTATTGGAGGCGGCGATTATTCCACAAGTGATGTGCTATTTGTCTATTATGTCAGTACTGAGTTCACTTTCAAGAACAATGAGAATAAATAAGAAAGAGAAAGAATTTTCTACAACGATAACTTTTACTGTTATTTGTGGTTGTGTATATATCTTCTTGTCCATTTTATGATTTTGTGAAGTGTAATATCTAAAATCCAATACCTTTTCAGAGTGGATTTGAAATTTATTGACCACCATTCTAAATTGGCATGTACTATGGACTTATCATTTTCAAATGTGTGTATTTAAGATGAGTAATAACTGTAGTGAAAACCAGTGGGGGAAAAAGGTCAAAATATTTGCCTGTTTGTGTACTGGATTAAAATATAATGTTTGTTAAGAAAAGGTGAAACACTAGCTGTAAATACTGTAAAACAGAACAGGGGTGTATCCTTTCGCCTATCCTGTTTGCATTGTATATCAAAGATTTAGGAGATGAACTCCTGCACAGCGAGGACGGGGAACCACCGAGCATCGGCGAGCAACTGTCACACTCTCCACGTTGGAGAGTGTGACAGTTGCTCGCCGATGCTCAGTGGTCCCTTCCGAGTACAGTCTCCACTCATACATAAAATGTATGAGTGGAGACTGTATATGGACGAAGTACTACTGAATAAATGCCAAGTAAAGTAAAGTGTCTTTACACTTTACTTTACTTGGCATTTATTCAGTAGTACTTCGTCCACATGCAGTCTCCACTCATACATATTATATTGTTTCAGTTTACTGGGATGCTCATAGGTCATAAACGGAAAGAATATATTATTATATACAACAATAATCATAATAGATCATCCACTTTGCAGTGTGAAAATTGAGCACTCAAATTGTTTAAGTATATTTAATTATTCTCATCACCAAAGTTTATTGTAATAGATTATTTAGCACATCACCTAACATATGAGCCTCCATCTACACAAAAGTAGTTGTTTTCACATGAGTTATCTGTTGATTTGCTTATCACTATGTTCATTAACGTTTGCCTATTGTTTTCTTGTGTTTTTTTGGGGGGGGGTGGGGAAGGGGGGGGTGGGGGGGTATTTTTTCTTCATAATTAATTGCAAGGCCAAAAGCAGAAAAACGTAGAATTGACTGAAACAAAGCAGATATTGACATGATTTTTTGGAATGTTCTCAGTAAAATGAAACAATTATGGATATTATTGGTACAATCTCAATGAGCTGATTACAATAGCATTCCTTTGTTTATGATTTTTATGACAGACAGAAGATTTTCACCAAAATATTTTTTTCTGTTTGAGACAGGTTTTTACAGATTGTGCAATGTATGTCATGGGATGAGAGTTAGTACTGTTTCCATTATCTGATTGACCTTGATTAACTAATATTCATATAATCATGATGTTATTTTTTTCAGATTTATGATTTTTTACATGCAAAATAGTATTCTCTTAGCTCTGTATGTCATATAAGCATCTCATTAACCATTCACCTAACAGCTTTTTTAAAAAGTAAACTTAATTACATACTTAAAAAAAACATGATTTGTCTGCAAATCTTTTGTTTTGTAGCTTTGGATGCATTTTGGTTTTACTCCATTCATCCCAGAAATCTGATTTTTATATACTTCTGTTATAAACAGTAGTATATTTGGTTACTTGTTATCACTGGGGTGATGTAATTACTAAATTATTGAGTGACTAATACTGTTGGAATACTATTTATATAAGTTAAATCGGCCAAACTCATCAAAGTGATACATGATTTGTGTTTAAATTTATTTTATTGAAGATTGACTTGGCAAAGATGTAGTTACGAACACTGATTTTACTGGTCAGTAGTCATTTAACCCTTTACCTAACGTAACGGCCAAAACCGGCCAGAGCGATTCTCAAAAATCGCCAATTAATTTTCATTATTTTTTTCATTTTTTGTCTCAAAAACATAGGTTATGACCCTCGTTGGAACGAGCTCGGGTCATAACCTATGTTTTTGAGACAAAAAATGAAAAAAAATTAGTTATTCAAGAATTATTTTTGCAAGTGTCGTCTGCTTTTCAGGTTAGGTAAAGGGTTAACTCTTTCCCTACTATTGTCAGTTATCATTGTCGTGGTTCATGCCTCATATATGGTAACAAATCAAGCAACAGAATTGCTTCATGTCTAGTATGAGGAATTTAAAGTTTGAAATCTGCAACCTTCAGGCAACATTTTTTATTGCTCACACCTTTTTTCTTGCTCACACCTTTTTTCTGATTATGGACTTTTCCCAGCACAATTAAAATATCCAGTTTTAAAAAGTTATTTATCTCTTGTTGTGTACAACAATAATATCCAGTTGCAGAGATTTATCTCTTGATGTGTACAACAATAATATCCAGTTGCAGAGAATGCTATTTTGAAGTTTCAGCAAAAATATTAATTTGCAAGTTCTTTTCAGCTAAAATGAATTCTGCAAAAATGTTAAAAGACAGGTTTCAGAAACTGGAAAAAAACAGCAGCTGATACAACTTCAGCAGTTTCAGATGTTGAAGACGTGAGAAACTGTAACCCATCATCAACATCTGTTAAAGTTCAGGATCTACAGAGGTCTAAAGAGACATAAAAGTAGTCTCAAGTCTTTCTCCTCATTTTTAACGTATCTCATACTCCATGAGAATGAAGTTGCATTAAATAGCTATGACGTGACCTTATCAGCTTTGCAGAAAGCTCCAAAAGACATGGACACTAAAACCATGGAGGAGTGTTTCCAGAATCTGAATCTGCAGAAAACTGAATTTACAGAAACACAGTAAATTCTCTTCATTCAAGGGTGTCCAGTTTTACCGGAGATGTTTGTGATGAGAAAGACCCAACCATTGAGTCTAAAGCATCTACTAGTGATGAGGCATGTTGTTCTACTGGTATTCTTGCCTATGCATTTTTGTTGAAAAATTGTGAATTTTAAAAAATGCTGTGTTAGGTAAAGAGTTAAAATATTTTCTGATGTTCATTCTAGGAAGAGTTGCAAAATGTACCAAAAAATATCCTTGTTTTTCAAAAAATATGGAAAAAGCATATGTGAACAAATATATGTCACAGATACCCAACATCGTATTTAAACAGAAAGCTATTGAAACATATTAATTATGCATTATTATTGTCATAACATGAAAACAACTGACTTTAATGGAGTGATATTTCAAAGAAAAAACTATTTGATTCTGTTCATTTTTAAAAAAAATTATTACTCTCTAATTAATTTGCAGTTTTACTTTAAAATATTATATTCATTATTGTTAATTGTTATTGCAATTGTATTGCATAATAATACACTTTATTTTCGATGATTTAGTTCTCTGTGTGTGCACCGAGGGTTGGGATGGTGGCTAATATTAACTCTTTCCCCACCAGTAACAGATATGGTCGTCATGTTTCAAATTATACCAGAGGGCAGCAGACGTCGATTTTTAAAGTGCTCATCCCTCCTTTCTGTGAATGGAATTTCCCTACAACAGATCTATGCATATATGTATCACATCATTCGAAAGTTCCAGTAGTGAATGAGCTAGACACAAAGACACAGACAGATTATCAATTCTTCTGTCTGTCTGCATTCCGTTGCCTCGCTACTACTGGAGTCTGCAGAGGTCCATAAGAGTTGTGGCGAGGATGAAGCTTTGGATGTAGTTTTTGCAGGTTATGTGATAGCATGACTTCAGTGTTGATTCAGTCGATACAGACATACACCAATTGTGTTTAGATCACACTTGGGTGAATCTGGGTCTGATCTTCAGTTACTGGGGTTTAGCATTTGCCCCCCCCCCCCCCCCCCCCGGAGAATAAAAATCCATTGTATCTGTCCCGGAGTCACTTGGGGAGGCTAAACTCTTCCAACCACACAGTTAAGCATCAATATGTTTATATTAACACTTTGCCAATAAGCGAGAATTTGAACTTGTTTGAGATAATACTATCTGATGAAGTTCGCTAAATGATATGATTAAGATAATGTACCAGGGCTCAAAATAAGCGGTGTCGCGTCGCTTTTTGCTATGCAAAACTTGCAAAAAGCTACACAATGTTCAATTATGTATAGCATTTTTGCGATACAAGATAATCAACCACAGCCTATTAGGCTGCAGTTGATTATCTTTTATCGCAAAATGTAAATGAAAATTTGCAAACAAATTTGAAAACTAGTTCAGTGATGCTTTACTTCTGATTGTGGAACATTCCAGGCATAACTCAGATTAACTCTCCATCAAGCATCATTAGCAACTTCATATGTAAGATGAATTCTATTGGTTTAAATATTTCCTGTTTTTACAACATTTTTCATAAAATGTCCATTAAAAATAACTTCAAGCCCATCAAATTAAAAATCCCAACTTCCATTTTATGAACTCTATTGAACAACCAAGACGCCATTTGAAAATATCCACGTCCTTGCAACCCTCAAAGGCAGTTCAGTTAAAAAAAACGTAGTAAATGTTTCATGTGTTGCAGATCATTTGGAAATGCCCAGAAATGGATGGAAAGTATTCTATCTACTTAGAAGAATTCAATACAAAACAGCATGACACAACTCTTGTATATGTGTATACAAAAATAGCTATGTAATTTTCACAAAATGCTATTCATTTTTTGGAAATGTATAGCATTTTGCTACGCAAAGAAAAAAAGTTATTTTGAGCACTGTAATGTACCAGACAAGAACATTTGACAATTGAGTAAAATCATTGCTCTGTATTATACATTTATTGACTTCTTATAATATTTTGGATTTTTCAGGCTCCAACATCCTCTTTTCGGATAGAAGAAACTTGTCAAGAGAATTTATTTAGTGATGATAATGATGACGATTTAATTAAATCTTTGAACAGTTCAGCAGATATTTCTAGTTTATTGACTGACATTTCCCAGAAAGGTGTTCCTGAAACTAAAGACTGTTAAAATTTCATTTGATTACCTTTTTTGCAGGTTATTTGTTACAATCGGTAACTTCAATCATTGATTCGTTTGTGCTAATTTTCTCAAATAAATATTTCAGAAATGGAAACAGAATTGTACATACATGTATAACCATTTAACAAAAGTGAGCATTTTCTGCAGTTTCTATTATAGAGCACATGAGGTGGTGGACTTATAACTGTTTAAAAGTGCATGCTTTTGTTGTTTTGTTTCAGTCACAAAGAGGCATGGTTTGTGTTTTCTATGAACTTAAGGGAAAGATGTCCGGCCATATCATTATGGTTCCATCAACACTATCATAAACGGCAACAATTATTTTTGTTATATGAAATTACTTGTTTCACAAAATCTTGTGCAAATAGTTATGTTATTGGAAATGTAAAAAGAAAACATTTTGTGTTATTTTTCTTTTGACACAGAAGAAAATGCTTTTCATAGAAATGTTTGAATTTTACAGTAAAACTCTATGCTCCAAGTTTAGCTTTGAATTCTATTTGAAATGAAGACTTGTAAAATTTTACATTTCTTAATATGTCAGATGTACTTTATATTTTCAGAATTCCATGCCATTTATTATTTGTTTTAAAAGCTTATTTCATACTACAGTAGTTGTGCATAACTATCTATGTTTTCTCATCACAAACTTACTAATATAACACTAACATTCTCTAACAATTTTTGCATTATTTTATTACTATATATTTTTGGTTGAATATTAAAGGTGATTATGGAAGAGCATTAATGCACCAGGACTTCCTTTCTTCTCTTATCTTTCTACCAATATAATAAGGAGTATGCCCCATAACATGTATTAATGCACTAATATAGTGCTTCAGATACAAACGAGCGGAAATGCGGGGATACACCATTGTGTGCTTTGCACACAAATAACTCTATCTAGTTTTTCAGTCAGTCACAATTCTGGGAATGTTCCAGCTCTCGTTTCTGAATATCAGTTCCGATACCAGGGAAACACATTGGGAAGAACCGGTAATCAACGGTTGCGTTTCGCAACCTTTGCTTCCAGATTCTGCTCTATGAATTTCCGGGTCATTAGGACTGATTTTCAAAAACGGTAACCGGGAAATTCCCGTTTGTGAGATTAAACCATAGCGCCCACGATGATGCTGATCTCTGAAGAAGTTGATGTTTTTCGTAATATCATAAACTATAATACGCGATGATTGATACTATGGTCTATGGATTTCTCGGGTATCATGATGGACTTTTAGAGCCGTGCAATTCCCGTCTCCGGGATTAAACCTTAACCACGACATGCTTAATACTGATCTGGTAAGATATTAACGGTCCGGTGGGAGAAAAAATGTAGTATGCCATGAGATATGTCATTTCTTGATTTTCAGTCTGGTCGAGTGCTGTAGAAGACGTTAAAAGTGCGTGTCTGTATGTGTGTGTGGGGGGGGGGGGGGGGATAGTGGGATAAATATACTAAACTGTATTCAAATCAGGCGAGGTCCTTTCGTGTAAAGTCAAAAAAGAGACAAATTTCCTGTTCTTACCTTTGAGAAACGAAAGCAACAGACAGCTCTCGGAAAGTTAATTAGAAGCAACCAGTTCACAGATAATTCTTCATTAAGGATACCTGTCAATATTACACCTCCCGACAATAAGGGTCTACTTTGGCTTTCTTTAGCGTATGTGTTTTTACAGTAATTTGCAAGTTTTAAACTAAGAAGAAATTAGCAAATCCCACCTACTAGACTTTTATATTAATGAAATTCTGTCTTTTATTACACGCCTGTTCTATGTTATCCCTTTACCTAACGTGAAAAGCAGACGACACTTGCAAAAATAATTCTTGAATAACTAATTTTTTTCATTTTTTATCTCAAAAACATAGGTTATGACCCCTCGTTGGAACGAGCTCGACGAGCTCGTTCCAACGAGGGGTCATAACCTATGTTTTTGAGACAAAAAATGAAAAAAATAATGAAAATTAATTGGCGATTTTTGAGAATAGCGCTGGCCGGTTTTGGCCGTTACATTGGGTAAAGGGTTATCCCATCTACAGCAACACTAAACCATGCGGAAATGCAAATCTGTTCCGCACATATGTCATATGTACGGAACGGAAATCGTTGACGGACGGTCTTTAAATAGAATCGAAATTTCACTGGAATTTTCAGCAAATGGTCAACGCAATTACAATTTGAATCCCTAACGATAGCTGAAAATCGTTCCCTGAGTTCTAACAGGAATAACTTCAAACCGACGTTAGCGTTGAACAACGGGACAACAACAGCGTTAAGAAGTTCGTACCTATATCGCTGTCCATTCAGTTTATCATCGATGAAGATCAACTGCGTTCGATGGTGCAAGGAAATTCCTGCCCAAACCATTACACTACCCCCACCGGAACGGTCGCATTCCCGCACGCAAGCATCAGAAAACCGTCGGCGATACACTCTTGCCCTACCATCAGCGCACCGTAGACAAAATCGCGATTCAACACTGAACAGAACTGTGCTCCAACGCTGCTGAGTCCAGCGAACACGCTGACGTACCCATTCCATTCTGACGGCACGATGGCGTTGGTTAAAGATTGATCTGTGGTATGGACGCCTGCTTCGGATGTCGTGTTTAGCGAGACTGTCGCGGACACTTTGTGCACTGATTCTATTGTTAGTTCTACCAGACGTAATTTTTGCTGTCCTCGTCGCCGGAAGAAAGCGATCCCGCAAGTGAGACGTTCTGATGTGTCGGTCTTGTGCAGGGATCGTAACTCTTGATCGACCTGAGCGCGGTCGGTCGGCAGTAGATCGATCCAGTGGTTCTAAACCTTCCAGTAAATAATGGCCACAGTGATTCGAAACTCATCAGCGAGCTCATCTGGAGGTATACCAGCCTCTTGCATACCAATGGCACGTAACCTCTGATTTTCGGTTAACCATGGCTTTTTGTAAAATGTCGGAAGAAAAAATCTAGCGTGTTTTCTCAATAACCCAGACTCTTTAGCACAACATAACACAAAGAAAATCGTCGCTCACCCATTCAATTTGACATTCTCGGGTAGCATGTGCTATTTTGAAATCCAAAGCAAAATTGTAAACAGTTGGGTGGACAACAACATGTCATTAAACTCTTTGCACGACTTCTTGTCCTCAAACATACAACATTAGAACTATTAAATTTCACCCTTTATGCTATTTTTTCATATTTGTTTCTATTATACTTTCTTTTTTGACTCAGTATTTATCTCAGGTATGGTGATAAACTGGTAAAAACATTCCATTTCCTTACTGCGAACATATGGCACTTTAACTTTGGGTTCCGAATGTGTTCCTCGAAGCCATCTTGGCAGCTATACTTTAGACTTCAGCCATTACCAGAAGTTTGATGTAAACAAACTGAAATTTAGCCTTGACGAGAGTCGGAGCCTTTAAAAGTCAGCAAACTAGGTACGTACCAGTTCGTGCCCAACCATCTCCAACCAACACCTCTTTGGTTGCTTCGGGATTCTTCTTGTAACCCTTCATGTTAAAAGGTGTGTGTAGGTATATCTCGCCTCTCTCTCCGGGTCCTAATATCGCACCTGTTTCTGAATCAACAACCTAGAACCGACGAAATGTAAAAAAAAATGCAATAAATGCACTCTAAAATCTGTTGGGTTATAAATTAACCCAAGTAAGCTGGGTTGAGTAAATACGAACCCAGCTGGGCTCATATTCGTTCAACCCAGTTGATTTGGTTTAATTGTCAACCCAACTGATTTTATAGTGTGTTCACAGCACATTTATTACACGTCTGTGATATGAAATTCCCATCTATAGCAACACTAAACCATGCGGAAAATGAAGAAAATCGTTGACAGACTATATTTTTAAAAAAGCGAAATTTCACTGGAATTTTCTACAAATCGTGCGCCGCAATTAGGTTGAATCACTAGCGATAGCTAAACAAAGTAAAACCGGTTTCACTCGCAAATTTGGTTAGCGAATAAATGTGTTGTTTTTGTTGTAGTTCGTCCCCTGAGTTCCAATGAATTCTATGTGCCTACTGGCACATAGAATACATTGGAAATCAGGGGACGAGTTGTAAAATGTATTGCTGAGTGTCCTTCTAATACTTGCTTTTACAGACGTGAAGGCGTGCAATAAACACAGAAAGACACACGCGTGCATATGGGTTAATTGATATGGCACTTGTGCCATCGCGGAAGGATAAAACTCGAAGCCTGCGACCTCTCGTTTTATCATTCCGCGCTGGCACTCGTGCCATATTGATTAACCCATAAACACGCGTGTGTCGTTCTGTGTTGATATTGTCTACAGAGATAATGAAACAAACTCTCATAAGCGACGCAAAGCTAAGCACCTATTACCAAACAGCGATCTTCTGTCCCTCCTACAGGTTTATAAGAGTTAAGGTTATTTATACATAGCAACAATAGTGTAAAACTGTTTCATAAAGATTACATATGGAAAAAAATATAACTTTCCGAGTTTTTGAACCTCTGTTCATATTCAATTTCATTACTGAATATTCTCAAATATTTACGTCATAAGGGCCTATTTTTGTGCAGTCGCTTTGCCAAACATCGTGTTTCAGCAACCTAACTGTAGGTACATCTGTTTCTAGATCCATGTTGGCATCTTTTGGAATAGGTGATAAATAAATAGAGGATATCTACGCTGTTTTAGTCAATATCGGGAATTATATCATGAGTGTGGACCTGAAAGTTTTATTTTTCACGAGCACTTGCGCGAGTGAAAAATAATACGTTCAAATCCACACGAATGAGATAATTCACGATATTCACTGAAATAGAGTAAATTTTATTTTTATTATATGCCACGTGACATTTTACTGTGCAATATTCAGCCCAATTCGACTGCTAACAGTTTCAAGATAATAACAAAGATCTTCTGATCGTTCCGTCAGTGCGACGGCTCATGCGCCATAGCGTGACGTCATTTAGGAAACTATTCAGGAATATTACTCGATATCCATCGAGTCGATGGATATCGAGAAATATCTTTTAGATAATTTGCGATAATTCACAGGCTATCATATAAAAAATCTTCAACTCTCTCCTTTCCCATTTGTCTATTGTGAAGTTATCAAAACTCCACTTCTAAATTTGTCCGGGACTTCACCACTGGATCGTTTTAAACCTTATTTACTGGAAAATTTGAATTTCACTGTTTACCGAGGACTCGAGGGGTAACTTCTGTAATCCCTCTATCCACCGCACACAAAATCGAAATTTGTTGATTTTCGTTTAAATTTGCGAATAATTCCAACAAAACCGTATCGACGAGGTCGTTCCTATGGTCACATGCAAAAAAAAAAAAATCTCAATTCGTGCGAACGAACTGAATTCGTGCACACGAGTTGAATTCGTGCGAGTGAACTTTATTCGTGCGAACGAACTGAGGGGAGGGAAGGGGAGTCATAATCGATATACAATTGTAAGACGATCACGCAAATTGACGAAGTATACAAATCTCAGCACGTCGGGACAGTTATTAGATGCAATAATTGAAATGATAGAACTACAGTTGTGTTATAAAAAAAATGCCGTGACTCGGCACAGGGAACAATTTAATGGATCGAGGAAGTGAAGAGGGCCAACCAGTGTGGGCGAGCACATGACGTTCCGACAGGGAGGGGGATGGGTGAAGGGGGTCATATGGAGTATAGTAAGAGCGAAAACAACTTTGCAAAAGTGTGTGTGGGGAATAATAGTATTGGAGTGTTAACCTCTTGAGACCAATGAGTAATAAAGACGGGAAATGATGGTGGTCTAGGGCCCTCTCGCGTGAAATACTGCGAAACTGGAACCATTCTCCTTGATTCTTTGCGCACATGATGAATAGGTGAATAGATGAGTGATTGAAAAGATCCTTGCGAACGTGCAAAAATTCCCCCCCCACCCCCCCCCCCCCCCTCCCCCCGCCCGCACACACACACACACACACACATTTCACAAGTATGACTCTCGGGACTCGTGTAAATACGATGAGATAATATATAAGGGTAAGGTGCAGCAGTCGACCTACAGGATATTCATTCAGTTATCTATAGGCCTGGGAGATAACTGAGTGTCTATTCTGTAATCCAACTGTTAAACGTTACCCGCTGCACACTTACTGCTTCCTGCACCACATATATTATTTATTTAACCCTTTACCTAACATGAAAAACAGAAGACACATTTCTAAACACAATTCTTGAAGAACTACTTTTTTCATTTTTTTGGCACAAAAACATAGGTTATGACCCCTCATTGGAACGAGCTCGACGAGCTCGTTCCAAAGAGGGGTCATAACCTATGTTTTTGAGACAAAAAATGAAAAAATAATGAAAATTAATAGGCGCTTTTTGAAACAGCGTTGGCTGGTTTTTGCCGTTACGTTAGGTAAAGGGTTAATGGGAATTTTACGAAACCTGAGCTCATAATTGTAAAGAAGGGAAATATACCCCTCACTCGCATACCGTAGCGCCTCCACTGAAAAAAGTATGGAAGATACCTCCACAACACCACCCCTCAAACACCTTCTGATTGCTGAATATTTCCTGTATAGAAATGGATGTCCTGAGTTTTTTTCTCGGTTTGGTGTCCCTGCATTCTGTATATTCACAACCCATGCACAATTCTTTCATTGGAAGAAATAGTGTGGGAACAGGTGAACTCAAAAGCCACGTCTCCACAGCTGACATCTGATCAACTACGATCATCGATAGCTATCCCCAGCCACGGAGCCAAACTTGCAAAAATGCGAGGGATCATTAACATTATCAATAATGATGGTGAGCGCGGAAGCGAATAACGAGGGGATAAGGAGACTTCGCGCAGAAAAGTTTGCAAAAATTGGAGTCTTTTTTCATGCTTTTCCGTGGACCGGTAGGCAGATAAACAGTTTAAAAATAATGTGTAATTTAAAATAATATATACGAATGCTCTGACAGATGTATTATGGAATAAACATACAGCTATCAGTTGGAGCAATTTGTAACTGAATGTCTACCCTGCCTGATCCTACCCTCTATGTATTTTCTCCATGAACCACGAGGGTCCTAGTTGTAAAAAGTGGAAAAGATACGCCCACGCCCCTCTGGTTGTCTCTCATCCATTAATTCCCCACTACTTTTTTCCATATGGCGGGGCACAGTTGCTTGAATAAAACAAAAGAAATTCTATTAATTGGTTCATTGCGTCTAACAACTTAATGGCCATGGTGCCCAACAATAGACCGAGATTTGTATATTCGAACAATATGCGTGGTCGTCTTTCTATGGATCCCCGATTATAGAGCACTTCAGTTTGTTCGCACGAATTCAACTCGTTTGCGCAAATTAAACTCGTTCGCACGAATTCAGTTCGTATTCAGTTCGATCCCACGAAGTGAACTCGTTCGTACAAGTTCAGGTTGTGCGCACGAATTAAAGTTGTTTGTGCGAATGCTGTTCGTTCGCACGAATTCAGTTCATTCGCACGGATTGAGAATCTTTTCCTTTGCTTGTCACCTGCGGCGCTCTATACGTTCCACTGAGTAGGTCACATGATATGGTTTTGTTAACATTTTTTGAAAAATGTTTTTCAACAGTTCACTTTGTAAATTACGCGACCGATTCGTTACTAAAGGGATGGGATATGCATTCACTGACTAGAGCGAGGTGTCCTCAACTCTTACATGGTAAGTAGTAGGAGAGGGATGGATCGGCCCTGTTCAGCAGGACCCCGGGCAGGACTCCGGAAGTGACGACATGTCACGTGACCTGATGGCGCCATGTTTGGTTGTCATGGTAACCCGCGTGAGCGGCCATCTTGTGACGTCATCTCCATAGTGATACGTGGTGTGCGTGTGCATGCGCAGCGCGTGTTAGGGTGATACGTGTTTCCGTCGTCTATTTTGTATACTGGAGGCCGCCATCTTGGTTTCTATGGTAGCACGTGGTTGCTATGTAACCTAAAGTCTTACAACAAGACAGGGGTATGTTCGGAGGGTATGTTCCTTTGTAGAAGAGTTAATTCCCGATTCGTAGAATTACCACAAACAACCCGACAATCCCTCCAAATCACCGAAATTGACTTTATTTACTACGGATTCCCCATTTTATCGGCGTAACACGTAGTGCTATAGTACTAATGGGCACAGGGGGTGCATTCGATTGAGTAGGGGTAATTTTCTGGCTTAGAATTCTCCCAGAATCCTCGTTTAATTCGAAGAAATACCCAAACACACCCGACAAGTTGTATTATTTGAATTCTTTCAGAATTTTCTGCTTCTATTTATATATGCAAAAGTTTTCGCCTATCTGGCCATGTTCCTTTGTTCTAGAGCATACTCCAGTAGCGTAGAAGAGCCTATCAGTTGGAACAGCTTTGCTTATTAAAACTATATTTAGCTATTCTGGTCTGTTCTTGTTAGTTCTGACCCAATTCCAAGTACTTTTGTTGTTTCATTTATCTAGATCATTTATATAGATTGCTTGATTTCCCACAATCTGTATGCAGAGTTATCTCCCCTGTATATAACAATAGCATTCCCAAACCCAATAAGCAATCGAGTAGTTACTGAAAAGTCATTGTTCGAATGACTCTAAGCCCATCGAGCAAATGGG
Organism: Pictodentalium vernedei; assembly: GCA_031216915.1. Classification (NCBI taxonomy): domain Eukaryota; kingdom Metazoa; phylum Mollusca; class Scaphopoda; order Dentaliida; family Dentaliidae; genus Pictodentalium; species Pictodentalium vernedei. Next base: position 490,692,163 of record CM062293.1, read on the forward strand.
CTTTAGAGTAATTGCTCGACCGAGTGACTCAGCATATTGCTCGAACGACTCCAAGTCCATCGAGCAAATGAGCTATCGAGCAATTGCTCGTTCGAGTGACTCCTCGAACTACTCTTCGACTCATTTCAGTATTTGAGGATACCTATGGCCCGGTATTGTATTGTTTGAGGATACCTATTTAGGATACCTTCTGGACAATCCCTTTTTGTCATATGTGCTTATGTGAAAAAGCACAATGTGACACAATTGGCTCTAGCACATGAGCACACGCTTTATGTGCCGATATGTGCTTATGTGAAAAGGCACAATGTGACACAATGTGCCCTAGCACATAGGCACATACGACCAAAAAGGGATCCATAGCTACAGGTGTTTTCAAAAAAGGGATTCCACAAATGGGATTCTAAAAAAGTGATTCCATAAGTCGGATTCCGTCTTATGTCGAGTGACTCGCACATATTGCTCGAACAACTCGAATCGCATCGAGCAAATGAGCTAACCAGCGATGGCTCGTACGAGTGACTCGCACATACTGCTCGACGACTCATTTCAGAAAAAAGGGATTCCATAGCCACAGGCGTTTTCAAAAATGGGATTCCACAAATGGGATTCCAAAAAAGGGATTCCATAAGTGGGATTCCGTCTTATGTCGAGTGACTCGCACATATTGCTCGAACGACTCGAATCCCATCGAGCAAATGAGCTAACGAGCACTTGCTCGTTCGAGTGACTCCTCGAACGACTCTTGGACTCGTTTGAGAAAAAGGGATTCCATAGCCACAGGCATATTTGAAAAAGGGATTCTGTAAAATGGGATTCCCATCCAATACCATAAAATTTGGATTTCATGATTTGACATCAACAGTCGAGGGTATCCCCCTTCCCTGTTGGAAGAATTCAGTTCAAAGGGTTGTTGTTCAAAACTTCATTCAGATTACTTTCGTTATATTTTCATTAGGGTTAAAGTTCATTCAAAGAGTTCAAAGGGTTAACATTGGGTTATATTTAGGGGTTATAGTTCATTCAGTTGAACACTTTGTTATGTTGACTTTGATCTTGGATGTGTTTGATTAGTGATTTTCTTCACTTCGTTCTGTTCACTTCGATCTTGGTTGTGTTGGATCTTCGTTCACTTTGTTATGTTCAATTCACTTCGCCAACTTCCTTGTGTCAGTTCACTTCGATCTTGGTTGTGTTGGATCTTCGTTGACTGCGACTTCAACAGTTCAACTATAGTTCAGTTAGTTCTGTTCAGTTGTTTCCAACTAGTTCATCTTTGTTCATGTTTCGTCTGTTTAGGTGGGTTGCTGCATGTAATATTTAGGGGTTATAGTCTATTCAGGTGAAAATTTTATTGTGAAAATTGGGTTTTAAGATTAAGTCAAAGTTTGTTATGTTATGTTCACTTCGATCTTGGTAATGTTGGATCTTCGTTCTGTACCTTTGTTGTCTTGTAGTGGTTGGTCGTCAGTTGTATCTGTCCAGGTTCTTGCAATAATAATTGGTTGTTATCAAGCCCTTTCCATACCCTCGACTGTTGATGTCAAATCATGAAATCCAAATTTTATAGTATTGGATAGGAATGCCATTTTACAGAATCCCTTTTTAGGAATCCCTTTTTCAAAAATGCCTGTAGCTATGGAATCCCTTCTTTCTCAAATGAGTCCAAGAGTCGTTCGAGGAGTCACTCGAACGAGCAATTGATCGTTAGCTCATTTGCTCGATAGGATTCGAGTCGTTCGAACAATATGTGCGAGTCACTCGACATAAGACGGAATCCCACTTATGGAATCCCTTTTTTGGAATCCCATTTGTGGAATCCCTTTTTTGAAAACGCCTGTGGCTATGGAATCCCTTTTTCTGAAATGAGTCATCGAGCAGTATGTGCAAGTCACTCGTACGAGCCATTGCTCGTTAGCTCATTTGCTCGATGGGATTCGAGTCGTTCGAGCAATATATGCGAGTCACTCGACATAAGAAGAAATCCCACTTATGGAATCCCTTTTTTGAATCCCATTTGTGGAATCCCTTTTTTGAAAACATCTGTGGCTATGGAATCCCTTTTGGGTCGTATGTGCCTACGTGCTAGGGCACCTTGTGTCACATTGTGCCTTTTCACATAAGCACATATCGGCGCATAAAGCATGTGCTTATGTGCTAGGGCACATTGTGTCACATTGTGCTTTTTCACATAAGCACATATGACAAAAAGGGATTCTCCAGAAGGTATCCTAAATAGGTATCCTCAAATAATACAATACCGGGCCATAGGTATCCTCAAATACTGAAATGAGTCGAAGAGTCGTTCGAGGAGTCACTCGAACGAGCAACTGCTCGATAGATCATTTGCTCGATGGACTTCGAGTCGTTCGATCAATATGCCGAGTCACTCGGTCGAGCAATTACTCTAAAGCCCATTTGCTCGATGGGCTTCGAGTCATTCGAGCAATGACTTTTCAGTAACTGCTCGATTGCTTATTGGGTTTGGGAATGCTTTTGTTATACACAAGGGAGATAACTCTGCATACAGATTATGGGAAACTAAACTCAGAACTAACAAGAACAGACCAAAATAGCTAAATATAGTTTTAATAAGCAAAGCTGTTCCAACTGATAGGCTCTTCTACGCTACTGGAGTATACTCTAGAACAAAGGAACATGGCCAGATAGGCGAAAACTATTGCATATGTAGATAGAAGCAGAAAATTCTGAAAGAATTCGAAATAATACAACTTGTCGGGTTTATTTGGGTATTTCTTCGAATTAAACGAGGATTCTGGGAAAATTCTAAGCCAGGAAATTACCCATATTCAATCGAACGCACCCACTGTGCCCATCAGTACTATAGCACTACGTGCTATGCCGATAAAATGGGAATCCGTAGTAAATAAAGTCAATTTCGGTGATTTGGTGGAATTGTCGGGTTGTGTGTGGTAATTCTACGAATCGGGAATTTACTCTTCTATAAAGGAACATACCCTACGAACATACCCATGTCTTGTTGTAATACTTTAGGTCACATAGCAACCACGTGCTACCATAGAAACCAAGATGGCGACCTCTAGTATACAACATGGACGACGGAAACACGTATCACCCTAACAACACGCGCTGCGCATGCGCACTCACACCACGTATCACTATGGAGATGACGTCACAAGATGGCCGCTCACGCAGGTTACTACGACAACCAAACATGGCGCCACCAGGTCACGTGACATGACGTCACTTCCGGGGTCCTGCCAAACAGGGCCGATCCATCCCTCTCCTACTACTATGGTATCAACAAAAAATTACGTACAGTTAAAACTAGAAGTATGTGATGTGAAAATTCGACTGCATACACAGAATGAAGAAAGTGGATTATTACCTTAATCCCAGCGCCATATATTCTCCACTCGAAAAGTATTTATAATAGTTCATAACAGCTCAAGAAAAACTTGCAAGCGTTCATCAGATGGATCGCCTGGTGCAAGTGCTTCTTGTGTTTTGTCCTCAGAAATTATAAGTAATTACTAAGTGAAATATCTATTCCACAACGACTACTCTTTAGGGCTGTCACGATTTTTTAATTTAGGAATCGATTAATCGTCCCAAATAATCGATCATAATCGATTAATCGTACCTAGATGACCCCCTCTCCCTCTCTCTGACGTCGATAAAAAAATGAAGTTCAAGTCAGTTGACCTACCTCCGGTAAACAACGAAGAAGATCCTTTTTTAGGTACATTCAAAGCTTTGATGTTCTGAACTTTTGAACCGTCAGTGTAATAATCAAAACCGGTCGGCAGTTGCGAACTTCGCAACTGCCGACCGGTCTTGATTATTACACTGACGGTTCAAAAGTTCAGAACATCAAAGCTTTGATGAATGCACCTGACAGACAAGTGCTTCCAACGGCTTCTTGGGGTTTAACATCGATGTTCTTAACTCCTTACCTTTAGAAACAATAGTTTTTTCATAAAATTTTCTTATAATTATTAAACGTCTAAAACGGGATACAATTTACCGTTTATTCGACAACGAAAAATACTAATTGATTTCGCTGTGACCGATCAACAATCGACTAATCGATTAATCGTGACTGTCCTACTACTCTTACCTCCCTCCACATTCTGCAGTCTCAAAATTAATTTTCTTTCTGTTTGATCAGTTCATTTCGTTTACATTTCACTACCGAACTCACTAATAGCACATTACATTATGCATTGTACAGCACAAACGCCGCTCTTGTGTATGTCAGACTACTTCATTTTTCTGCAGTAAAGAGGGCATCAACTGACGAACACTTTCTGCACTAACTGCGATAGGACCTCTACACTGCAAAAATATAGGTTCTCTTTAGAACCAAAACTGGTTCTAATCTTGTCCCTGAGATGGAACCAGTTTAGTTTAAACAGTATTTATTTCAAATCAAATAAATTTACCAAGATTAGTATTCAATTTTAACAGAATAATACATGAACTGAAGTAGATTCAGCAGTAAACTTGGAGCTTATTCAACGCAGTCGCCAAACATTTTGAAACAAAGCGAATATAAATACCTGGTATATTGGTTCTATACAGAACCAAAACTGGTTCGATATGCCAACTGTTCATATCTCTTTTGCTTAATAATGATTTGAGACAACCTCGTATAAGCTCTAAACTTACGACTGAAACCCCCTCAATTTATGTTTAATTCTGTTAATATTTAATGTTAATCTTTATAAATTTATTTGATTTGCAATAAATACTGTTTAAACAGAACTGGTTCCATCTCAGGGACAAGATTAGAACCAGTTTTGGTTCTAAAGAGAACCTATATTTTTTGCAGTGTAGTTTCAAGTGTACAAACGAGTCAAAAACACTCTTTACCACTAGACCACTAGACGTGCTGGCATAATATACGGCCAGTAAATCGAATGTCGCCCAACTTTCGAACAAAATGAACCTTTTATGCCTAACCTATCGGAAATCGGAAAGTATTTACACGCAAGGTCTACTCTTAGCAATACGTCCCTGAAACGAGTCTCGACGTAATAGAAGATCCTGTATACGCACAATGTGCACATACCACATATTTATTAGACGCTAAACGATAGATTACTGAAGAAACTGTGGAAAGATAGAAATCGTATCCCCCACTGTGAAGATATAGAAATTTTCACTTTCACGGTATCAATCAAGCGGCTTTCAAAGCATCACTTCAAGGTGAATACGGGTCAAATTATCACTGGAAATGATCAGTTTGTTTTAAAAACGTATAATGAAAAGAAAATCTAGTGTTTTTGAGTGGATACCGATCATTTCCAGCAATAATTCAACACGTATTCACCTTGAATTGATGCACGAAACCCGTTAGTCCAAACATGGCCTGAAAGTCCGTAATATAAGTTTTTGGTTTGGTACGTCCTTTCAAAGGACGTACCAAACCGAAAACTTATATTACGGACTTTCAGGCCATGGTTTAAACGAGAGTAGGTATAAAAGGCCGATATACGACCACTTGTACATGTACGTGTACAACATACGGACACGATGCGTTCACCAACGTGGAATTCGGTGTTAAATCACACGCTTGTTCACAAAACTGTACATTGGTCTTGAAGCCCTCACGTACAGTCAGTGACTCCTAGATCGCGCTTTTAGCGTTCAAACACTCGTGGTGAACGCATCGTGTGCGTGTGTTGTACATCTTCAGTTGTATCGTGTACGTGATTTTTGGTCTACGTTCGCATCGCAGATCAGACCCATCGATCCATCGTCGGCGAACGCGATCGAAGGCAAAAGATTCTGGGTGATCATCAAAAAACAACAATTGTGGTTCAAGGCCAGCGGTCCAGAATCGGCAATTGCGTTGGTACAGATGGTCCAGAAACTCTCCCTCGTTTTTGAGGCGGTTACGTTTGTGATTGATATAAATATAGGGGAGAAAAAAATATATAAATAAATAGTTATTTAGAAAAATAAATATATCAAATCGAATAGATAATAAAAAAAAAAAAATACGTAAATCATGAGCGATTCTCAGACTATTAGAGCGAGGTTTCTTTTAAACATGCTGATGAGAGCATACGCAATCTGCGTGAACGAACAACTACGTCCCATCTTGTTAGAACGATGCGTTGGATGTCGGGATCATCTAGACTTCGATCACGAGGATCATTCGTGTCTGACGATGGAAAGGGAAGATATGGTCGTCATGTATTTCGAACCGGCGTTCGAACGCGTTAAATTCGACGATGTGATCACGTTTTGGAAGAGATTAGTCTACTGTAAGAATCGAGACAGACCCACAGATTCGGAAGAACTGAAATTGGCGCGTAGAAGTTTGACTTTAGAAGACAAGGGATGCATCAAGAAATTATTGCTGAACGAAGCATACGTCTAAGTTTTGTTTTTCGTTGATATAAAAATAATGGAGAGTAGAAAATAAAAAAAAAAATAAATACACACATAAATTTTTTTATCTAATATTAGAAAGAAAAAACACAACAAAAAAATGAGAACCAGAAATAAATTGTATCTGACGTTAGTGGACGACGAGGACGAGAAGCCGAACGGCGTTTTGCCGACGGCGCCGTCGCTAGAAGAAAGAGAAAGAGGAGAGAGGTATCGCATCGATCAAATCAGTAGAATCCAATCGTATCTGACTCGAGAGAGAGATTCTCGTCGTTCCCTCAAGAAGAAGTATTCGCGTTTCGTGAAATTCGTCAACTGGATCGACACGACACTCATCACGATTTCCATGGGTTTACACGCGGTCGGCATCGGATTGTTGTCGACCGCGGTCGGCATTCCGATCGTGCTGACCGTGGAAGGAGTGGCTCTCGCCGCCGGATTGTTCAGCACGCTCGGAAACTTTTTGAGTAGGAAATTATATCTGAAGGCGAGGAAACACGACAAGATTCGCGTCTTGGCCGACTCCAAGATCGACACGATATCCGAAATGATCTCTATGGCGTTGAAAGACGGTAGGATATCGGACGGAGAATACTTCGCGATATTGAGCGAGAAAACGAAATACGATGCCATGAAAGAAGCCGTGAGAATCAAGACTCGTCAGATCATCAAGGAAGAGTTGAAGGATTCTCTCGTGGAAAAGGGTAGGAAAGAGGCCAGGGAGGAATTCAGTAAGATGATAGAACTCAAGGGCAGCGATTGAAAAAAAATATATATATATGTATAATAAGAACAGAATTTAAAAAAAAAAAATATTAAATTCATATATAAAATAAAAAAAAAAAAACGAAATTAATTTAAATTAACTCTTAAAAATGTATTGCGTAAAGTGTAAGAGAGTTACCGAGACGAGTAATTATAGAGAAGTGCGAACTAAAAACGACAGACGGATGCTTCGCGGAATTTGCGACGTGTGTGGTTCTGTCAAGACTCGATTCGTCAAACAAAAGAACGCGAGCAAACGTAAAGGCAACGTGAATAAAATCTACCTTTCGAAATGCATCTGCCCGGTCACAGTTTCACGGGACCCGGAACGAAATTGAACAAGAGACCCAACGCCGATCTGACACCCAAATCTTGGAGCAAACCCATGAATAGGGTAGACGCGGCCGCGTACGATCACGATCTGTGCTACGCCGGACATCCCGACGCCAAGACTCGCATCGACGTCTGCGACAAAAACAGGTTGGGGAGATTGAGAGGCATATCGAATCCTACCAGGAGAGAGAAGATGGAACGTTCGCTGGTCGGCAATCTGATCGGTGCGAAACGTCGATTCGGATGGGGCGTTCCAAAAAAAAAAAAAGCGCATCTGAAAAGGAGAAGAAGAAGAAACGATTATTGACGAGCGAATTGGCCGAGGAGTTACACAAACCCATAGTGCGTAAATTTTGAAAGAGAAGGGTGTTCGTGAAGGGTCTGGACGACATTTGGTCCGCCGACTTGGTCGACATGAGATCGTTTTCGAGGTGGAACGAGGGCGTCAAATATCTATTGACGGTCATCGACGTGTTTTCCAAATACGGTTGGATCAGAGCTTTGAAGAATAAATCGGGACCTTGCGTCGCCGAGGCTCTGAAGAGCGTGTTCGACTCGTCCTCTCGAAAACCGAGTAAATGATGGGAGGACAAGGGAAAGGAATTCTACAACAAGGACGTTCGTCGATTGGTAGACCTCTACTCCATCGAAAACGAAGAGAAAGCCAGCGTGGTGGAACGTTGGAATCGAACAATGAAGGAGAAGATGCACAGATACTTCACGGCGAATTCGACCAAGAAATACATATACGCTCTGAATGGTCTGGTGAAAGATTACAACGGCACGCGACACAGATCGATCAAGATGACTCCCACGGAAGCTAGCGATCCTCGAAACGAAAAACGGGTCTACGCGAATCTATATCCCGAGAGATCTAAGATCGGGAAGAAGAAGTCTAGAACGCCGAAATTTGCGATCGGCGATCGAGTGAGAATCTACGCTTATAAGAAGCACTTCGAAAAAAGGGTTATACTCCTCGATGGACCTCGGAAATCTTCGTGATCATCAAAATATTTCACACCGATCCGGTGACTTACGAAATCGAAGCTTTGGATGGAGAAGAGATCATCGGAAAGTTTTATGAACAACAATTACAGAAGACGAAGTTTTGATGAAGAACACAAATTTTTTTTTTATTTGCTCTCTTTAACATTTTCTTGTTTACACACACATATATATACATAAGAGAGAAAAAAAATAAATAATAATAAAAAATAATTAAAAACTATTTTTTTAGATATAGAAAAGCAAGTGAATTAATAAACAAAAAAAAACTAAAAATCCTTTAAAATGACAAATATACTAGATGTAGCACAAAGCATAGTGAAAGGTAACCGGAACGAGTTTGAACAATGCGGCAGAGATAAGAATCAACGTTGAAACTCAAGATCTATTTGTACATCCTAGCGAGAGTTACATAGTGGTGCAGGGACTTCTCATCAAGGAAGATGGGAGCGACTACGCCGACGACGACACGGTTACTCTAGCCAATAATGGCATCATGCATCTATTCAGTAACATAAAATACATGCTATCCGGACAAGAGATAGAATCTGTGTTTCATCCCGGTCAGGCCACCACGATGTTCGGACTCTTGACGTATCCTGATGATTTTTCGAAATCCAGAGGACTTAATCAGTTGTGGGTGAAAGACACTATAGGCCCTGCTAGCGCCGGCGCCGCCACGATATTCGACTACGTCGTCAAGACGTCCAGACCTAAAGGAACGTTTTCGGTCAGGATACCTTTGAAACACATCTTCAGATTTGCGGACGATTACAACAAGATCATGTACGGATTCAAACACAATCTGACGTTGATTCGAAAAGGAAACGACGACGCAATAGTGAGACTCGCCGCGACCGGTGCGGGTAAGATAACTCTACACAAGATATCGTGGTTTGTTCCGCACGTGGAGCCTTCGATAGATGAGAAACGCAGTCTCTACAAGATCATAGAATCCAAGAGTAAATTACCCATGGGATTTAGAATGAGACAGTGTGACACGGCTAGCATTCCTCCCTCCACGAATCACTTCGATTGGAGATTGACGGTGAAATCCGCTTCCGAGAGACCGCGTTTCATCGTGGTCGCGTCTCAGACCGATAGGGACGGGTCTCAGGAAAAGAATGCGTCGCTGTTCGATCACTGCAATTTGAGAAACATGCAAGTGTTTCTGAACACCACGAGATATCCGGCAATCGATTACAACGCATCGTTCGACAAGAACGATTTCTCCAGACTGTACGGCGACGCCGCCGATTTTAGAAAGAAGTATCATGGTCTAGACGAATTGATGAGCAATCCCAACATATCTCCTGGCGAATACAAGTCGATGTATCCCATGTTCGTGTTCGACGTCAGTAAACAGAGTGAATGACTCAGGAGTAGTGTGTTAGACATTCAGATCAAGAAGCAATTCGATAGGAACGTGCCGAGAAAAACCGAAGCTTTCGCCCTGGTCCTGTCGGACAGAGAATTACAATTCGAATCGGACGGAAATAAGATGCCGATCATTCGATGAGAGACGAGTGTGTGAAAAAAAAATAAAAAAAACAAAAGAAAAATGAAAAGTAATGTGTGATTATTAAAAAAAAAAATAAATAAATAAATAAAGTAATGTGATATAGAGAGATTGAACATCTCTCTATATCTCATTACTTTTTTTTTTGTTTTTTTTTTTTTGTTTTTAATAATCACACATTATTTTTTTTTTTTTTTTAATTCGTTATTTTTCCACGCGTTCACTGTTTGTTCAAAGGATCCAGTTCGATCAGTAGACTCACCACAGAAGTGGTGGCTTCGGGATTATTGGTTTTCGTGACGAAATTAATCCTGTCTCCGGCGTTCACTTTGAGAGGCGTGCCGAACGTGCTGACATTCGCGTGTTGATTCTCAGTCTTTTCAATGCTGTATCTCTTATCGCTCTCCACACCATTCATCATGAGATTGACGACCGCTCTGTTATTCAAATCCGAGGAAGCCAGACTCATTCGAAGGATTTCACCTCCCAACGGCATGGGATATCCAACCTGACCGTGTTTCGATCCGCTACCTCTGTTTCCGAAAGACCACTCGGCTTTTCCTTCATCTAAGGTGCCGGCCTCTTCGGCCCACATGGTGATCAATTGTCTGGCATATTTGACTCTCTCCACCACCGAAATCAGGGTGCAGGCGTCCGTCATGTTCACGGGTTCCGGTAGATTCGTGAGCGCGTGTCCACCCATGTCTAGTTTACCTTCCATGATGTTGCCCTTTCTCCAGACCGAGTTGTCGTCCACGTACTTCCTGCTTACCACGCTGGTATCGAATTTGGGATTGTGACCGAGACCGAATAAATTCTCACCATTCATGTTGATGCCACCCTCCATGGTTCCGCCAGATTGTTTGTTCAGGTAGAGATTGTCCACTTGCGATTCTAGGTATTCTTGCGATTGTAACACGGAAGAATCCACGTAGCCCTCGTTGACCGCGGTTGAGTCCGTGTCCATGTTGTTGATCTTCGACAGATTCAATATCTTGTGGAATCCCGCATTCAGATCCGATTTCATTTCACGTTCGTCAGACTTTCTCCGTTCCAAATCTACGTAGTGTTTGGTCGCCACGTCCTTGGGATTCGTGGGAGCGGCCACGTTCGTTATCTTGTAAGAATTGGCGTTCAATTCCGAGTGCATCGTTTTCTGAACGTATCTATTTCTCAGGTGTTCGCTGAATCTCGCGTGAGAGTCGTCCGCGTATTTCTTGGTGGCGGCATCAGTGAGATCTATGGGATTCGTGATGTTCACCAAACGTTTGGATTTCAGATCGAGATCGTCCGTCATGGTTTTATCCACGTAATTATCCAGCAGGATTCGTTCGAAATCGGAGTTCCCCCTGTCGACGTATTTTTTAGTCGCGGCATCTGCGAGATCTATTGGCTCGGGAAGATTGTAGAGCTTCTTATCATTCATGTTCAGAGGTTCCTCTCGAGGTTCGTATCTCCAAACGTAATGCTCGTCCAAGTTGGCAATTTCGTAACCATCGTCGACTTCGAACGTCACCCTCTTCTTTCTCGGGTTGACTTTTTCGTCGTCACTTCTACCAAATTTATCGACTGTCATGTTGTTGTGGGATTTTTTTTTTGTTTTTTAGAAAAAATATCTTCAAATGCAGTTTATTAAAAAATGAACTGTGTTATTTTATTTTTCGTTTTTTTTATTCGATTAAAATTTTTTTAAAATAATTTTTTATCTTTATATATATACTATAAAAAAGAATCTCTCTCTAATGTAAGTCATTGAGAATGTCTTGAAATTCATCTCCTTCAGACCATCTCTTGAGAACGTAGAGACACAGGTGACCGCAAAACACTTGATCTGGTATTGCACTTGATCCGTGTTGTAAAGAACCATCGATTTGTTGAAATAGTTCTTTATTTCTTTCGGCAGCGAGATTCCGTAGCTGTCGAAATAATAATTCTTCTTCTTCTTCCCGTTCTTGAACCATGCCACCCAGTGAGTGCCTTCACCCGATGAATCATCTAGATTTAAAATTCCGCATTCCGATTGTCAAGGTCTTCTCTTCGGCAAGGCATCTCTGGAAAACACTCCTAGAAAATCTTTGATTTTCAAATCTTTTGCCGCATTCAACAGATCGATGTTGGATACGGGTTCATTGGGTAAGACAACACCTTCTACGGATATCTTTATTTTCTTATTCATAAATAAGTATATATTTTTTTTTATTTATTTTATTATAATTCACTAAAAAGTGACGTTATTTTTTTCTATTTTTTTTTCTTTTTCTTTTTAAACTAACTCTATCGACTTCCACAATCTTGAATCCGTCAAATTCCTTGACTTCTATAATCTTGGATTCATCTAATTCTTCTTGATTTTCTAGAATCCTACTAACTTTCTCGATGTCACTATCGATTTCCATAATTTTATGTTCATCTAATTCCTCTTGATTTTCTGGAATCCTATCATCCACAATCGTATCTGGAATCTTATCATCTACAATCATATCTGGAATCCAATCATCCACATTCATATCGTCTCTAATGAGATCCACAGTCCAATGTCCGAGTGCCAAAGTGCTTATTTTATCGTCTAACACAAATCTCTTGTCGTCGTCGGCCGTCAGCGAAATCTTGTTGACAATTTCAGTATATAGGTCGTGATTTTCGCTTCGAATCGATTTCATAGTCTTATACACTGGACCACTTCCTAACAGACAATCTTTATACTCTTGGAAAGAGATGTTTTTCTTCACCACGCACGCTTTAACTCCTTTGCACTTCTTGATCTCTTCATCATCTTCTAGATGATAAGCATACAGTTTGGGTCTCAAGCCTACGAATTCGACGATCTGTTTACCGCCGCTCTCATCCTTGAATTTACCCAACACCTTCTTGTTGTCGTTCGATTGAATGTTGGACGGGTGATCAACGGGATAATTGCTCGTGTCGAACCACTCGACCACGTCCGGAGATATGTCTCGGTAGACGTCTTTCGTCTCTATCTCATAAACTAAACTGTCCGTGTCAGTGAACAGTAGTTTGGCTTTGTCGCCAAATTTTTGTTTGACGTAATCGTAGTGAAACTCGTACATCAATCGCTTGCTGACATCTAAGATGATCGGTCTGAGATAATACGGTTTGTCAAACTTCAGGTGCGTCTTTTGCATGTGAACAGCCACTAGATTTTCGCAGAATATGGTTCGGTGTTTGTAATTGGGTTTCGCCACTAATTTTTTAGCTCTTTTCTCAGACATGACAAGTCGAACGTCGGTTCTCTTCCTGATGTTTTCCATCGATTTGCCATACATGCAGTTGTTCATGAGTTTGAAGAAATCTTTTTCGAAATCGTTCTCGGCTCGAGTTCTGAGATTCGTGTTGAGATCGATGTATTTTTTCATCCAAGGCTCTTCGTCGAATCGAATGATGCGATGTATGTCGACTAATTTCATCCTGTAATCGACGTACTGTTTCAAATTCTCGCTGTAGACGACGTAGTTACGTTTGTTAAATAAATTGGGAATGAGTTTTTCCTTGTCTCCTTCGTTCGGTTCCATTCGTTCGGGAGCCAGCAGATAATCGTTGTGTGGATCGTGTAATTCTTCCGGATAGTTCAAATCGACTTCTAAAATGCAAGGATAGTCTCTCCATTTTTGCATCTCTTCTAGTTCCTTCACCCATTCGAAATTTCCAATCGGTAAAGGATGACTCATAGCCCAACCGTACAGATTATTGGCATCCCAATACTGTATGTATTTAGTCGACCGTTTCGAATCGAAACCTTCTTTCATGTAGGGATTGTTAGCCTCAGAATGTCTGTGAGAGATCATCGAGATGCCACCTCTCGCAGCCCTTTCGAACATGAGCAACATGTCCACGTCGGATAATAATTCCAATTGGACTTCGGTGGTTTTCCACAGAGCGTCCCACGCCAGACCGGGTGTGGTGAAATACCAAGCGGGATCCAGATCGTAATTTCGACAACAGACGTCTCGAAACTTTTCGAACACGTCTGCCAAGAGCAGAACGTCAGTCTTCAGATAGAGATCGTGATAATCTCTCATGGTTTTCATATCGAATGATTTCCACACGTTTTTGGCGTGTTCGTAATTCTCGTCGGAAATGTCGGATTCGTATAATTTCGAATAAAAATCATCTTTCGAAGGTAGTGCAGTGTCTACGAATCTCTTTAGATCGTTCATGTAATCGTAAGGATAGACTCCTTTCCTCAACATGACGTCTACTCGTTCTCCGAAATGTTCGCTCGTGATTTTAAAATTATCCTTGCTCATGTTATCGACTAATTTTTCCAGAGCGGTCGACATGAATTTAAAAGTGTCGATGAAATGTATGCATCTACGAATGGACTTCATTTTTTCTTCCAACATATTTCCATCGATTACTCTTTCCCTCTCCATGAGCTTCCATTTCATGAAGGAAATGTATCTTTCTTCACTGTTCGCGATGCAATTTAATTCTTCGTGCGAGGTGCCGAGATTTTTCACGAACAGATGACTGTCGTAACCCAAGAGATTGTGAAACATCACCAGATAGAAAGTGGCGTCTCGATATTTTAAATTACACCTGCTGTGAGCTGGACCGCGATACAGACCTGTGTAATGATCGTGGTCTCTGACCTTCTTATTTTCCTCCAAATTCTCGTCGAACGATTGTCTGCATATGTGACATTCGGTGGCTCTGTTATTTTCGTCCTGCTGCTCTCGCGTGATGATCATTTTTGCCGGAGTTTTGAATTTGTCGTATAACATTTGAATTTTTGATTCTAACTCTTCCACGAACCTTTGAGCCACATCGTTGTCTTCGCGCTGTTTCGTGTAGGTGAAGGGACCCATGTCGTGTTGCAAGTCGAAAGCGCATTTCACGTAAATGCAATAGCCCAAAGGTATGTGTTTTTGATATCTTTCGACGTAACTTTGAAGAGCGTTTGGTTGACAGGAACTCATTTTCGCGGTGAAACATTCGAAATCGGCGTACACGACGAATGGTACTTTTAACCTCCTATTGTGATTTTCAAACTTCATGATGGTGTTGGGTTTGGGCATTTCGACGGCGACACCTTGATTTCCGTTGCAATATTCCTGATGTTTCGCTAATGATTTTTCGGTCTTAAACATGTTCATGCAGTTGCAACATAAAGATATCTTATGTCCATGATTATTATTTTGTCTCAACAGTAATCGGCTCGGATGTTTAACCCAACAATAATGACGATTGTCACCATTCGAAATCGATAATAAAATAATCGTCTTTTCTCTTCCGTGATACGAAGTCCGTCTGAGAGGATAGATCTTTTGATTTTCGTCGACGTATCCCAGGACGTTCATCGCTACGGTGGGATTTTGAACCTCGAAACGTTCGATGTGTTTTAACTTTGTTGGAAAACTCACTCCGGTCCAATCGAGATTTTTAGAAGTTTCCTCGTAACGAGAAACTCTATCGGCGTGGATTTCGACAGGGTATAAAGTGGAGGTGACTGCCCATTTAAAACACTGATCATCTTTATTTCTCACATTGACCACGGCGTGTTTCTTAGTCAAGAAATATGGTAATTCCAAGTAGGAAGATCCTTTCAATGGTTCATTTTTATTCATGTGAATTTTGAGTCTCAACACCTCGCTGAACGTCCAATTACTACCTTCATTTTGATAATTCACGAGAGACGTCAACATCTTGTCTTTCATCTTTTCGAAAACGTCCGATAGATCTGAACCACGAAATACAGGTTCGACGTTAGATCTGAAATATGCATTTTTCACGATGCTCTCGCCGGACTTCACGTCGATTTTATTCATTATGCAATGAAGTATCATCTTAATTTTTAATCCCAAGTTCGTGTATTCGTGAAACAAATCCAATACTTTTTTCTTCACCCGTTCCATGAACAATTTCGGATTGACTTTCTTCGACGAGGGAAACACGTCGGAAGTTTTAAAAATGTCTTCGATCGCACTCTCCCATTCTATGGGTTTCAATTGGAATAGTTCTGCAACGAGTCGTCTTACATATTCTTCTCCTTTCTCTTCGTCGATTGCTCATTGAATTTCGCTCGATATATCTCGTTTGTCTTGAATCTGAAGTGCATCACTCGTTTTCGTTTTAGTTTTTCTTTTCTTTTCTTTGGAAACTTGATGTTTTTCAATGGCTTTTCGTTTAGTCGTCTTCTTATTTTTCACAACTGGCGCATCTTTTGACGTCATTCCTATCGACATTTCGTTTGTCTTTCTAGCGTTTCGCAAATATTCTTGTATGACTTCAATTTTTGTTGATTTAGTTCTATGCTTTCTGAAATTTGTAATAGATTACAAATCTCGTTTAACTGAGGTATGGTTTTCTCATTTAAATTTACCATTGTTTTATCTGTTTGCTTCATTTGTAAGAATATTTTTTGGGGGGGAATTTTGTATTAAATAATTTGTTAAAAAAATTTTGCTTTTTTACTCTATATATATAATAGAAAAAAAAAAAAGTTAAATTTTAAAATTCAATTTTTTTTAATACAAAATTTAAAATAAACATTATTTGTAAGAATTCATAAAAAACCAAATAATCGATCATGACAACAACACCTAAAAGATGTGGATTGAAATTGAAACGAGACGAAGGGTATGAGAATTCCAGTTTTAATATCTATACATTACAACCACACGATTCCATCGAATTGAATGAGGTCGAGATGGTGGACTTAGAGCACTACTACCACAAATATCGAATGTGTTTGAAAGTGGATGAAGCCGCGCTCGATTTGTTTTACGAGTACCAAAGCGAACTGTTGATTAATATCATCGTCGCCGAAGACAGAGAATTCAACAGGGGTGATTTATTGTTGTCCTATGGAAGTTACATATATCCAATAATCTCACCCGAACTCGTGAAGAAATCGGGTGGTGAGAGCGCATTTGCCTATGAAAAAAAACTCAAAAGAGTAAAGATGAACATTCACACCATTTTCGTATGTGGAAAAATGATGAATGTCAACTTGCTAATAACGGACTTGGAAATATAAACAATAGAGAGATTGAAATTAAAAAAATTTAAACTTTTTATATATATAAAGAGAAAAAAACTTTTACTAAAAAAATTTTTACATTAAAGAAAATTAAAAATTAAAAAAACAACTTTTTTATATATATATAAAGAGCAAAAAAAAATAACAAACTTTTTTTTTAACAAATTATTATTTAAATACAAAATTTAAAATATACATTATTGCAAGAATTCGTA
Organism: Pictodentalium vernedei; assembly: GCA_031216915.1. Lineage (NCBI taxonomy): Eukaryota > Metazoa > Mollusca > Scaphopoda > Dentaliida > Dentaliidae > Pictodentalium > Pictodentalium vernedei. The sequence continues at coordinate 490,709,384 of CM062293.1, forward strand.
AAAACAAAAAAAAACAAATAATCGATCATGAAGACAACAACACCTAAAAGATGCGAATTGAAATTGAAACGAGTCGAAACGTATAAGAAATTCGGTCATAAAATCTATAGATTACAACGACACGATCCCATCGAATTGAACGATGTCGAGACGAAGAGCTTAGAGCACAAATACGAGAAATATAAGATACCTCTGAAATTGAACGAAGCCGCGCTCGATTTGATTTACGAGTACCAAAGCGATCTGCAGAACATCGTCATCGCCGAAGATAGAGAATTCGACAATGACGATTTGTCGTTGCCCTATGGAAATTACATATTTCCAAACATCTCATTTGAACTCGTGAAGAAATTGGGTGGTGAGAGTGAGTTGACGATGTAAAAAAACTCAAAAAAGTAAAGATAAACATTCAACACATTTTCGAAAAAGGAGTAGACACGAGCGTCAACATGCTAATAACAGACTTGGAAATATAAACAATAGAGCGATTGATTTTTAGCGAAGAAAAAATGAAAAAAAAAAAAAAAGTAAATGAGATGTCATTTACTTTTTTTTTTTTTGTTTTCCTTCTTCTTCACTATCATCATGATATATTATAATAACGTTTCCTTTTCTCTCAAATTTCTGCGTCGATTCTTCTTTTTCTTTTTTTTTTTCTTTTTCTCTGTGATGTGATACGTTCATGATAACATTTCTGTTTATCTGAATCATAATTATGAACGAATGTTGTGCATCTCTTGGTAAGACTCGCTTCAGAAGGTAGTGGTGACCGTGGAAAGCATCGTCTCATTCCCAACCGTATATCCAGCGCTTTATCTATCTCTTTCCTTAGATATCCATCATTAGCGTCTAACCATTTTCTTATTTCTTCGCTCTCTGACTCACGATGTTCGTCATTATCGTCAAATTCATCCAGGTGATAAATTTGTTTCTCCACCTCTTCACCCATTTTAAATATATATTATTTTATACTTTCTATGATTTTATATATTTTATATAATTTTTATATTTATAATAACATATTCAAAATCGGTATGTTCTTAAATGGCGAATTGTCACTGAGCAACAAACCCTTGCCGTATCGCTTGACGTTCCGTCCACTCTTCAGAAAGAGACCGTTTCCTCTCAGAGAGTTGCCACCTCTAACGGGTTCTAGATACAATCCTTTACCGCTGTCATATACGTGAACGCGACACATGGCTCCTCCCTTCTTCAAAAACAGTCCGCTGCCACCCATTGATTTCTCAACTCCCGAAATAGCGAGTCCCATGAGAGCTCCCACGCCGAGAGTCTTTCCGAGAAAGGGTAGCACCTTTGCGGTGAAGGGTAATGCTTTTGCGGCGATTCCTGCCAATAGCGGTAGGAAACCGCCTTTCATTCTCAAATTGTATCTCAACTGAGCGGGACTCAATCTCACCGCCAATCCTCTTCCATCGCGAATCGCTTTCTCCGTCCTTTTGATTTGACTTCTGGTCCAGACGATCGAATCCTGTCTGCCTATCGTCAGATCTTCGTGAGTGAATTTGAATCTCACCGCCTCGCCTCGAGTTGTTAAAGCTCTCTTAAGTTTCTTCTTCTGTCCTGCGGATATGTTCACGTTTTTATCAACGTATTGTGTCATAATTCCGTTTGTTTTTTTAAATATATTTTACTTCAATTGTTTCTTGTTTAATAATTATATTAAAATAATTTTGTAAAAATTAATATTACCGTTTATTTTATTTTTGTTATCTATATATATAATTTTTTTTTTTTTTTTGCTTTTATATTTCTCTTATGTGAAATCGTATCGTCACTCTCTCTCCGTGAAGATCTAACAGTTCACCATTTTGATCCGTCAACGTGGTTTTGAGACTATACAACGTGTCTAAAATCACTGGTAGATAAACTAAATTTCGAGGTCGCTCCACGATCTTATAACCCGGCGACACGTTTGGAAAGAAGGAATAGATCGTCGGCTGAGCGCTACCATTCACGTAGCTTCCGGCAATCATGTCCACGTTCACCAGAATGCTATTGACAGCGAGAATGTCGACCGTATTTTCAGATGCCGCGTGGCCTCGATACATCTTTCGATCGAATCCCAACATCTTGCCTATAGAATCGTCCGTGTTGAAATCCACACGAAAATTATCTTCCAAATCCAACATCGTCTGTAATGTATTAGGATTGGGAGCGAGTCTGATCTTGTTGCTTCCCTTTCCATCCGTCTTCATTCGTGTCTGAATGTAATGGTTCAAATCGTCTATGTCGTAACTCCCTTTGGGAATTCGAATCTCCAACCAATCCACTCCGTCGGAATACTTGAACGAGTTATTCTTTTCGGTGACGTTGGGAAAGGAATAATAAGTCTCCAGATTCACCAACGCCATCTCGTAACTTTTCTCTCTGTTCAATTCGATGGAAGGTTCGAATTTCGTAGCGAATCGAGTCGAATCGCCACTCACCACGATTTGAATGGATTGTTTCGCAGCCGTATTCTCGGCTATCCGTTCTAACAATTTTCCATGTCCGAACATTATATCTTAATTTTATTTTTTTTTTTTTATTCAAAACTAATTATTTGAAGATTTATTTATTTTTCTATTTTTTTTTATTTTTTCACGCTCTATCTTATTTTATTATCATCACCATCGGGAACATAAAACTTGTCGAATCCGCACCGATATTTTCCGCGATTAAATTCGCTCGTCAAATCGATCACGACGAAATTGTAAAGTCCACCATCCCAAACCCTCTTGCAGAATCTCCTGAATTCGACAGCGCTCATGTCGTTCGCGACGTGATCGCCGTAGATGTGATTGAGATTCTTGAGATCTTGGCGAAAGAGACACAGAAAATTAGCGTTCTCCCTTATCGTCTGTCTGGGCAATCGAAAATAATTCTGCGACAGGTAGAAACAGTCCACGTTGCTGTGTCGACCCCTAACGTAATACGATTCGCATCGGTTCTGTCTCTCCAAAAGCAGATCGTCGAAAATCATGAGATTCTTATCTTCCGATTTCAGTTCCCTAGGATCCGGAACGTCGCTAGCGTTCTCGTAAAATCGACACTCGACGTTCGAAGATGCATTTCTCTTCGTCAGCTCCGTCGCCGCGCGGTCCAAAATGGTCGAGAGCGGAGCTCCGCACTTGTCGAATTCCTCCCTGCTGTCAAAGATTCTGGCTATGACGTCCTTGGGCAATCTGCGATCCATGCACTCTCGAAGCAATCTGTATTCGGGTTGAAACAAGCTCTTGCCAAACACGAACAATCTGTCGTAATCCAACCAGTCGGGTCGGGACAACAGATTCATCAACAGATTGGTCTTTCCACAATTCGATTTTCCCACTATCAAACCTCTTATGCTCTTGGGAAAGTACTCGTTATTCGACCTCTTGGTCGCGGCGTCGTTCCAAGACATATCTTTAATGTTCATCTTTTTGTTTTATTTTTTTTATTTGTCTGTTATTTTAGATTCTTTTCAAACACAAATTTTTTTTATGTTTTTCAAACTCTGTTTTTAATGTTGTTATTATTATTATTTGTTTATATCGCACCGTCGCGAGTTCTCTTCAATCCGGATCCACTCGTCATTTTGGCTAAATCTTGTATGGGCACCACGGCATCCCTAAAATCTTTCCAACTTTTCGACGTTCGCTCTAACGCAGCTCGCTTCGCCGGCGGACTGATCAACTTGTCGATCAACGCGTCGGCTGCCCTCTTGCCAGCCACAGAAGCTATCCTACCACTGGCTTCGGAAGCAGCTTTCTTACCAGCATCCAAAGCCGTCTTCTTACCGACCTCAAACGCGGTCGATGCGAGTTTTCTACCCGCATTGCTCGTGAACGCTCGCATTATAGAATCGACGATGCCAGAACCGCCTTGAACGTAAGTCCTGACGTATCCCCTGTTCTTTATCACCAACATATTTTATTTTTATGATATATTTTGTGTTTTTTTTTCACTGGTAAATCGTTTTGTCGTTTTTAAATACTTTTATTATTCTAGTGTAAGAATTTACTGTTTTATTTTTTTTTTTTTTTTTGTTTGTTTGTTTGTTTGTTAGTTTCTCTCTCTCTCTACTTATTATTATATTCACATCAATCCTTCAATTCGTTCATCAGCCTTTTATACTGGTTTTTATTCAAAACCTTCTGTCTCAACAATTCGTCAGATATGGCAACTATCTGATTATCTAATCCCGTGTTACCAGCCCGTCTGCTCCCCATCAACAAACTCAATCTCTGAGACAGAGCGTCGGGATCGCTCGGAAGAAAAGTAGTGGTTTTCACCCCTTTGCCGGTCATCGATTCGACGAACTTCTTGTTCGCATTCCATATGGGCTTCACTATTTTCGTCCACTTGTAACCTCTGTTGGCTTTGGGTCTCGTCTCTCTGGCATCGTTATTTCTATTCATGGCGTGAGTTTGAACTAGAATGTCTCCGTAATTGTCGAAATCCTGTTCCGTGTAATCTCCAGGCTTGTCGAAAAGGAGCAATCTCTGCAGACCATCGGTTACTTTATATTTATTCGAACCCACGATCAATTCATCATCATCCATTTCCACTTCAGTGTCGCCCACGAATTTCCTACCGCTCGAATCCTCGCGAATTCCATACAACAGATCTCTCTTACCGCCACCATCATCATCGGACCATGCGATGCTATCAGTGGTGATAGTCGAAGCTGTATCATCGCTCTCACTCACGTCGGTTTCGATTCTCGTGGGAACGTAATCCGGTGTAGATTGAACGGAATACCGATTTCCAAAACTAGAAGGCAACGAACCCATTCTCAAAGAACTCTCCTTTATGGGTCTCAATTCTTCGACTATCTCCTTCCTGCTTCACTCTTGACCCTCCGTCACGGGTTTAAATATTTTTGTGGCTTCGCGTGTGAGTTCCATCTCACCGAGACGTCTGCTCCTATCAGCAGCCTGAATCGCCTTCTTAGAACGTAAATACTCGTCTAAAATTCGATCTCGGCGTCTAGGATCCATCCTCCAAAACGTCATCTTTCGTTTTAATTGTTTTTATTTATTTTTCAAAATTGAATGTTTAATTATATTTTTTTTATATTTTATGTTTTAAGTATTAAAATCTCTTTCCGTCTTAATATAATATCTGAAAAAATATTCACATCTCAAACTCGCTGTGTTAATTGAAGTTAAAAAACAAATACGTTTTAAACAGTACATGACAAACCGGTTTCTGATGTAACGCATTTTGACAGTAGTATTTAAATTTTTGTCAAAAGATCATCATTCATTCACACATCAATTCATCGAGTGTCGAATTAAGAGAAAATCCTTTTTTTGATGACTGTTAGACAGTTTCAACACACAATGGAAAACTGATTTTAACAAATCTCTCTCCGATTGCTATCGTGAATATATTAAAAATTTTACCACTCGAAACCTAACTGAGCGAAAAATGCGTTTTAAACATTCCGATAAGTGTTTCTTGACTTTATTCAAGGAACGCTTAACAGTCAACCTCATTTCTCATAGTGGAGGAATTCTCAAAAAAAAAAACCCAAAACTCAATTTTTATCCATCCCATCACCAGAAAACATCAATGTCTATAATACAGGCTATATATTCACAATCGACTCTGTTTGAACAAAACACCTCAATTACGATAACGTGTGTTAGTTACTTACTTCAGGAAAGACGTGACTGGGTTTGCAAATTTCCAAACACACAGACACTCTTCGTTCAGATCGAGTTTTTATTACGAGAATCGAGCGATTCGATCACTTGATCAGCTGAGTGGTTTTTTTTTTGAGAATTTTCTCATAGTGGAGGAATTCTCAAAAAAAAACCCAAAACTCAATTTTTATCCATCCCATCACCAGAAAACATCAATGTCTATAATACAGGCTATATATTCACAATCGACTCTGTTTGAACAAAACACCTCAATTACGATAACGTGTGTTAGTTGCTTACTTCAGGAAAGACGTGACTGGGTTTGCAAATTTCCAAACACACAGACACTCTTCGTTCAGATCGAGTTTTTATTACGAGATTCGATCGCTCGATCAGCTGAGTGGTTTTTTTTTTGAGAATTTTCTCATAGTGGAGGAATTCTAAAAAAAAACCCCAAAACTCAATTTTTATCCATCCCATCACCAGAAAACATCAATGTCTATAATACAGGCTATATATTCACAATCGACTCTGTTTGAACAAAACACCTCAATTACGATAACGTGTGTTAGTTGCTTACTTCAGGAAAGACGTGACTGGGTTTGCAAATTTCCAAACACACAGACACTCTTCGTTCAGATCGAGTTTTTATTACGAGATTCGATCGCTCGATCAGCTGAGTGGTTTTTTTTTGAGAATTTTCTCATAGTGGAGGAATTCTCCAAAAAAAACCCAAAACTCAATTTTTATCCATCCCATCACCAGAAAACATCAATGTTTATAATACAGGCTATATATTCACAATCGACTCTGTTTGAACAAAACACCTCAATTACGATAACGTGTGTTAGTTGCTTACTTCAGGAAAGACGTGACTGGGTTTGCAAATTTCCAAACACACAGACACTCTTCGTTCAGATCGAGTTTTTATTACGAGATTCGATCGCACGATCAGCTGAGTGGTTTTTTTTTGAGAATTTTCTCATAGTGGAGGAATTCTCCAAAAAAAAACCCAAAACTCAATTTTTATCCATCCCATCACCAGAAAACATCAATGTCTATAATACAGGCTACATATTCACAATCGACTCTGTTTGAACAAAACACCTCAATTACGATAACGTGTGTTAGTTGCTTACTTCAGGAAAGACGTGACTGGGTTTGCAAATTTCCAACACACAGACACTCTTCGTTCAGATCGAGTTTTTATTACGAGATTCGATCGCTCGATCAGCTGAGTGGTTTTTTTTTTGAGAATTTTCTCATAGTGGAGGAATTCTCAAAAAAAAAACCCCAAAACTCAATTTATATCCATCCCATCACCAGAAAACATCAATGTCTATAATACAGGCTATATATTCACAATCGACTCTGTTTGAACAAAAAACACCCACCGCCTCAAAAACGAGGGAGAGTTTCTGGACCATCTGTACCAACGCAATTGCCGATTCTGGACCGCTGGTCTTGAACCACAATTGTTGTTTTTTGATGATCACCCAGAATCTTTTGCCTTCGATCGCGTTCGCCGACGATGGATCGATGGGTCTGATCTGCGATGCGAACGTAGACCAAAAATCACGTACACGATACAACTGAAGATGTACAACACACGCACACGATGCGTTCACCACGAGTGTTTGAACGCTAAAAGCGCGATCTAGGAGTCACTGACTGTACATGAGCCGATTCAAGACCAATGTACAGTTTTTGTGAACAAGCGTGTGATTTAACACCGAATTCCACGTTGGTGAACGCATCGTGTGCGTATGTTGTACACGTACATGTACAAGTGGTCGTATATCGGCCTTTTATATCTACTAACGAGTGGAATTATCAGATTGTTATAAAAAGCGTATAATTAAAAGAAAATATAGTATTTGTGAGTGGATACCGAAAATTATCTCACTTGTGACTGAGATAAAAAGTTATTTTCGCTCGCACAAGCGCTCGCGAAAAATAACCATTTGTCTCCATCACTCATAAGATAATTTTTGGTATCCACTCAAAAACACAAGATATCCTCTATATACCACATATTCGCAAGACAATGTATGCACGCAGTTAGGTGAGTTAGCTGAAAATGCACTTGGTTGCACCAGTAGCTGTAAGTCATATAAGGACCACAATGCATGGCACTGCATGTAGTCGGTTCGTTGAGACATGTTGTAAATGTCAACGATTGAACCAATAGCTGTGAGTCATATTGCTACCGTAGTGCATGGCATTGTGTGTGTGTGTGTGTGTCGTTGAGTCAGCTGTAAATGTCCATGTTTCAACCACTAGCTGTGCGTGATGTAACTCATAGATTTCAGGATACGTTGATTGTGTGTTTTATGAGTCAAATGTAAATTTACAGAGGCTGAACCAGTAGCACCGAGTCATAAAGGAACCACATGAATGAGTAATCATGTTGGAAACTAATATCTGCGCCACGCCACGCCACGCCACGCCACGCCACGCCACGCCACGACACCTATGCGATACTGCGTCCTGTGAATTCTTGTGATTGAACCAGTAGCTGTGAATCATTACAGTTAAAGCTAGATGTCCTGTCATGAAATGAGCACAAATAGCACGTCGATCTGCGCGTTAATCTACGCGTTATGACCATAGTAAATCTATCAAATTCTGTACGTATGGCTTTTGCACAAGTAATGTTTCAGCCAATTGACCTTCGGGTAACCCGGAGGTCCATTGGCTGAAACATTGCCTGTGTTTACTATGAGTAACCAGGAGAACCTGCCTGCCGTGCTTTGGGTGCCATTCGATATGGCAATCGCGCGCAATTCCTAAGCGCAAATAAGCCTAGATAAGCGCACAGTTCGTGACAGGACTTCTAGTTTTAACTGTACATGTTATGCATTCCACGAGGTCGACTGGTCGTTGAGTCGTCTATACATTTCCATGGGTGGAATATATAACTGTGAATCCTATAGGTCATACATTCCAGAACACGGCAAGTTGGTGTATAAGATTCAACGGAAAATTTACACAGACTGAACTGGTAGCTAGGAGTCAAAGTTGCCACATTTCTGAGCATCGCATGTAGGCGGTTTATGAATGAAAGCCTATTTGAGATATGGTCAAGGTCACTGAGGTCACTCAGAGGTCATTGATTTCATTTTTCAGAATTGCTAGAAATCACATTTTATGACCCCTTAATGCATTCTGGAAGTTCATACATGTCTTTCTACACTAACAAAAGTTTGGGCGGGGTTGGGAGGAATTTTGAGAGTATGTCACGCTGATATCTCAAACATAGTATGACCCATGTATCTAAGACAACAACAAATGAGCGAAACTCAATGGAGGTTCAAAATATGGGTCACGTGGACACCGCTTACATGGAGACAGCTAACAAAAGCATTAGCTTCCTGCTGGATCAATTTTCCAAATTGCAATTTATGTTTTCTTTTGTTTTCAAGAGTAATCTTTATCATTATATACCTGTTTGGAAATAAAATATTGTCAATCAAAATATGCGTCAAGGTCACTGAGGTCAGCCGGGGGTCATTGAGTGCATGTTTTTCAGAAATGTTGAAACCGTATTTTATGACCGCCTAATGCACTGCTGAAGTTCATACCATTTTCGACGATTTGTTTTGTTGGAAGAAAAATGAATGAAAATAAAATAAGTGCGGGAATTAACGGATATTAATTATAAACTATGTCGTATTCAGGCCTGGCATTCTGAAAAATGCAGGAGGGCAAAAAATCGCTCTCCTCAATCAGCTTAGGAGAGCAATTAGCTTTACACAGCATTTTAAGTATCCAATTGAACGAACTCATTGAAACTGAAACCAACAGACAACATCAGTGATTTTATTAACTTTACTAAGGTAAAGCGAAATCTCTTAGACATCTAGATGTCTCACTCAACAACCGAACACACACTTGACAAGACCTGTGTGTGTACCCAGACCTGGTGTCCAAGAAAGTCATACGCCTACCACTACCACCTTCAACCCCCAAGGGGGTTGAAGGTGGTAGTGGTAGGCGTATGACTTTCTTGGATATCAGGTCTGTTTGAATCTACAGTCACATCCTGGTGCAAGTGCTTCAAGTGACAGGATAGTAGTAATGGTAGTATATTATAGTTAAATTACATTTTTGCTTTACAACAAAAATTTAATGTGAGCATAATACATGTAATCTCAATCATCCCAGACCAAAATATTTAGGAGGGCACTTTTTCGCTCTCCTTAATTCTTTCAGGAGGGCAGTATAGAGAGATAAAAAATCGCTCCCCTGAAATTGCCAAGCCTGCGTATTATATGTTGAATCGTTTCTGCATTTTGAAAATGCATGTCAGAAGTAAATGAATCCATCATGATATATTGTATTTATGTACGTGGGCAAATATATTATGATTGGTGCACAGGGATCCAAGGCCATTAGGTACCCTACTGTAGCGGAAGACGTGGTCACAAAAAGTTTAGTACCAACTGATGTTTTCCAATCAACTGTTAAATAGCTAGTAGGCTGCCAGTAGGTATTACACCTTACATGTCCAATTACGCATTCAACCTTGGGGCTTTTTGTTCCTTCATAAACCTCCCACATACGATGCCCAGTAATGTGGTAACCTTATGACTCACAGCTACAAGGTTCAACCTGTGCAAATTTTCCGTTTACTCATTATCATACACCCATATGCCGTGCCCTGGAACGTATGACCTATCTTACTCACAGTTATGGGTTCCACGCATGAAAATGCACAGATGACTCAACGAACAACCCACCTCCTGGAATTTACGTCTCACGGTTACCGGTTCATCCATGCACTCTAAAATCAGTTGGGTTTAAAATCAACGGGAGCACCGTGGCTCAGTGGTAGACTGTTGGACTTCTATACTAGAGGCCCAGAGTTCGATCCCCGTTGTGTCCTTGGGCAAGGAACTTTATCCCGGTTGCCTACATGGGGGCACGATGAAGCCGTGTACTATGACATACTGCACGTTGATGGTGCACATGTCTTCAACCGCTGTAACCCTGCTTGAGCGGAGCTTGAACAGAGTTAGAATGTTGAGCTGACAGTTGCTCGTCGATGCTTGGTGGTTCTCTCCGGTACTCCGGCTTTCTCCACCCATAAAACTGTCACGGTCAGGATTAGCCATTGTGCATAAGTATGTGACCTTAAACACCAATAAATAGATAGTTAAAAATCAACTCAAATCAGCTGGGTTGAGTAAATATGAACCCAGTTAGGTTCATATTCACTCAACCCCGCTAATTTGGGTTAATTTGTAACCCAACTGATTGTAGAGTGTGTAAATTTACAACTGACTAAGCAATCCGCCCACCCCTGAAATGTATGGCTAAAATGACTCACTGTTACCGGTTCAACCATGGTAATTTACATTAGACTAAGCGGACGGCCCATCCCCTGAAATGTATGGCCTATATGATTCACAGTTGAATCATGGAAATTTCCCGCCACCACCCCTATGCCTTGAGGTGTATGACGTGTAATGACTCAAAGCTACCTGTCCAACCAAGGAAATTTACACTTAACTCATGATTGCCTGATATTCCATAGCTATATTTAGAAAGTCTGTACTGGGATGACAATAACCAACAAGGTAATGGGGCATCGAGGACAATTGGAATCATGACCACTAATCGATTCAGTGATGCCAGTAGGTACGAAATGATACACTTAATGATTCATGCAGAGGAAGGACATGTGGCGAGTGAATGTTCTAGGCCATCTTCACGGCCCTGGGGACAATGAAATCGTGTTTATTAATCCAGTTAGGGATGGCAGTAGGAATGTGTGACGTCGTAGACGTGATTCACCCGCGAGTTGGCGTGACTGTAGTTGGACATTTGTATCCAGTGGCCTTGGGATAGCTAAGAGTCACACCACGTGACCTGGTCAGCACATTTGGCACCAACATTCCATTGACGCTATTTACGCCGTTACTAATCATCCACGATGCAAAAACAGGAAATGAAGCACACACGATAAACGAACACGATAAACTTCAGTGGTAAGAGTACAAGTAGAACAACGAATGGGGATTACGACACGTACGTCCCAAGAACACAATACCATGACGTCATGATATTCAGTCATAAAAAAATAAATCCATAGTCGCTGAATGATTGTCAAAACCGGAGCTGTTAAAACTGTACCCAATCCCTTCATTATGCGGATACGTCAAGAAAAAGAGGAATATTATAAGTTATATCCGCCAACATGTATGGTATACGGAGATTTAATACCTGGATGTAGGTTTTTAAACACCGAGTCGCAGGTGAAGTGTTTAAATGAGACATCCAGGTAGTAAATCTCCATATACCATACATGTTGGCGGAGATAACGTTTTTGTCCCGTTTGAAACACAATACAGACATAGTGGAAATAAATTTGTGATCGCATTCCTCAGCTCCACAATCACTTGGACCAAATTCGTGATAATTATTTTGTTTTTATAATCGCAGAAGACAACAGATAGAGTTACATCCTCTGGGTCGTTAAGGAAACGAATAAACAGTATTTTGTTGACACATCGTCCCCTGAGTTCCAATGTGTTCTATGTGCCTGCTGGCACCAAGGACACATTGGTACTTAGGAGACGAATTATTTGCATTTATTTTATCTTTCTGATTGAATTGTTGGAAATCCGATGATATTTGTGACTATTTTCAGGTTTTTTTAGTTCGATTTGTATTTCGAGGCGAGCAAAAGCGGAAATCTTTCGTTTAAACCATATACCCCCGATGTTTCGGGTGCGCTTATACCCTGGATGTTGCACGCTCTCATATACCTTAGATATTGGCTATTTGTCCAAGACATTCTGACCAATCAAAAGACCACATTTATTGGGATATGGGGGACAATGTAAGATAGACTGACTGGTTATTACCACCATGTGGGTTTCCGAGATGGTATATTGAAGTCGGGAACTCGCGCCTGTGTCATATACCGAGTTATTTAATCTTATTTGTTTTACAAGGATTTGCGATCAAGTTATGCAACTTATATTAATGCCTCTCCTTGGCCCAATGGCGCAGGTGTGTGGGGTGACCTTCATAGCAGCAACTTCGTGGCCTAGGTCTTCTCGAGTACTACGAAGGGATCTTTAGCCTGCACGCAGTATGTCTCTCTCCGTACAAAGGATAGCCATTGTACGTCCTCATCCGATAGGACGCTACGCTGTGGCATCATTAACCCCACAACTGGTGCTGACAGAGAGTGTACTGACACCTCGAGAACTTTCCCCGACCGCGAATCGATCGCGAGACCTCTGGCACGAGAGCCCAGTGCGCGAGCACTTATCCACACGGCCATCAGTATCTTGTATCTATTTGACCTAACGGACTCACTCATCGATATATGCTCAGAGGCGAGGTATCGACTTCACTATACCATCTTGGAAACACACATGGTGGTAACAACCTATATGCATGTATAATAACTATGCTGACCTTTGCTTTCGAGTTTGCCAGCAATGTGCCACATGTTCCCACTTTGCAAGGATGTGAATCAACGTAAGCAACGCCAGCCTCCGTCGTGCCATAAGCTGTTTTAAAAATAATACATTATTAGACATGTGTGTGAAATAACACTGAAAAGTGGCGGCTATGAATAAAATACAGTGTGCAAGTTTGTGTGCGTATGTATGTGTGCCAGGGGCCATACTATAAAACCTTTACAATTGTACTTTCTAGAATTGTATTTTTTAGTTATTACTTTTAATGGGTTAAAATGACCCGTTAGCATTTTTAAAGATCTGGCAATTTGCCAACTGGCAAATTGCCATATCTTTTAAAATGCTAAAGATTAATTTTAGTCAGCTGTATTAGGTAGAAAACAATTCTAGAAAATACGATTGTAAAAGTTTTATAGTATTATCTCCAGGTCTATCTTCCAGACTTTGTGAGAACCTAGACAATAATGATCGGGCCCCACATTCATTTTCTTTGTTTTGACCGTGTCCCCGCTAAGAAAACAATGCGTTCGGGTTCATGATTCCGAGTTTATGAGGACTTGTTTGTCTTTGCTTGACACCTAGAATAAACGGAAACACAACAAGTTCGGACGACGTCTGTTTAAAAAACTATGTGTCTGTGTACATGTACTGCAATCTTCAAAACCACTCAATCGTGTGTATTTAAATATTCCCAAACATAGGCGTGTGTTTGAGTTAATAGGTTTACAAAACCAGTTGCGTCCTCCAGTGGTTTACGCCCACAAAACGAGAGCCGATTGTGCTCACATAATTATTGTCTCTGCGATGACAGTTTTTCGGGTGGAGAAAGCCGGAGTACCCAAAGAGAACCACCGAACAGTGGCGAGAAACTGTCAGATCCCCATGTACTAACGCCACACAAGCAGGGTTAGCATTGGTTGGAGACAAGTGCATCATGCCGTGCAATACGCCTCAGCACACGGCGCCACGTTTCCCAAACGTGGGCAATCTGGATTAAGTGACTTGCCCGAGAACACAACGCTGTTACTCCATGGTGAGGATTGAACCGTGCACCATTCGGTAAACGTCCAATGCCATAACCACTTAAACACCGCGATCCCACCGCAGGTCAATTACGTACGCAAAATCGAAGCAAACTGCGTCCGTATGCCGTTTACGTCCTCAAAATGCAAGCCGGTTGTGGCTGTAAGGCAAACTACCAACATAACTGAAAATTCACCCACGGCACTCTTAAATTGAATTAATGGACTCATATTAATCTGAAACATATATCTATAGCACTTTACCAATGGATGAATAAACTCTGTGGTACTTTTTAAAATTAACTAAATCAAGTTTTTAATGTCCATTCCAGAACAGCTTTCCAGTATTAACACCAAGACGTGTTACCTTGAGGCAAAAATGGCACATCTAAGGTGTACAGAATACTTTGGTTGATGTATTTGTGTCAGAAATACAGGAATGTTTGTTGACACGAATTTTCAAATTCAAACAGCTAACATTGGCTGAGTTGTACAATATTCAACCCTTTGAACCCGGAAGGTCGTTTTTCCGGAACCGGAACATGATACTCCATAATTTCCTTAAGTGGGATGGCTGCTTAGTGAATTTGTGGTGAAGGCCAATTAATATTTTCAACGTGCACCCCCAAGGCTGCACGTTGAAAATATTATTTGGTCTACCCCCCCCCCCCCTCAATAATGAATAAGGACTTTTCCAATTGTTGCTATTGAACTGACATGGAAGATACAGCAGGGTTCCAAGGGTTAACCTTCCATTGAATTGGCAATATAAAGAGAAAGTGTAATACTCAAAGAATGAACCCAAAGCGTTCAGATCGTAATGTTACACATCTTAATATTGATACTAAAATAAATTCACAGTGGATATTATAAATGTGTTTTAATTAATTTAAAAACACCACAAAGTCCATTTATCAGTAAAGTACTATAGACATATGTTTCAGATTTATTTTGGTTTCATTAGTTTAAGTGTTACGTCTGTGAATTCTCAGTTTTGTTGTCAGGGAATCTTGCAATTTGAAAGTTGGTTAACAAGAATAAAATTACGTTTTAGTTTAAAACCACAGCAATCAAAATGTTCTTTGGATCCAAACAGTCTAATTGCCTATCAATGTTTGTACAAAAATCTTGTTTAGGAAGTCGTTTGTTTTTGTCTATTCAGGAAAATTCACCAGTTCCTGTAGATCTTAAAATGGCCTAAAAATCCTACTAAATACACAACAATACATATTTAAAAAATATATAAAAAGTGTACAAAAAATCCTTATCCCCTTCAAAAAAAAAACTTCACATAAGACCCATATAACGGTTTTTAAAATCCTACCTCTTTAGTCTAATGAATATTCCGCGCTAAAAGAGTTAATGGTGGCATTTGGTATTTTACTCACAATTAATAAAATTAATCGTACCTATAACCATTTCAGAAACGTAAACAATTTTTTGTCTACGTTTCAGCCAGGATTTACTCCTACTGACTGCACCGTTTACCAACTGACTGACACATGTGAATCGATAGTTTCAGCCCTGAACAACCAGAAAGAGATACGAATTCTATTTTGTAATACCAGTAAGGCTATCAACTAGAGAAAATTTGCATAATAGGCTCTCTCCTAGATTGGTTCAAAGCACATCTCAACGAAAGACAACAAAGGGTAGTTATATGTTCACACTCCTCCAATTGGCAACATATTGAAACTGGTCTTCACAGGGGTTCTATTTTGGGACCATTACATTTTTTAATACATATCAACGATATTGTCGATGATATTAACTCCGATATACGACTATTTGCTGATGACACATCACTCTCTATTGTAGTGGAGAACCCAATCCACTCGGTACAAATAATGTCTAATGATATAACGAAAATAGAAAGGTGGTCCATTCAATGGGTCGTGACATTTAATCCATCCAAAACTATGACAGTAACTAGAAAAAATAATCCCCCACTCCAACAGATACTGAGAATGTTTAACCAACCGGTCCGGGAAGTTACTTCACATAAACAGCGAGGTATTACTTTTAATAATCGTGGAAAGTGGAGTGATCATATTAATGATATAACAGGTAAAGCTTAGAAACGTGTAAATATTTTAAAGAAATACAAATACGTTTTTAGACACTTTAAACAATCTATTTTTCTTTCATCCGCCCCTCTTGGAATTGGCTGTCAATTGTGGGGTAACTGTATGGCTAAAGAAAGCAGAAGACTCGAAAACATTCAATTGGATGCTGCAAGATTTGTTACAGGGGCCAGGAAGAGTACCTCTAGAAGACAGCTCGAAATTAAATGTGGACGGAAGTCCCTTGAATCTCGACGTAACAAACATAAAGTTATACAACCTCATAAAATGTTTTGTAAGCTTACACCACCTTTATAACCTGCTCCCTCCGCCAGTATCTAGACTACAGAATTATAATCTAAGCAACGCTGTAAAGTTAAACCTACCATCATCTCACTCTGTGTGTAAATATCTTCTGACGCGCTATTATTTGGTTCAGAACACTACGCCAATACAATAAACAGTAACATTTTCTAAGTTGTTAAAAAATTCATTGTGCTGAGCAAACGCTCTGACTAACCACTTCATATTGGCCTCGAGAGCAAACTAATGCAAAGGAATATTATTCTTGGCAAGAAAATTCTTTCTTGTATCATGTTCCGAAATTGTGTCAGGGTTTCGTGACGATAGTCGCCGAGCCTCTTGGCAATTTAAAAAAAAAATGCCTTGGCAACTGTTGTCGCGAAATCATGACATAGTTTGCAAGTTTGGTGTTCACTGAGTGGGGAGGCCGTTCAGCGGGACAAGCGATGATATTCCGGAGCCGCCGTACTCGGCGGTCACACCAAACTACAACAGTGCCCTCCTAATCAGTATTCGGCAGGTTGTGATGGCAGGACCGGGCGGTATACATGTCACTGCGGTATTTGGGCGTAGGGTTGTACGCATTTTATCATTTTGATTTTTGATGCCTAACCTCGCACCACCTTAAAATGGGACGCACAAAAGAACACCAATGTGTAACATATCTGCTTTGCTGACCCTAGACACAAACCCTTGATCTCCAATTTGAATCGACTTGGCAATCATCCATCCACCGCTGTATATATTCTCCATTTTGTCTGTCAGTTGTTTCATTTCTCTCATTCTTCTCTTAACCCTTTAACCAACGTAACGGCCAAAACCGGCCAGCGCTATTCACAAAACTCGCCAATTAATTTTCATTATTTTTTTCATTTTTTGTCTCCAAAACATAGGTTATGACCCCTCTTTGGAACGAGCTCATGAGATAAAAAATGAAAAAATTAGTTATTCAAGAATTTTGTTTGCAAGTGTCGTCTGCTTTACATGTTAGGTAAAGGGTTAATGAAAAATTATATTGGATCCCGCCTGAGTCTTGTAATCAAATTGTGTATTTTTGTCACCATGCAGGAGACGACTTCACAAAAGCTTAAAGCTTGTATCCTGCTCTTCCATTATGTTTACTTTCAATATTTCGTTTTGTATTTTATATTACTGTCGTTCAAGATTGTGAGTGTGTGTAAAAGTTAAGAGTTTATTTTTCAAAATAAAATATTGTTTAGACTAAACGTAAACGTAGCCATTTAAACCCGGTATGCATAATGTTTGGCGTACAAAGACAACACAATAAACCTCAAAGAGACAGGAGGGTCAGTGGTGATTGAATCCTACACACCCCTATAGGGCCACATTATTACTAAACCTCTCCACAAATACAGTACAGCCGACGTGGACTGGTCACTTTTCACGGCCGGGCAATAATTCCACGGACACAATAATATTAGATTGCAAACACTAATTATAGGAATAATTATCAAAAATTTAATTAATGAAGCACTGGGTACAAACTTTTACAGATGATTATTTTTATTACCCTGTAAACGCATACGTATACATCATTGCCCACACGTGGATTACGACCAGTCAACGGCGGCTGTACTGCACAAGGTAGACTCGCCCATGTTGTGATACACTCTAACAGATAAAACGATACCACTTATATCGTCTGAGTTGAAAGAGATAACGTCGCTGGAGTGCGAGAATGTTCTATGTCCTCAGTCGTGGATTACGACCAGTCAACGGCGGCTGTACTGCACAAGATAGACTCGCCCATGTTGTGATACACTATAACAGATAAAACGATACCACTTATATCGTCTGAGTTGAAAGAGATAACGTCGCTGGAGTGCGAGAATGTTCTATGTCCTCAGTCGTGGATTACGACCAGTCAACGGCGGCTGTACTGCACAAGGTAGACTCGCCCATGTTGTGATACACTATAACAGATAAAACGATACCATTTATATCGTCAGTGCTGAAAGAGATATCGCCGCTGCAGTGCTAGAATGTTCTATGTCCCGTATGGGACATAGAACATTCTAGCACTCAGGTGACGATAACTATACTCAACTGGAAGACTTAGTCATATTGGGTGTCTACAAGTTATACCCCAAAAGCAAAAACATGGAAACACATACGACATTGACGTGAGAAAATGCCTTGATTATACTCTCAAGGCATGGTCAACTTTTCTCGTCATTCACATCGACTTAGGAAATGGTTATCTCCCCTGATTGCTAAGAATTGGCAAAAATTAACACTAATTCAATGGGGAATTTTTATATTTCTCAAAATTATATAAAATCTATGAATGCTATAGTCGCTGTGTGCATCAATCCTTTAAGAACAATATATATGCTCTCAGTTGGTGATATTATCGCACGATTTCATTCGACCAATTTTTTCCCCACGTTGGTTTAAAATGCTACTGTTATTTCCTGTATAATTCCATGTAAAATGATAGAAAATTGTATTTTCGTCAACTTTTAGCGGTTAATATATTTTGTTTTGCTTCATATTAGCAATGCTGTGCGCATACCGGCAAATAATATAGATATTGTCCTATCTCACCATATAAAAATATACAAGCTGACATTTGCCCATTTTTTCCCTTTGATTTTAAAACCAAGACAAATTTTATTGTAGTAAAAACAGTTAAAACTACAGTCCACAATATCAGATAGGTTTCCGCGTGAGTACAAATGAAAAGGTGCGATAACCCCTAAGCGTCTTAATTAATTTCTGGTCAACCAATGAAGAAAAATCCTCGTATAACTAACAATTCATTTTTTGGCTTCCAAAACATAGATTATGACCCCTCACGACGCGCTCGTTCCAATGGGGGATCATAACCTATGATTTGGAAGCAAAAAATGAAAATATAAAAACAATGAATGCCGGTTTGCGTGTGTAGCGATGGCCGGTTCATTCTCAGCCGATTTCTCCGCTTCCGGCAACTATTCCCTGGCGATCAAAATTTCATTCACACCTTTCAGATGTTCAATGTTTATTGGATTACAGCTGGACTCCAGTATTTACAAGGGGAGATAACTTTCCCAAGAGTCAATATCCATGACGATAAAAGTTAAGGATGGTCGAAGTCAGTTATAAGGGCGAGAGTAAAATGAACTAAAAGGGAATGAACATGAGATCTGTCTGTTACAACAAGGTCGATTTATTTAAATGAATCAAAATAGAATTTGCCAGCCGAGTTCCCTCCATTTATAATATGTGGAAAATGACGATGACTTATCCAAAGCATCAACAGCGTTGAAGGAAACACAGAACAGGTTGCCATAAGCGCACACGTGTAAACGTTATTCTTAAAGTCTTTTCCAAATTATTTATAATCCCGATGTGAAAGCCCACCCAGATTGCATTCGCTGGAAATTGTTCCGCGGACAAGCTGGAAAATTTAAATCGCACAACAAAATATAAAAATGCCAGCAGTACTGAGTGAGAAAACGGAGGTTCCATACCCATCTGCATGTGTCTGTTATTATCAGTCTGTATGGCTTTTCTCTAACACATCATTTGATAGCACGTAATCTATTTTTACTACACATCCATTCAACTTTAAACCCTTGTATTTAACGGAATAGCCGCTATGACATAAATGATTCTGTATTCAATGGGTGATGTACAAGTCGGAACTTTTTCCCAGCACCGTTCATACTAGTTCCTTTCCCATCGAGTCATTAGTTACGCTTCGAAAAGTTCCAAATTTCGTTATACAATTATAGACCGTCTGTCGCATTGTGAGAAAATGAAAACGTCCAAAACAAAATAAAGTCTGTTCACAAAAAAGTTAGTTTACAAAAAATGAGATAATATTTTTTAAAAACCCAACGATTTTCAACAAGAACATTAACCCAGTCCGTGGCCGTCTCGTTTCGTGGATCCCGTTGTATCTAAATTGGTTAACTTTATTTAGGTAAATCTTCGTACATCTTGACATGCTTCGAACTTCTTTTAAAAATGTTTCTCCCACCTGTTCTGCAAATCTGCACAAATTTGTGCTTATATTTTTACTAACAGTAATAGGCGTGAATGGGCACCAGCCGAAGAGAAACGGCGATACGAATTTCAACAAACGCTGGTTCCGAAAAGGTTGTTTTGATTTTTTATCGATCCATTTCATCAGTACAGCTTCGGTCAAAACAAAAGGACTCCTCACCTTTGGGTTTAAACATCGGAATTAAGATTTGTTTATTTAAATTAATTTTAATGCATGGGACGTGTAATAAACACAGAACGCGATGTGTGCTTGAATCAGTGAGTGTTTTTACATAACGACTTGGAATGGCGTAGTCATATTTCGCGAGAGCCGTAGGCTCTCACGAATATGATTACGCCATTCCAACCAGTATATGATTTGACACGAGCAAAACTGAATATTGTAGACAATGGTAAAACATTCAGACAGGACGAGATTTCCAACTTTTGACCGTCGAGTTTACCTCCACAGTTGGTACACAAATGCCTGTTATAGTCGGGCTTACACGAGAGGTTTACGAATTCCATACGGGGAGCGCGGTGACTCAGTGGTTACGGCACTGGACTTCAAACCGGAAGGTTTACGCTTCGATCCCCGCCAGGTGTAACTGCGTTGTGTCATTGGGCAAGGCACTTAATCCCGATTTCCCACGGTGGCAGTGTTTACTAAGGCGTGCTGCACGTCGATGGTGCACTTTTCTTCAACCAATACTAACCCTGATTGTGCGGCGTCAGTACGTTGGGGAGTCGGACAGTTGATCACCTTTGCTATCGCCTTTGCTCGGTGGCTCTCTCCGGGCACTTCGGCTTCCCCCATGCGGAACATTGTCCGACACGAGGTGACCATGGCGGTCGAAAGTATCGTTAAACCCCAATACATAAATGAATACGAATTTCATATTGTCCTCAAGACAGTAGTGATTATTATAAATTTTACAAATTTTACTATCAAAAGGCCTTAAACTCGAGGAGCCGAAAATTATCCAACAAAATGTTTAGTAGAGGGGCATTGTACCAGCACCATCCTCCTCTTTAACTACGCTACCAATACTTTTAGATTGCAAGGTGAGTTCTTTGTCTTCACCCTTAACCTAAAATGAAAGAAAGACGAGACTTTCAAACAAAAATTCTCGAATAATTATTTTTTCCCATTTTGTATTCCAAACACATAACTTATTACTAGGGCTTTCACGATTTTTTAATTTAGGAATCGATTAATCGTCCCGAATAATCGATCATAATCGACTAATCGTACCTAGATGACCCCCTCTCCCTCTCTCTGACGTCGATAAAAAAATGAAGTTCAAGTCAGTTGACCAACCTCCGGTAAACAACGAAAAAGATCCTTTTTTAGGTACTTTCAAAGCTTTGATGTTCTGAACTTTTGAACCGTCAGTGTAATAATCAAGACCGGTCGGCAGTTGCGAACTTCGCAACTGCCGACCGGTCTTGATTATTACACTGACGGTTCAAAAGTTCAGAACATCAAAGCTTTGATGAATGTACCTGACAGAGTGCTTCCAACGGCTTCTTGGGGTTTAACATCGATGTTCTTAACTCTTTACCTTTAGAAACAATAGTTTTTTCATAAAATTTTCTTTTAATTATTAAACGTCTAAAGCGGGATAAAATTTACCGATTATTCGACAACGAAAAATACTAATCGATTTCGCTGTGACCGATCAACAATCGACTAATCGATTAATCGTGACTGTCCTACTTATTACCTCTCATTGGAAGGAGCTATGTTTTTGTGGCAAAAAATAAAAACAAGGGTATGAAAATGAAAATTTATCTTGATTTTTTGAATAACTTTGACCGGTTTGTGTCGTTACGTTGGGTAAAGCGTTAATACTTTTGTTTAATTAGTCACAAAGAATCCACATAATCAAGGGATTCTTCTGTCCTTTTTATGAAAGATTCCGGGTCTTTGTAATTGGTGAATTCGCACCATGCAGACCCCAATTGGGAATTTGTTGTCTTCTGCGATTATAAAAACAAAATTATTATCACGAATTTGGTCCAAATGATTGTGGAGCTGAGAAATGCGTCCATAAATTTATTTCCATTAAGTTGTATTGTGTTTCAAACCGGACAAAAACGTTATCTCCGCCAGCATGTATGGTATATGGAGATTTAATACATGCGGCTCGGTGTTTAAAAACCTACATCCAGGTATTAAATCTCCATATACCATACATGCTGGCGGAGATAACTTATAATACTCTGGTTGACGACTGGTATTTCACTGACAAGTATGTGTATGAATAGTAGTAAAGGCTAAGAGGAAAATGCCTCATGAAATATTTACGCGCACTTCGCCATTTGCTTCGTTAGTATTTAACCCTTTCCAACCAAGAGGCCCTTTTTCGATCCAGAAACGTGATGCATCAAAATTTCATTAAGTAGGGTGGCTGCTAAATGAATGTGGGCGTAGAAAAATCAATATTTTCAACGGGGAGCGCCAAGGCTGCACGTTGAAAATATAAATTGGTTTATCCTCAAATAATGAATATAGCCTTTTCCAATTGCTGACATTGAAGTGAAATAGAAGATGCCACCAGGGTTTAAAAGGTTAACATGGGCAGATAAAGCATAAACAATAAGCAAGACTAGGAATACTCACCCTGACCCAAGTGGGCATTTTTGAAACGCGCGAGAACTTGCTCTGTAACATCACTTTTCAATGGAGCAGCACCGCAAATCAAAGCATTAACGAACGAAACGTCTTTGTTGTCAAGTAAAGGCGTTTTGGCAAGGAACAAAGCTAGTGGTGGTACCAGGGTCACCAAGTCGACCTGTGAATCAACATTAGGATCTGGATCAGTGATCAGTGGCAGTTGGTGTTCATATAATAAAATACCTCAGTCATAAATGTATAAGACCACTCATTAGAAGCAGTCCAAGACGTTAATCATAACCAATGGTGGCACTTTTTCCTTAAAGGCGTGGTCGGAATACAATAATTTATATTTATTATTTATTGGAGTTTATCGGCACTTTCGACAGCCATGGTCACCTAGTGTCGGACAGTTTTACGGGTGGTGGAAACCGGATTACCCGGAAAGCACCATCGAGTAACTATAAGGGTCCCCAACGTACTAACTCCACACAAGCGGGTTTAGCAGTGGTCGATGAGAGGTGCACCATCGACATGCATTCCGCCTTAGTACACGTGGACAATCGGTATTACCTGCCTTGTCCAAGGACACAACGCGATTACCCCTGGAGGGAACCCCTCGATTTGAAGTTCAATGTCGTAACCACTGAGCCACCGAGCTCTCAGGGAATGCAATAAATACAGAGTATTGCAACAGTAAGTTGAGTGGACCATTGGATTCCGCGAAGTTGACGAAACCAGGTCACTCAGATCAATCAAGACGCCGTGGGCGTCTTGATTGATCTGACTGATCTGGTATGTCAACCAGACTCAAGATGATAACCCAGCTCAACTGACTGTTGTAATAATATGTTTATTATATGACAGCGTGTCTTTAAAAGTTGGACATGACACCAGAAAAGGAAACAAAACAAAAGGGAAGATATGGATGTTTGTTCGGAGTGTTCACGTCAAGACACTCGAGTTTTTATTTCGCGTTTGTTAAACTGTCGCCTCCGAAATCTCTGAATGTCAGTGACGTCACGAGATGCTCGTTTGAGTCAGATATGATATCAATTAGGAAAAGTCGACTGCAAAATTTACTATAGGAATTCTCATAGGACAGTCTTGGTGCTATAAATTCGAGGATATAATCACTCGACCGTTTGGCTGTATAATTACCCGGGTTTACTATGGGAATTCCTATAGTAATTCTTGGGACAAGAGAGTCAGTTTTCGGAAAAGGGAATTCTGTAGAAAATTCTTGGGGAAATAGTATCAGTGTCCACTACTTCCGTAAGGAGGTACCACAACAAAAATTAACTTACAGCACCACCGACCAAATTTGAACTATGCTCTTTGTCCATCAGAAGACTTTTCGGGCAGTTAACACCTTTATTACATGCCCATGCAGTCTCTCTTATGCAATACGGCGTGCAATACGGCTGTGCAATACGGAATTCCGTATTGCACACCAACCTGTTCCAACCGGGACTTTTTTTATGCAATGCGACTGCATAAAGTGCATGGTGTTTACCACCGTTGATAGAAAAGAAAATTAGGTCAGTAGGTGCTTGGGTCATGTAATAAATACAAAACCACATGTATGTTTCAATGAGTAGTTTTGTATTCAATGAGTCAGATGTGCGTAGAAAGAAAACGTCTCGACCTTCGGTCTCGACGTTTTCTTCCTACGCACATCTGACTCATTGAATACAAAACGACTCATTGAAACATACATGTAGTTTTGTCTATGTATCCCTGAAGTTTTTCGGACCCCTACGACAATTTGTCCAGGAACACTGGGCTACCCGAGGAAATGAATAAGATAAAGCAAGGGGCGTACGAACCGGGGAGGGGGGTGGCACAGACGGGCACGTATAGGTTAACATAATAAGCTTCGCAGATGAATTTTTCTGCACGGTATGCAGGTAAATTAAAAACAGAATCAGCTGTCAATTAAGTTAACTGCAGTATTTCCAGGCTGATCACATTGGGAGTTATGTAGGTGATTTTTGCATGGTCAGTTAATTTTGAACTTTCTGAAAAAACCCCGCGTACTAATTTGGATTGTCGGTTGAGCCGGGAAAGGTGGTGATTTTTCAGATTCGGTTTGGCTTCAGGAAAAAAACCCTCGGTTTTCCCCATCTACAGCAACACTAAACGATGCGGAAAATGAAAATCTGATCAGCACATGTGTGCGGAACGGAAATCGTTGACGGACTATTTTTAAATAGAAGCGAACTGTCACTAGAATGTTCTATAAATCGTGCAACGCAATTACAGTTTGACTCACTTGCGATAGCTGAAAATCGTCCCTGAGTTCCAATGCTTCCTATGTGTCAGTAGGCACATAGAACACATTGGAACTCAGGGAACGAAATAGTAACACGGGTTCCCCTCGCAATTTTGTTTGGCAATAAAATGTGTTATTTTCTTGATAGTTGTCAAATGAATTGCCGAATGTTCTTCGAATGATTGCTTTTATAGACGTGACGGCGTATAATAAACACAGAAAGAAACACGCGTGTGAATGCATTAATCGATATGGCACGTGTGCCATCTCGGAAGGATAAGGCCTGTGGCCTCTCGTTTTATCCTTCCACGCTGGCACTCGTGCCATATCGATTAACCCATTCGCACTCGAGTGTCGTTCTGTGTATGTACGGCACCACTCACAACAAAAAGCCTTATCTATGAATATCCGCACTGGGTTCAGCCCAACTTCCCTTTGATCATACTTGGGGTTCTTGGGCATCAGTTGCTGATCCTACTGAAACGGCAGACAGGGTGACAAATAAATAAAGTATATTTTATTGATGTTGTGTTCTCATTGTCATATTTCTTCCCTTAACATATTCGCCCCTTTGCTGGATGTATTAAGTGACAAGAGTCCTTGGGGGCCACAAGTCCAGTTCCCGCCCAGAAAAAGTAGTTTAACCCGTTTATGAACAAACACAATAAAACCGTTTGGTCGGGTTTGGATGAGTTCGGTTTTCCGATTCGCCGCAAAAGCTGGAACCGAAACGAAAAACCGCCAGCTCTAATGGTCGGACCCAAGATTCCCAATTGTCATATTCATAAAAATGACCATACTGCTGAATTTGTTCCACAAAAAAAATCCATTCCAGACTGTTATTTTGATGGGGGTAAGAGGAGTGGGGGTGGGGATGGGGGACGAGGAGTTGGAGGGAGTCTCTATTCTTTGTTAGCTTGAAATTTAAATTCAAATTGAAACTGGTGGAGACAGAAGTTTTGGTGGGAAAGTTATTTATTCGGGTACACAACGAGGGGTGCCTATTTTTGGATTGGGCACATAGGATGAGGGACGCCTATCAGAAGGTGGAGAGGCCTTTTGACCATAGGCCCTTTGGGAATGGGGCAAACCATTAACCCTTTACCCAACGAATCGCCCGCATCCGCCCGCGTAATATGCAAATACAGCTGCTGAAAAAAATATTATTTTTCGAAAAATTTCAACAAAACCATATCATGTGACCCCTCTTCGGAACGAGCTCGTCGAGCTCGTTCCAAAGAGGGGTCACATGATATGGTTTTGTTGAAATTTTTGAAAAAATTTTTTAAAAAATGATATTTAAAATAATGAATTTTGAAATCATCTGCGTTGGGTAAAGGGTTACAGGGATTTGGGCTCAGAGGGTGGAGAAGGGGCACTTAAATGATGAGGGTTTTTTGGGTATATTGAGGCGTAAAAAAGGGAATTTGGGGCATGGAAGGGTAAAGGGGACCTAAAATAGTCCTGGTGATTCGGAGCACGAGGTCATGCCCTCGATGTCGAGGTCAGATCTCGAGATCCTTTCAATGTGGCTCGTTTTGACCTCATATACTACTTCCAGTTCTGGTCCTGATACCCGGGAAATTCACAGGACAGAACTGGAGAATCAACGGTTGAATTCCACAAACTTCGATTCAGATTCTGGTCGATGAATTTCCCGGAATTAGGACTGATTTTCAGAACCGGGAACTGGGAAATTCCCGTTTGTGAATTTAACCATAGTGCCAACAGAGTAGCTGGTCTCGGAAGAACCTTGATATGCACCGTAATCACATAAACTATAATACACAACCATTGACAGCATGGTCGATGAATTTTCCCTATTATGTGATTGACTTTCAAAACCGGGAGCCGCAGAGCCATACAATTCCTTTTCCCAGGATTAAACTTTACTGTGAAGCGGGGGATTAATCCAACTCTTGCTCTTCGAATAACAAAATAAATAACATTTATAGTATCAACAGTGAGCTGATTTGCCGAAGCGCAGAGAAATTATGTGTTTAGACATTTGTATACATCACAATGCCAAAAAAACGTACCCGCAGGCGTCTTTCATGTTATTTAATGTTAATAGGAATAAATTCGACAATTCATTCCGTCTCAGTTCAGACCGGGTAGATTTGAGGGTACTGCATACTTAAGAAGTATAAATTCGAAATGTGACTTACTTTTAAAGATACTATCCGTGGTACCAGGTTCTAATTACCGGTGCAGTTGTCCCGACTTTCAGTTATTCGTGGTCAGGTGGCAAGAGCACGGGTAGCAAGTAGGGAATGCTAGAACAGAAAGAATTTGTCTCCAAGGTAAAAGATATACTCGCGGATGTAAAGCTGTATTTTATTTCGAGGCAAAGGGAGCCCTGTGGCTTAGTGGCACATACAATTCCACCTGCCATGTTATATGAAGTAAGAAAACATATTCATCAACTTTTCGCAAGCTGGTTAATAAGAGGCTAACACAGCCTATGG
The DNA here is from genome assembly GCA_031216915.1 of Pictodentalium vernedei. Lineage (NCBI taxonomy): Eukaryota > Metazoa > Mollusca > Scaphopoda > Dentaliida > Dentaliidae > Pictodentalium > Pictodentalium vernedei. The sequence goes on from CM062293.1 coordinate 490,737,200, forward strand.
GCCGCAAACATCGTTCTTGTGAGAAAGAAAAACAGAGAGTTAAGATGTTGAGAATCTGTATTGACTTTAGGGCACTTTACAAATGGACAGTAAAAGATTCTTATGCTCTTCAAAGAGTAGAAGACGTACTAGAGTGTCTTGGTGGTTCCAAATTGCGCGCAATTGCCATATCGAATGACATCCAAAGCACGGTAAGTTCTCCTGGTTACTCATCGCAAACACAGGCAATGTTTCAGCCAATGGACCTCCGGGTTACCCGGAGGTCCATTGGCTGATACATTGCTTGTGCACAGGCCATATGTACAGAATTTGATAGCCTTAATATGGTCATAACGCGTAGATTAACGCGCAGATCGACGTGCTATTTGTGCGCATTTCATGACAGGACTTCTAGTTTTAACTGTACCTCATATTGTTAACCTTTTACCGAACACACACAGTATCAAAATTTATTATTTCAATTATTTTTTTGTATTTTTTTTTTAACAATTCAACAAAAACATATCACGTGATCCTCATTGGAATGGATGGTCAGACATTACCATTACAAAGTTCTATAGAAAATGACATTGAGTTTAATGGTTTGACAGGAACCGGAGTTCAAAGGTGTATTTTTCTCAAAGTGCCTGACAATAATTACAACACGAGAGTTCTGATAGTGATAGGCACAAACATCTTAGACCATTTTATGAAAGATTTTCAAGAGAAATATGTTCTTGGAAGAAGCAGACATTGCTACATCTTGGTACACTGCTTTTAGATGCATGGAACCAAGAGAAAAAAAACTCTCGAAAAAATAATAACAGATTAGCTGTTGTTAAAAACGCAGAACATAGAAGTGTGTTTGTTGATTGTAAAAGGTTACATAGATAAGAAACTACCATGTGTAAAAACATGTGCAGTTTTACATCAGCTTAACCATTTGAACCCGAGAGGCTGTTTTTCCAGCCTCCGCACATGATACGTCATAATGTCATTGAGTAGAATGACTTCTGAGTGAATGTGTGAGGTAGACCAGTCAATATTCTCAACGTGCAGCCCTATGCCTGCACGTTGAAAATATTAATTAGTATACCCCCAAATAATGAAAATGGACTCTTCCAATTGTTGCCATTGAACTGACCTGGGAGATACCACCAGGGTTCAAGGGTTAAATACAACTGTTATGCAACCATCCCGGTTAATACTTGGATGGGTGACCATTCGGCGATTGATTCGGGTGCTTTCCGTAGTAGTGGTTGGTGTGCAATCAGCGAAGTTTGAATGTGTTCTACGACATTGCATCACATGCCAGCTGTGAACGTTGGGAATGTTCACCAGTACTATGCAATCCCCACCGTACCTAGGTGTAAAATAGGGACCTGTTGAGGTGCTTGCCTTGTGTGCCCTTCTGTGGAGCACGGGCAGTATGCTCCGTTGAGTTGAGCTGAGAATGTTATAGAATGAACAAACGATGTGAACACCTGTGATACGGGGTAACAATGTAAGTCAGAGACCACTTCGGTGTATTCTAGACGTTAACATGGTATTATTATTATTATTATTATGCATCAAGTGATGTAGATGTTACACTTTGTTCAATCAATTATGAGTACGACAGGGGAGGTAATATTAAAGTTCATTTATCAAATGTGTCCACTAGAACATTTCTTATTCCACCGAAGGCAATTTTGTGAGAGGTTCAACTTGTTACAGTTTAACAGACTGACAACTTGACACAAAATGGGAGGGGGGGGGGGGCGGTCACAACAATCATTTATGGAGAAAACTGATGTAAATTCTACATCCCTTACTTCAGCTGACTTGGACCTTGGATATATTTTCGATACATGACCAAGACATTGGTTTCCCCAAGTAGTTAAACATCGAATAGATGTAACGGATGGTATGCCATTCAAACAAAGGCACATACAATTCCACCTGCCATGTTATATGAAGTAAGAAAACATATTCATCAACTTTTCGCAAGCTGGTTAATAAGAGGCTAACACAGCCTATGGGCCGCAAACATCGTTCTTGTGAGAAAGAAAAACAGAGAGTTAAGATGTTGAGAATCTGTATTGACTTTAGGGCACTTTACAAATGGACAGTAAAAGATTCTTATGCTCTTCAAAGAGTAGAAGACGTACTAGAGTGTCTTGGTGGTTCCAAATATTTTACAGTACTGGAAATGAAATCTGGATACCACCAAGTGATACATCATAATGTCATTGAGTAGAATGACTTCTTAGTGAATGTATGAGGTAGACCAATCAATATTTTCAACGTGCAGCCCCAGGGCTGCACGTTGAAAATATTAATTGGTATTCTCTCAAATAATGAAAATACAAATGAACTCTTCTTCTAATTGCTGCTATTGAACTGACACGGCAGATTCCACCACTGTTACAACATCAAGTGATTTAGATGTTACACTTCGTTCAATAAATCATGAGAGCCACAGGATGGTAATATTAAAGTTTGTCCACTAGAACATTTCTTATTCCACCAAAGGCGATTTTGTGAGAAGTTCAACTTGTTACAATTAAACAGACTGACAACTTGACAGAAAATGGGGGAAACACAACAATAATTTATAGAGAAAAATGATGTAAATTCTACATCCCTTATATCAGCTAACTTGGACTTTGGTCTAGGTCTAAATAAAACCTATGAGAAAATATTTTCGAAAAATTGACCAAGACACTTCTTGTTTTCTCAAGTGGTTAAACATCGAATAGATTTAACAGATGGTATGCTATTCAAACAAAGATACAGAAAAATTCTATCTGCCATGTTTGATGAAGTAAGAAAACGTATTCATCAACGTTTCGCAAGCTGGTTAACAAGAGGCTAACATCGTTCTTGTGAGAAAGAAAAACAGAGAGTTAAGATGTTGAGAATCTGCATTGACTTTAGGGCACTTTACAAAAGGAGAGTAAAAGATTCTTGTGATCTTCCAAGAGTAGAAGACGTACTAGAGTGTCTTGGTGGTTCAAGATATTTGACAGTACTGGAAATGAAATCTGGATACCAACAAGTGGAAATCTTGGAAAAGCATAAAGAAAGGACATTGTGTACTGTAGGTCCATTAGGATTTTTTGAATATATGTCATTTAGCCTTTCCAATTCACCTGCAACATACATGTACCAACGACTAACGAAATAATGTCTAGACGAATTGTGCTTAAATACTTGTCTAATATATTTAGATGACGTAATTGTATTTTCAATGACTTATGAGGAACAGCAATACAGATTGGGAAAAGCCTTTGAAAGGATCAGACAAAGTGGTCTGAAATTATCCCCGGAAAATGCTAATCTGTCCAACAAAAAGTTTATGTTGGTCATGTGGTGTCCGGAGGTGATATCGAGGTGGATCCATCAAAGAAAGAGAAGATTGAAAATTAGACCACATCAAATAATCCCAAAGAATTTAGACATTTATTGGGATTTTGAGAGTACTATAGAAAGTTTGGTAAAGATTTTTCTAAAATAACATGGCCACCGAAGGATCTAATGCCAATTGACAATTGTCCTAAGAGAAAGAAAAACAAAAGCTAATAAGCACGAAGTGGAATTGGGTGACCAGCAAGAAGTTGCATTTAAGAAGATAAAAGAGCATCTGTCCTCTCCTCCAATTCTTTTTTGACATGTCTATGACTCACCTTTTGAGTTACACATATATGACAGCCATTATGGTCTATGTGCAGGACCAGAACGGTGTGATTTATTATATGCTAGCCTGTGGATTATCGCAAATAATCGAAAAGATATTTCTCGATATTCATTGACTCGATGGATATCGAGGAATATCCCCCTGTAGCTTCCTAAATGATGTCAAACTACGCCGCATCATGTCGCCTTGAAGGAACGATCAGCTGATCTTTGTATTGTTTTGAAACGTGCGCATTTGGGGCCGAATTGGGCTGAATATTGTGCAATAAAATGTCTCGTAGCAAAAAATAAAAAAGAAAATCTACTCTATTTTAGTCAGTATCTGGAATTATCTCATGATTGTGGAGCGAGAGTGAAAAATAATATTTTCAGTTCCACCCGATGAATTTTTTCAGTAGCTTCCTAAATGATGTTATGCTTCAGCACATGACGTCACCTTGAACATCACCTTGAAGGAACTACCAGCAGCATTTTGTTATTGTCTTGAAACCATTTGCAGTCGAATTGGGCTGAATATTGCACAGTAAAATGTCTCATAGCATATAATAAAAAGAAAACCTATACTGTTTTAGTGAATATCGGGAATTATCTCATTCGTGTGGACCTGACAGGATTATTTTTCACTCGCGGAAGCGCTCATGAAAAATAATATTTTCAGATCCGGTCTACACTCATGAGATAATTCCCGATATTCACTAAAACAGCGTAGATAACCTCTGTCTATTATCTTAGTCGTGGACCAAGTAAATATGAAAAGAATTACTCATCACACAAACTACAATTTATTGCACTGAAATAGGTTAGTGTCTGAAAAGATTAATGATAATCTATATGGACACAGGTATACAGTCCCTACAACGATTCATTAACGTATATGTTAGCATCAGCAAAATTAGAGGCAACTGCTGGCATTCAGAGTTATCCTCGTGTGATTTTGAAATAATATACCAACCCGGTAAAAATAAAAGTGATGCTGATGGCATGGGCTGCTTACCACAGTTGCATAATAGAGAGCAAACACAAAAAAGTCTATAGCAGCTATGTGTAAAACAATACAGAATGCAGTTCTATTAGTTAACCATTTACCTAACGTAACGGCCAAAACCAGCCAGCGCTATTCTCAAAAATCGCCAATTAATTTTCATTATTTTTTTCACTTTTTGTCTCAAAAACATAGGTTATGACCCCTCTTTGGAACGAGCTCGTCGAGCTCGTTCCAACGAGGGGTCATAACCTATGTTTTTGAGACAAAAAATGAAAAAAATTAGTTACTCAAGAATTATTTTTGCAAGTGTCATCTGCTTTTCAGGTTAGCTAAAGGGTTGAAAGTCTACGTCTTACAACTGATATGACATGTTTTTCAGGATAGCTCACGGCAAGATATTTCAGACATGACATATCGAGTCTGGAAGAAATTGCAAAGAAACGATTATACACTACGAATACGGATAGGAAAGGGTCGAGTACTAAAAGTCCACCAACGCAGAACTTAAAAGTTTGTTGAAGTCTTTGGATTAGGAAGACGCTGAGTGGTCAATTGTACTCGATCAAGCAACCCTATTTATTTCTCCCTGTTATGGTTCCATGGTAACCACTTCAATGACTGATGTACGTATTGATGCATGTTTTTTGGAAAAACAACAAAAGGCAACTAATACACCAAACCTTTGTTCTCCATCTCTTACCACAGCAGCCTTCAGGGAAAATATCAAAAAAGCACACCTTCAGATATGCTTGTGGAAGAACACCCTTCAAATGAGACCTCCAAAATTTAGATCCTATCAAATTTGGCTTCGAGAAGGAGCTAGAGACTAAGTCACTCCAGCCCATAACAGTTCAATCCGATGTTACTCTGTCCCCGGATAAAGTATTGAAGTTAACAAAATGGTCTTGCTCAAGCCAGACGCCATGTAGTACATACAAGTGCAAATGTAATCTTACTAAATTGGCATGCACATTTTTCTGCTCTTGCAATACCACACTAGAGTGTTGCTATAAACAAGGTTAGCAGATACACCAGCTATGAATAGCACTGATGGCGAGAACCACCAAACACCCAAAACATCCCTTAAAAATGTATATAGGCTCGGATGCAACCTCTGGTATGCGCCAGGAATGTTGTATTAGCTACAGTCAAACAGTCAGGCAATGTCACTTTAACCCTTTACCCAACGTAAAGAATATCATAATTTATTATTTTAATTACTATTTTTTTCAAATTTTTCAAACACTTTCCAACAAAACCGTATCATGTGACCCTCATTGGAACGAGCTCGATGAGCTCGTTCCAATGAGAGATCACATGATATGGTTTTGTTGAAATAATTTGAAATTTTCTTTTTTTCAATTGCTTAATTTTCAAATTACGCAGGCAGTTGCGGGCGATTCGTTAAGTAAAGGGTTAAACGTGGATATTTCAAATTGCTCAAGGCTCCCAGATGCCCAATAAACTTTTATTCAGTCGCGATATGTTACTCTTACACGTTCCATCGACAAAAAACATTGAGGCTCAGCGCCCTAGTGGACCGACTATTAGAGCTTCATTAATTCCTAAGAATAGCTATCAAAATAAGTTTTAACCCTTTGAAAACTGGTAATATCTTCCATGTCAGTTCCACGGAAGCAATTGGAAGAGTCAATATTCATTATTTGGGGGTAGACCAATTAATATTTTCAACATGTAGCCATGAGTGCATGTTGAAAATATTGATTGGTCTACCACTCACTTTAACTTATCAGCCATCCTACTTAATTCTTGTAAGATGCATGGGTCCTGAAATGGAAAAAAACCCTCATCTGGACTTCAAAGGGTTAGGTGGATAAGAAACTATGAAACACACGTCATATTATATTATGTGTCTAACTGATGACTGTCCCTGTAATTTTCGCACCGACTGTAATTTGAAGAAATTTGTAGGCCAGTAAATATCCTATTTTCAAGAACAGTTAGTGTTTACGTATCCAGGTCAAAATATGTTAATATATGCAATCTGCCTATTGTCAGTTATATTAATAAATGCCAGTAATACACAGTACGACACACGCGTGTGAAGTTCTGTGTTTATTACACGCCTCGCGTCTATAAAAGCAATTATTGGACGGACACTAAGCAATTCATTTGACAACTCGTTCCCTGATCTCCAATGTGTTCTATGTGCCAGTAGTACGCATAGTACACATTGGAACTTATGGGATGAACTATCAACAAAGAGAACACATTTTATGGCCAAGCCAATTTGCGAGGGGAACCCTTGTTACTATTTTTAGCTACCACTGGCGATTCAAATTGTAATTACCGTGCACGATTTGTAGAAAATTCCATTGAAATTTCGCTTCTATTATAATATTAGAACGTTTCTTTTCATGTTCTATCGGTCGATAGTACCTGAGTTTGTGTGATTTCTGAAATAAAACCTGAAGCAGAGAAGCTGCTGAAGGTTTTATTTCAGAAATCACACAAACTCAGGTACTATCGACCGATAGAACATGAAAAGAAACGTTCTAATTATTTTATTATGCCGAACAAAATATGACTTTCATTGTTAAGCGTTAACTGCAACAAGCCATCGATCTTGTAATAACAATGTAGTCGAATCCAAAAACATGGCGTCATTTCGAACGAATGACGTCTCTTCGAAAATGACTTGTCACAAGTGCCGTCGCTTTGGGAGTTTCTTTATCAACAAATGCCAATGTTAACAACTGCATCATGCTGTTCGTGTTATAATTCATTGTTAATGCTTGTGTGAAAAGTGATTTAAATTAATGGAATATAAATTCATGTTTCTCGGACAACAGTTGATAGAATTAAGCGGAGTGAAACACAAGTCATAACTGAGACTCATATTCAGGATTCACTGAAGTGGTGAACAACACGTGAGTGAGTTTTTTAATATTTCTGATTCTTTTGAATGCATTGTTTGCAGTTCAAATTGAAAACACACCCACTGAAGGTGATATATTTGTTGGTAAGTTTGTGTCTACCGGTGTTGAAAAAGCTAAACGGACACGGAGCCAGCGTTTGGTGTTGAGAAATTCGACGCTGATCAATGGAAGTGGCGCTTACATTTTCTTCGTTCTCTTGTCTCCAGGGAAAAACGTTCCGATAGTACCCGTGTTTTGCCCCAAAACTCCAGTACTATGACTTTTAGAAGGTGTCATATTAACCAATCACGGCTGATGTTACAAACGTGGGGCATAATAATTAAAAATAGTCTGTCAACGTTTTCTGTTCGGCACATATGTACGGTACGGAGTTTCATTTTCCGCATGGTTCAGTTTTGCTGTAGATGGGGATTTCAACAGGCGTGTAATAAAAAATATTACTTCTAAATATGGATGCTGCGCAATTTGACTTTTAAAAGTAACTACCATAAACTTGAGCATCTGTGAAGTTTCTAAATTCGATTTGATTCGATTCAACATCATCCAGATGATTCCAAAATTTTCGAACTGTACAGAGGTACTCAAAATCCTGCCAAGTGTCTCCCCTTCAACTCTTTTTCTAACATTGGGTCTGTCATAGAGGAGACCTGATGATAGAAAAATAAATCAAAGAGGGTCTGCTTCTGAAACCGGAAAATAATCCATTTTTTATTGATTTGCTAAAAGGATGAACCGCCACCGCGCACAAACCTTGAGCGGAGACTGACAATATTCACAGTTGTAATAAGGTCTATATCTACATTTTGAAGAAAGGTGATATTTGATTCGAAACTCTCTATCTGATTCGATTCGATCCGAAATTCATGATTCGCAAAGCCTAACTTATAGAGTAGCATATTCCTTACAAAACATATTTGCTCGAATCGTGGACTAAACATCAGCGTGATAACTACCTTATATTTTAGCAAATTCTTTATAAAAAGTTCTGGCTCGAATCGTGGGTGCACAATCGTCCGTACCCCTAACATCAGAAAGATTGGTATCAGAAACAATTGCCCATATATGTGAAAAAATGGCATCACACTAAAGGAAACCGTTCCTTCCTCCTTAACCATGCTCTCGAGTACAGCTTGACTGAAAAAACAAAAACGTGTAAAATAGAATTAATTTAATTTGAGTAGCCGTGAAACGCATCTTATAACATCTCACCTCCAATAAGTTTCTGGGGATTTCTTTGGTTCTAAAACCGCACGTGGTAGTTGTATATGAACTCTATGCAGTCAGTCAGAGTAATCTCCCGTTTGTTCATTTAGCTTTCAAAAATACTGGCAGACGAAAACCGCTTCATGGTAAACAAGTGAGAATTCTATCGTTTTTGTCTTCATCGCAGTTACTTATACTTATTCATATAGTAGAGCATGTAGAAAAGTAGTCGTTAACCCTTTACCCAACCTAACGGTCAAAACCGGCCATGGCTATTCACAAAAATCGCCAATTAATTTTATTTATTGTTTTCATTTTTTGTCTCAAAAACATAGGTTATGACCCCTCTTTGGGACGAGCTCTTGTGGAGCTCGTTCCAAAGAAGGGTCATAACCTAGTTTTTGAGACAAAAAATGAAAAAAATTAGTTATTCAAGAATTTTTTTTACAAGTGTCGTCTTCTTTTCATGTTAGGTAAAGGATTAAGATACATTTGTAACAGAGTTTCTTCGTGACCAGGATAGAGGATCTATAATAAGTCACGAGTTGATATACAATTTCTGAACCGCGTTCACTAAACTCGATGTGTGCCGAGGTTTACCGAGGTTTACCGAGGCTCAGGTCGACTTTAGTGAACTCGGTTCAGAAAATTCATATCAAATGGTGATTAATTTGAGAATCTTTTTATTACATAATGTGTTATTTAACCCTTTACCTAACAAAACGACTAAACCAAATTCGAATATTTTCTTCAATGTATGCCTCGGAAACCTAGCTTATGATTCATCATCAGAACGAGCTCGTCGACTTCGTTCCAGTGAGGTCCATAAACGATGTTTTCAAGGCAAAATTTTTTGTTGTTGTTCGCATTAGGTAAACAGTTAATAACATATAGGAGATGATCAACTGTCCCTACATCCGATGAATTCTGTCTTCTGATTGGTCAGAATGCCCAGGACAAATAGCCATGTCAAACGGAGCACCCACATCCAAGGTATGTGAGAGCGTGCAACACCCAGAGTATAAGGGCACGCGAAACATCGGGGGTATATGGTTTAAATGAAAATGTTTCGCTTTTGCTCGCCTCGATATAAAAATCGAACCAAAAAACATTATTTTGTTTTTATAATCGCAGAAGACAACAGATAGAGTTACATTCCTTGGGTCGTTAAGGAAACGAGTGAACAATGATTTTCTTGACATATCGTCCCCTGAGTTCCAATGTGTTCTATGTGCCTTCTGGCACATAGAACACATTGGTACTCAGGGGACGAATTATTTGCTCTTATTTTATTTTTATGATTGAAATGTCGGAAATCTGATGATATTTATGACTATTTTCAGGTATTTTGGTTCGATTTTTATGTCGAGGCGAGCAAACGCGGAAGCTTTCGTTTAACCCATATATCCCCGATGTTTCGCGTGCGCTTATACCCTGGATGTTGCACGCTCTCATATACCTTGGATGTTGGGTGCACCCTTTGTCATGGCTATTTGTCCAAGGCATTCTGACCAATCAAAAGCCAGAATTTATCGGGACATGGTGACAAATTTATTTATCCACAAATAAATTTCAAAGAATTCTTGCGTTTTTTTAACCCTTTATCTAACATGAAAAGCAGACGACAGGTGCAAAAAAAAACAACAAATTCTTGAATAACTAACATTTTTCATTTTTTGTCTCAAAAACATAGGTCATGACCCCTCGTTGGCGGAGATAACTTATATTCTACGAAACCAACTCACTCACAATGTTACGATGCCGACGTTGACTTTGGTCGCCACGCGGCGTTTATTGGACGTGTTGTGAACAATATTTCCCGAATAAAGTATTTGATGGCATTTATGTGATAATGCGGTACACACAAGGCTAAATAGTTTCATATTAGGTCACTAACAAATCATGTAACTAACAATATAGGAGGGGGGAACTAAACAGAAAAAAAGGTCTTAAATTGTGTGAAAAGGGCATAAAATATGCAAGCAAAGTTTTAGAGCGCGTACTTCCAAGATAAATTCGAAGATTCACTGGATAAAATATTATGTTTTTTTTTGGTTTTGTTAGGGTTTAACGACACATTAACAGCCAGGGTCATATCATGTCGGTGAAAGTTTTACGGGTGGAGGAAGCCTGAGTACCCGGAGAGAACCACCGAGCAACGACGAGCAGCTGTCAGCTCTCCAACATCGTAACTCTGAACTCTGCACCGCGGCACAGGCAGGGTTAGATTGGTTGAAGACATGCGCACCATCGACGTGCAGTACGCCTTAGTACACAGCGTCATCGAGCCCCCATTTAGGCAGTCGGGGTTAAGTGCCTTGCCCAAGGACGCAACGCGGGAGCACGAATCAGTCGCTGGTCACTCATCCAACTAGTAACCACGCTCGGCGTTGCTTAGCTTCGGTGATCTGACGAGAACCGGTTACGGCAAAGCCACCGCGTCCCCATAAAATATTATGTGAACCTCTCATACTTCTCATAAAATTTAATGTAAGCTAGTGTTAGAACGATATGATATCTGAAACATTTTTATAAGCGCGGGAGCCAAGGGAAAGAAAAGTGCCCCCCCCCCCCCTCCCCGAAAAAAGAAAGAAAAAAGAAAAGAAAAAGAAACATTTTGGACAGGAGCGTCAAATTTTCAATACAAAACAGAATCTAAAATTGGACAGAACACAAAAGATTTCGGGCGTTTACTAACTGCCAGGCTTAATATACTAATGACAATATTACCAAGTATCGCACTGGAGAGAACCAAAAGTACTTTCTCGGATGAGGAACCATAGGCAAGACGTTTCAGATCTTAGGAGCTCGCAGTTTGGCGTTCTGCCTTGTCCAAACCTTGATGGTAAGGCCAGTATAAACCGATGTACAGATAAGGCAGGTATTTATTTTTTGTAACTCAAGGAGCACTTTCCCTCGACTTTGCGATGGCTTTTTCATTTTTTGTCTCAAAAACATAGGTTATGACCCTTCGTGGGAACGAGCTTGACGAGCTCGTTCCAATGAGGGGTCAGGACCTATGTTTTTGAGACAAAAAAATTAAAAATAATAAAAAATTAATTGGCGATTTTTGAGAATAACGCTGGCCGGTTTTGGCCGTTACGTTGGGTAAAAGGTTAAATCTCGATCGAGAAACATTTCTTTCGTTAATTCGAAGAAAACAAATATTTATGGTATTCTTTAGATTTAATCGTCTGGAATATTTCAGTTGGTCGAGAAAGCGAACCTTAGGTTCGCTTTTTCGACCAACTGAAATATTCCAACCGATTCAACCTAAGAAGAAGGCGATGGACTATTTAAGGACTAGACTGGTCCCAAGCCATAACAGCATCGAATGTCTTACCTAATTTGACTGTTGGCTTGAGTGTTTAACCCTTTACCTAACGTAACGGTCAAAACCGTCCAGCGCTATTCTCAAAAATCGCCAATTAATTTTCATTATTTTTTTCATTTTTTGTCTCAAAAACATAGGTTATAAATGAAAAAAATAGTTATTCAAGAATTATTTTTGCAAGTGTCGTCTGCTTTTGAGGTTAGGTAAAGGGTTAAACGAATACGTAGCGTAAAATTGACCAGGCCGTCATTTGTTGGTTGGTTGGCACAGTTTTTATTCCATTAATACTTTTCTTTCAGCGTGGACTAGCAATAACCTCTACAATATTACTCCTTTACCTAACACAATTAGTAACAAACACTTGCAAAAATAATCCCAAATAACTAAACATTTGGGAGCGCGGTCGCTCAGTAGCTACGGCATTGAACTAGAAACCTAGAGTGCCGCGTAGGGGCACGGTGGCGATGTGTACTAAGGCGTACTGCACGCCGAAGGTCCACCTGTCTTCAACCAATGCTAACACTGTTTGTGTGGAGTTGAAACGTTGGGGAGTCTGACAGTTGCTCGCCGTTGCTTGGTGGTTCTCACCGGATACTCCGGCTTCTTCCACCTTAACATTGTCCGACACCAGGTGATCCTGGCTGTCTAAAGTGTCTTGAAACTTCAAAAAATAAATAAATATAACTAAACATTTTCAGTTCTTGCCTCCAAAACATGGTTTTGACCCCTCGTTGGAACGAACTTAACAAGCTGTGTTTTTTAGGCAAACATTGAAATAGTAATAAATTTATATACATAAATAATTAAAAACGCGTAGTATTATTATGATGAATAAATCCGTATTTAAGTTTAACACAGGATGTAGATCGCGTGGACGAGTATATGCTATTTATAATACTTACCCAAAACATGTAACGTTTGATAACAGTCCATAATAAGTTAAGTCCACTGCTTTTGGAAGACCCGTTGTACCACTTGAAAACAATATTTGGAAAGTATCTTCTTTAGGTTTGATGTCTTGGTTCTGTGGGAATAGCGAACCATCATCATCCAAGAGGGTAGAAAATGGACGACAATTGCTTCCTTGGCCAAATACAATTATTTCCTGTGAACATATCAACAAAAATGTAAAATGATATGAATCTAAGTAACGTTTCAAGGCAGAATATAATAAACATATTTTAGTCACAGATAAAACCCAATCTGCAACGTTTTAGTATTTTTGATTTGAAGCAGTTTTAGGTTTTTACAGTTTAATGGTTAGCGCCCCAACTAGTCTCTGTCCAATTAGGGCAGTGCTCAAAATAACTTTTTTTCTTTGCGTAGCAAAATGCTATACATTTCCAAAAAATGAATAGCATTTTGTAAAAATTACATAGCTATTTTGGTATGCACATGTACAAGAGTTGTGTTATGCTGTTTTGTATTGAATTCTTCTAAGTAGATAGAATAGTTTCATCCACTTCTGGGCATTTCCAAATGATCTGCAACACATAAAACATTAACTTCGTTTTTTTTAACTGAACTGCCTTTGAGGGTTGCAAGGACTTGGATATTTTCAAATGGCGTCTTGGTTGTTCAATAGAGTTCTCAAAATGGAAGTTGGGATTTTTAATTTGATGGGCTTGAAGTTATTTTTAATGGCCATTTTATGCAAAATGTTGTAAAAACAGGAAGAATTTAAACCAATAGAATTCATCTTACATATGAAGTTGCTAATGATGCTTGATGGAGAGGTAATCTGAGTTATGCCTGGAATGTTCCACAATCAGAAGTAAAGCATTGGTGAACTAGTTTTCAAATTTGTTTGCAAATTTTCTTTTACATTTTGCGATAAAAGATAATCAACTGCAGCCTAATAGGCTGCAGTTGATTATCCTGTATCGCAAAATGCTATACATAATTGAACATTGTGAAGCTTTTTGCAAGTTTTGCATAGCAAAAAGCGACGCGACACCACTTATTTTGAGCCCTGGATCAGGGAGTAATGGTCTCCACATAATCATTAAACACAGGTGTAGACTGTTCCCAAGAAAGTTACCGAGAAATGCATGGGAGCGGGGGTGGGGAGGGGGGTGGTTGTGGGTATTTTCGAATTGAAAGAACACTGCTTCCGTGCATCTGAGCGATCAATTGTAGTAGGACATTTCGATGGTATATTTATGTCAGTCATGGTTACGTCGAAGGGAGGGGAGAGGGGTGGACACATCTAGCCGACCATAGTTCGTTCCAATGGCAGAAAATTTTGATTTTTCATACTGACAGGACACTGTTAACCTTGCATCTGAGCGACCATATGCAGACAAGACTGCTGTATCGAAATGTCTCTATGTGGACTGACAATGGCAGTCCACAAAGAGAGCATTTCGGTATACCGGCAGTCTATGCATTTAGACACATTTTGCCTGTTGATCATTTTCACAAAATTTCATGCACGTGTTTGGGGCCCCAGGTCGCCTTCAATAAGGCCTGGTAGACCATATGGCCAGTCCACCTCTGATCAAATATTAAACGAAATACTAACATGAAAGTTTGTTACATTTTATTATTACCACTTTTGCGGGCGTTCCTAGCACATTAACGACGTTTTGCCGGGCGTTGAAACCTCGTAATGCTCAACAAGTACAAGTCATGTGACGTGTTGGGCCGTTATTTACTATAACAGCCCAACATATCAATCACAGCCCGACACGTCTAAATATAGACAATGACGTCACCTCTCTCAGCCGATCAACAATATTTTTCCCAGAATTCCATTTGGATCGAAATTCAATTCGGATTTTTAATTTGTAAACACAATTAACTCATTTGTTTCAAGCGTTTCCTTTGTGGCACGGATAGATGATGTATCAAATATAGGAAGCGATACAAACAAAGTAAGTGATGACATCTTTGACGAATAAACTCTTTGCCTAAAGTTCGCATTTCGAAGATATATTTCATCATCTAACTTTCCAAATTTCGCCGTAGACTAATCAGACGATAGTCATGTTACCTGGTTTGTTTTTCAACAAATCAGACAATATTGTCGCTGTTTTTTTTTCATTCGAAAACGCCAAACTTCATTTATTTATCTTATTTCACATATAATTTAATCGCAATGTACCCGATGGACGAAAGTGGAAATAATAGAAATAACATGACTTTGTCGGGCATTACAGTGTTTCAAAGGCACAACAGAATGGTTAACAGCCCTTGAGCTTATTAGCGGCCCTCGACTTCGTCGCGGGCCGCTAATAAACTCTTGGGCTGTTAACCATTTCTGTTGAGCAGTTAATACACTGTAATGCCCGACAAAGTCATTTTATTGTTATATTTACTTTATAATGTTGGATCCTGTTGTTTGTTAATAATAACTAAATTGTTTCAAATACATATTCAAGTACGACTGCCACGAAAAATACAAACATCACCATCATCATATTCATTTTTCACAGACATTTAAGTACATTCCTTAACTGGTTTGGCTGAGTGCTGGAAGTCCACATTTTGGACTGTATTCTGGAGTGCAGGTAACACAACTTGAAGCTTTCATATTCTGTGGATGTGCTTCATGTTATCTTTTATCATATGACTCGTTCCTTTTGTTCACTTTTAAACATTTGATATTTTGTTTTCATATTAATCAGTGATAAATAAATCCTTCCGTCAATTTCATTGGTCAATTTCAAACTAGACAATTTGATTGGCTAAACAAAATACAACTGGGTCGCATTTGCATAATATCAGTAGGGAGAATTTACGTTATCTGCCCTATTTATGGTGGGTTATATTGTATTAATCTTTTACCTACAAGAAAAACTCCATTCATGTTTTTTTTATTTTCACTTTTTGCTTCCAAAACATAGGTTATGATCCCTCATTGGAACGAGCTCGATGAGCTAGTTCCAATGAGGGGTCATAACCTATGTTTTGGAAGAAAAAAATAAAAAAAATTAGTTAGTTATACGAGGATGTTTTTTCGAAGTACCATCTGCAACTCAAGTTATCAAAAAAAAGTCATACTAAGTGGCTAATTTGTGCGTGTGTGAGTCATATGATAAATGGAATATGAAGTGAGTGTTTTTCTCATATAATATTTATGAAACTCGTCCGAATTTTCCGTTTGCGCTCTCCAGATAGGATATGAGAAAAACACTCATTTCATATCCTCTACCAGTTAATGTTGTACTGTAGATAGGGGGCGCGGTGGCGCAGTATGTAGAGGTGCAGGCTGCAAGCCGAGAGGTCCTCGGTTCGAATCCCACCTGCGACAACCGCGTTGTGTCCTTGGGCAAGACACTTCACCCCCATTGCCCGTGTGGAGGCACGGTGACGCTGTGCACTAAGGCGTACCGCACGTCGATGGTGCATCTGTCTTCAACCAATGCTAACCATGCTTGTGTGGAGTTAGTATGTTGGGGAGCTGACAGTTGCTCGCCGTTGCTCGGTGGTTTTCTCCGGGCACTCCGGCTTCCTCCACCCATAAAACTGTCTTGGCCATGATTAGCCATTGTGCAGAAATATGTGACCTTAAAACAAATAAATAAATAAATAAATAAGTAAATAAAATAAATAAATAAATAAATAAATGTTCTGTAGATGATGAAAACATTGCTTGCCACATCCCGGTTGATGCTCATACAAAATCAGTGAACAATTGCTTCATTTGCCCAGTTTGAACAAAACTGTGTGACAAAGTGTTCAGAGAAACTCTACTCAACGAGCCATTCCCAACAATATAACATCAAACAGCAATTCATTAAAAAATCTATATTTTGCAGCTTTTTCTGGGTTGTTTTGTTTTGAAGTTGACATATTTATATTTTTTTTTAAACATAATTTTATTTCTCAAAATAGAAATAGGGTTTGACGAACAGGCATAGCCTATATCAACGTCTCTCCCAATACATTTCACAAATTACAGAAGATAACAAGTGCGTGTGCAATGGAGGGCAACACATAATTCTGATTTCATTAATCACATTTTATGAAACACTTAATTAAATTCTATGCATGTTGCCGGTAAAAAAAGGGAAATCCATTCTTCAGTAAATCTAAATCTTGGGTGATTTTTCGCATGACAAACAGACATTTTCGAACATTGAAATACGTACTGGTCTGTTAGATTTATGACAGCTACAGTACAGTTGTGGCCACCGAAATAGGCTAATATTGATTGATTGCTTGATTGACTGATTGATTGATCTCCCTCCCTCTCCCAGGTTCTCTCTCTCTCTCTCTCTCTCTCTCTCTCTCTCTCTCTCTCTCTCTCTCTCTCTCTCTCTCTCTCTCGAGATGTATTGGGAGAGACGTATGACAATGCCATAGATATTTTCTCTCTCTCTCTCTCTCTCTCTCTCTCTCTCGAGAGAGAGAGAGAGAGAGAGAGAGAGAGAGATAGAGAAGAGAGAGAGAGAGAGAGAGAGTTTGGAGTTTATCGTAGTTTACCCATTCCGTTGAAAACGCCCCGTATCTAAAATATAGTCTTGGAAAGCTTGAGAAATCTGATTATTATCCGAATTAGACCAAGATAAATCACCGAAAAGAATACTATCTAAAGTGACATTAAACCTGTTTTGCAATTCTAATCACTGAATGCTCAGTTTATACTAAAATTTCTAAACTTGAGCAGCAAATTAAATCTGGACAGAACATTTATTCAGGTCTTGACCTATTTAATAACAAACTTTGTAACTTCCACTACAAATGGGAATTTGATCCAACATCTATAAAAGATTCCCAAATGGATCGGCCAACAAACAGTGATTCCAATAAAACCCGAACTGTGTTACTGAACACAATTAATTGTTTGGCTGTGTGTCGTCCAAAACAGAGTCCACAATGCCATAGATATTTTGACACATGACCAGATATATGGGTTGAAGTTTCATGCAAGAAAACAACTGCGTTCAGTTGGGGCTAGTACCAGAATATTATTGGCTAGAGCATTGAACTTTAACCATTTGGATTCGAAAGACCGCGTTTTGGGTACAGGATCTTGATACAACCCGGATTCATAAAGTAGACGATCAAGAAGAATTTAGCACTCCACCAGTTTAAAAAGGCGATTGGAGATTGCGAGGCATCAGGAAATCGAAAACTTTCGAGAAAATCTTTGTGCTCAGCATTGTCTATTTAGTTTAAACAATATTTTTATTTCACACAATCATGTTACATAATAATAATAATAACATTTTGGCCGGCCGCTGATTTGTCGCGGTTCTCGTATGAGAAGGCCTTGGTTACCCACGTTCTACCAACTGCCTCCCTATTCCCACGCTTCTTCTCTCCCACACTCGGAGACGAACTGCTTGATGACATCCCTTGCCCCATTCTTCCCAATCTCTCCGATTAGCATATTAACCCTCTCCCAACGTCAAGGTCCGAGATCTCTAATGAGTAATTTTCTACTAGCTCCCTCACTTGGACCATCCACCCCGTCTTGATATTTGAGTTGAAAGTTCTCAGGAACATTACTTTACACCATCGGCTATTGTGGAGATTTACCAAATTTACATGTACACATTTCAGCATTGTCTGTTTAGTTTAAACAAATTTTTATTTCACACAATCATGATACATGTACAAGTTTCAGCATTGTCTATTTAGTTTAAACAATATTTTTATTTCACACAATCGTGCTGGATATATACGTTTCAGCATTGTCTATTTAGTTTAAACAATATTTTTATTTCACACAATCATGTTACATGTACACGTTTCAGTATTGTCTATTTAGTTTAAACAATATTTTTATTTCACACAATCATGTTACATGTACACGTTTCAGCAATCATGTTACATGTACACGTTTCAGCATTATCTATTTAGTTTAAACAATATTTTTATTTCAAACAATCATGTTACATGTACACGTTTCAGCATTGTCTATTTAGTTTAAACAATATTTTTATTTCAAACAATCATATTACATGTACACGTTTCAGCATTGTCTATTTAGTTTAAACAATATTTTTATTTCACACAATCATGTTACATGTACACGTTTCAGCATTGTCTATTTAGTTTAAACAATATTTTTATTTCAAACAATCATGTTACATGTACACGTTTCAGCATTGTCTATTTAGTTTAAACAATATTTTTATTTCAAACAATCATGTTACATGTACACGTTTCAGCATTATCTATTTAGTTTAAACAATATTTTTATTTCGAACAATCATGTTACATGTACACGTTTCAGCATCGTTTATTTAGTTTAAACAATATTTTTATTTCAAACAATCATGTTACATGTACACGTTTCAGTATTGTCTATTTAGTTTAAACAATATTTTTATTTCAAACAATCATGTTACATGTACACGTTTCAGCATTGTCTATTTAGTTTAAACAATATTTTTATTTCAAACAATCATGCTACATGTACACGTTTCAGCATTGTCTATTTAGTTTAAACAATATTTTTATTTCACACAATCGTGCTAGATATATACGTTTCAGCATTGTCTATTTAGTTTAAACAATATTTTTATTTCAAACAATCATGTTACATGTACACGTTTCAGCATTGTCTATTTAGTTTAAACAATATTTTTATTTCACACAATCGTGCTAGATATATACGTTTCAGCATTGTCTATATAGTTTAAACAATATTTTTATTTCAAACTATCATGTTACATGTACACGTTTCAGCATTGTCTATTTAGTTTAAACAATATTTTTATTTCACACAATCGTGCTAGATATATACGTTTCAGCATTGTCTATTTAGTTTAAACAATATTTTTATTTCAAACAATCATGCTACATGTACACGTTTCAGCATTGTCTATTTAGTTTAAACAATATTTTTATTTCAAACAATCATGTTACATGTACAC
Organism: Pictodentalium vernedei; assembly: GCA_031216915.1. NCBI lineage: Eukaryota > Metazoa > Mollusca > Scaphopoda > Dentaliida > Dentaliidae > Pictodentalium > Pictodentalium vernedei. Next base: position 490,757,111 of record CM062293.1, read on the forward strand.
GTTTCAGCATTGTCTATTTAGTTTAAACAATATTTTATTTCACACAATCGTGCTAGATATATACGTTTCAGCATTGTCTATTTAGTTTAAACAATATTTTTATTTCAAACAATCATGTTACATGTACACGTTTCAGCATTGTCTATTTAGTTTAAACAATATTTTTATTTCACACAATCGTGCTAGATATATACGTTTCAACATTGTCTGTTTAGTTTAAACAATACTTTTATTTCAAACAATCATGTTACATGTACACGTTTCAGCATTGTCTATTTAGTTTAAACAATATTTTTATTTCACACAATCGTGCTAGATATATACGTTTCAGCATTGTCTATTTAGTTTAAACAATATTTTTATTTCAAATAATCATTACATGTACACGTTTCAACATTGTCTGTTTAGTTTAAACAATATTTTTATTTCAATCAATCATGTTAAATGTACACGTTTCCGCATTGCCTATTTAGTTCAACCCTCCTTTGAACTCTAGTGGTATCGTGCATGCCAGTTCAATAGCAGCACTTAGAAGAGTCCATAATCATTATTTGGGGTACAGCAATCAATAGTTTTAACGTGCAGCCTCGGGGCTGCCCGTTGAAAATACTGATTGGTCTACCCAACACTTTTCCTGAGCAGCCGACCTATATAATGACTTTACGGCGTATCATGTTCCTGGTCGGAAAAGCGGCCGATCGTTTTCAAAGGGTTAAACCATATTTTTATTTCAATCAATCATGTTACATGTGCACGTTTCAGCATTGTCTATTTAGTTTAAACAATACCTTTATTTCAAACAATCATGTTACATGTACACGTTTCAGCTTCGTCTATTTAGTTTAAACAATATTTTTATTTCACACAATCATGTTACATGTATGCGTTTCAGCATTGTCTATTTAGTTTAAACAATATTTTTATTTCAAACAATCATGTTACATGTACACGTTTCAGCATCGTCTATTTAGTTTAAACAATATTTTTATTTCTTTTTATTTCACACAATCATGTTACATGTATGCGTTTCAGCATTGTCTATTTAGTTTAAACAATATTTGTTTCACACAATCATGTTACATGTATACGTCACACGCAACAAAAAAGGCTGAATAACTACACACGATAGTAGAGGGAAAAGGGGGATTCGAGCCCAACAAAAATTTATTTCGAGCCCACCCCAAGATTTAAGCAATTGGAATTTAGCTTGAAACATTTTCGAGTCCAGCTCAAATCGGACTTAGTCAATTCTAGACACTTTCCGCCTGGGCTCGTATCTTGGCTAAGGTTAATCCAATATGGATTTATTTTAGAAAAATAAAAAGAAAATAAACTCGAAGTGGGCTAGAAAATACGATATTTTTTTTCTATACAAATTTTCCATAGGAATTTGTAAAAGTTTGAAAGTCGCTCGCCTCGGTCAGTTGCGAAACGCACTGTTCTGCACATCGTCGCCTTTGTACTCAGTACTATTTGAATGGAGATTTTATAGAGAGTTGTAGAGCTCTCCCTTCGTTCTCACCCCTCGAAGTGGGCTCGAAAAGATTATGTCTACAAGTCCTGTTTCCATGCAAATTTCTTATAGGAATTTGTAAAGTGTCGCGATCACGACACCCGTGAGACCGGTTGATTTTTATGATTGTCATCGTTTTGTTCCGATCTATTTGAATGGAGATTTTGTTGAGAATTGTAATGGGTGAATGATCTTGACGAGAAAGGAGAGAGGAAGAAGAGAAAAAAATTATGACAATTTTCACTAAAGAAAAATATAACTTACATCAGTTAACACCTTCAAATATTTCCTCATTTATTTCTGTGTGAACAGAAAGTCCAGAACCAAACAATATATATACACACACTGACTTGAAAAGCTAGATAAACATATTTACACCATGGTTACCTATTTTACTATATCCAAAAAGCCTATGACATAAAATTTTAGCTTTATACACCAACTGTGGTGAACACGACAGCAATGGGATATCAATAGTCAAAATTAAAACCTACAGTGGAATTACATCCATGTTGACTTTTGGTGACGTCGACCTAAACGCGAACATGTCTAATTTTTTCGCACGTCGCCCCATAAAGAGTGAAATGAAAATGGCAATTATTTATTACGTTTTTAAATGGGTTTAAAACATAAGACACCACAAATAATAAAAAGACAAATTAACAAACATGCATTGTCTGATGTTAATAAAGCATCCATAACTCGAAATAGTATGTTATTATGTTATTAAAATGAAAAAAGATCCCGTTTCTTTTTCTATTTCGTTTCGGTGATAAAATTGACAGTGGAAGTACCGCCCACCGATGCTCATGTAAACAAAAACATATTCGCACGTATGTATCGCTGCTGCTCAGTAAAATCAAGAAAAAATAATAGCGACTCTTAATAATCTGACGACCATGGTATAAATAAAATATACCCAAAGTAGCTTGGTGTACCAAATGTTCACCACTCGTGGTGAAGTGATATTAACCGCTCACCAAACGCTAGCTGTTTACACCTCTCACCACTCGTGGTGAACATTTGGTACACCAAGCTACTTTGGGCATGTTCTATATTTATATTATGCTCAATAAAGAAAGTAGAATTATCCCTTCATTCTAACAAAATTAAAAATTGATAAATTGCAAAATCACGAGTCTGACGGATGTAGTTAAGTTTTTTATTTCAACATATATATTAAGAGAAGATTTAATGTTGGAGTTGTTTTCGTGGTGAAAGGCAACATAAATGAAAAGGAAAATAAAACAAAAGGTAAATTCACAGCTGGAGAAAAAATTAAAAAGAAAATTCTTGTATATTGGGAGAAGATTTAATGCACTTATTTATCGCTCATTTATGTAAACAGAGTCATTAACTAAGTGGGGTAAGAAAAAATTGAAATTTAGCTCATATTATACGGTTCTCATGAAAAGATTTATTTGTATATGGGAGATCTAATGTAAATTACTTATTTTTAAAAAATTAAATATTTCTTCCTTTCGTTTGAAAGTTGTGATAACGATAGTAGTTTTTAATTCTTAACCTGCTGAGTAATGTTAAACAATTTTTTTTCAAGCAAATTTAGTCATAGCAGACATGACTAGATTTTCGATTGAAAATTCATGAAAATTTTGACTTAAGAAAGCATTGATCATGAAGTCTATACAATTTATGGGTGAAAAGTTTGTTTAACCCTTTACCCAACGCAACCAATATCAAAATTAATTATTTTTAATACAATTTCTTTAAATTTTTCAAAAAATTTCAACAAAACCATATCATGTGAACCCTCGTTGGAACGAGCTCGACGAGCTCGTTCCAACGAGGGGTCACATGATATGGTTTTGTTGAAATTTTTCGAAAAATAATATTTTTTCAGCTGCTGAATTTGCATATTACGCGGGCGGATGCGGGCGATTCGTTGCGTAAAGGGTTAAATATGTTCAATTTTTAAAAATATTTATTTGAATGGCAAGAAATGCTTTCCTGTCCGGAATTTTCCCACCAGCAGCATGCAAGTAGTATACTTTTATTTTTTCTACTTATTTTCTGGCTAATTCGATCTATTTTTCCCCTCAAAAATCAAATTTTTGACTAATTAGCGTTTTGCCACGTGCAAAAGCTGATATAATTCCTCTCCAATGAACGGTTATTGAAAGAGATATATTAATCATCCGGAAGCTGCGTATGTGGTTTCTCGTAGTTTGTTTAGGATGAGTATGACAGAGAGGCCATGCCTTGCAAACAAGAATCCAACACAACCTATACCCGTGAATGTTTGCTATGGTAGAAAGGTTGCTATTGGTGACAACCTTTAAGGGAACTTTCATGACTCATTGCCAATGACTAAAATGCAGTAGAGATTTTTTTATTTATTTTTTTTTCTTTTTCTATATATATAGAAAAAGAAAAATATATTTAAAAAAAAATAACTTAAATTTAATATCAAAAAAGACAAAAAGGGGATAAAAGGAACAATACCTTTAAAAATAAAAAAATGAAACATGTCATTTTTAAAGATCAAGGTTCCTAAAGTTGAGGAGAAATGAGAGGGTTCGTCAATGTCGAGAAATGAAGAGAAATATTCGAGAGGGAAATATGGCTAAACGCGTGGGAGATATCGAGATGAAAGGAGAGACGACTAAGTTGTTCAAGCTTTAACAAAAACTCAAGATGAAATGAAAAGAGAGATCGTCAACGAATTGAAACCGTTGAGAGAAAAAGGTAGGGCATCTGGTCGCAAACACCTTCTATTTACGAATCCAATAATCAGACTTACACGCCCTCTGGTTAACCTCATTATACTCCCGCATACCCACATTCTCCTGTTTAGTATTTTTCCTCCGAGTCCTTCCGAAATTGATAGAATTCAGACCGATTCTGAGAGTGAACTATCGAGAGCATTCTGGGAGCAAGATGGTAGACGTTAGTAATATGAAATCTGAAAATTACGCCAATTTATATAAAACGAATCTATGGAGTGTGAACTCTGTCTTCCGCTTGCGTGAGGGAGATGATGGCAATCTCTACACAGGTGACAAAAAAAATGGAAATAATCGATGACTATAATTTGATCATTGAAGATCGAAAATACAAAGGTACTAAAGGATTGTGAAATTTGCTCATGCTACCTAAATCTAACGATTTCAGGAAGAGGATTACAAAGCTTACGATGATCTCCTGGTTTGTTAGAATGTCATGAGAAAATTAACGATTCCAGAGAGACGAGACCGAAAGCAAACACAATTTCGAAGTGGAAGAACGTGGGGAAACCCATATGGGATGCGAATAAAGCATTTGTCAAATCGGTCACCAGACAGGGAATGACAACCACTATCATTCCTTGCGATACTAATGCGCTGCTCTGAGAGATGAGATCTCTTGATGGCGAGTCGATAAGTTGGTATTACCGGAATGAGAAAGGAGTTGGTGAGCATTTGCGGCGAATTGTTGTGACAGAAGGTGTTGAATAGAGAAACTTATAAATCGATCATGAACGCGCTGAAAGAAGGGGAAATAAAAAAGTAATAGTAAATAAAGTAGGAATGAAACAAAAAAATTAAATTAAATTAAAATACCAAAAAAAAAATAAATAAATAAATAAATAAAAAATTAAAAATAAATGATCGAAATTGTCATCACAAAATTCCAAGAGCTCCTGTGTTGTACCGATACAGGAACTCGTTAAGACGTTGAATAACAACAGTAGATCGGAATTAAAAAAGTCAGAAATATATTTACCCCCCCCCCCCCCCCCAAATTATAATAGGTTGTTCATGTTTGGTAAGAGTGTCTGTGAACCCAAATACTAATTATTGCGAAAAGCTCTGAACGCAAACTTACCGAAGAACGTTATAATGAGAATCTTCGATCACTGAGACGAATTCGAAAAATGTGGTCCATCACTCACAACGATCTTGCATGAAACATCGAGAGAACTCGGAAATAATAAAATGTGGAATGTCAATTTTATGAAAATGCGAATGATGTACCTGATCCACGCGATTTGAATTTGGAGCACAGAAATCTCGTGATCTTTGATGACTTGATGTTGGAGAAATAGAATCGGTGCAAATCTTACAACGTCGCAATGTGGACTGTTCCTATCTATCTCAAAATTATTTCAGATTGCCGAGATAGGCCAAAAGAGAGAACACGAATTTTCTGTGTCTGTTTCGTAAAGATTTCAAGAATCTCACATTTACGACGATCACGTGGCCAATGACATGAGACAAAAAAAGAATTCAAGAGAGTTTGTAAGTTGGTGTGGGATTGTGAACCTTATAATTTCGTGGACATCGTTCTGACTAGTAGTAAATAATATGGAAAATATAGGAATGGTTTCGATGATTTTTTATATTCTAGACGATTGCAATTAATAATGAGATAAAAATAGAATCATATTAAGTACAGGTAAAAAAAAAGAACAAATAAAATAAAAAATATACAATTAATAAAAATATAAAATAAAAATGTTGCGTGAATACGAAACGCAATTATCAGAAAGGATAGCTGAGAACACGGAAAGAAAACCGATAATACGACTACAAAATGCTCTTTTTCGATCGTTGTGAGTGACGACAAGACTCGATTTATGACGAAATTCAATCCACTGATCGAATTGAAGAGGGATAAGAAGTATGAGATGACACTGGTAAATCTGGAGACGTACTATTCGTTTCTCAACATCATGGAGAAAAAAAATAATACGTTCCGATATTCGAGCGAAATGGATTGGTTTACTATTCGCATTCCCAAAGACATGGTTGATCTGAATGAATTCATTCAGACTAGAATGAAGATTGATGGTCACGATGGAACTGTCATTCCACTCGTGTTGGTGTCACTAACATTCCACTCGTGTTGGTGACAGATGGAGTTGCTTTTGCGACAGGATTCTTGGGCACGGTTGGAAAATTAGTGAGTAAAAAAGTATCATTGAGGGCCAAAAAACACGAAAATAACAAAGTGTTGGAAAGCGCGAAAATCAATTCCAAAAGTAACATGATATCCATTTTTCTGAAAGGAGAATTTCCAACACTCTGCGAACGTCAACACTCTGCAAACGATATAGATATGAGTGAGGGTTATCGAGTGGATTTTTAGAGGAGATAACGCTTTGGAAAGATATTGGGATTCGATTGAAAGACGTAAGAAGGACGTGCGACATCAGAAAATGTGGTAGGCATTCTCTCTGTCAACATTTTGGTGAACGTGGACGTGATCTATGGAAGTTATGTAAATGGTGGCACACAACCCACGATCCACTCGTCTTTCCAGACGTTTCTCTGGGCTACTAGATCATAGAGCGTCAACAAAATCAAGTCTATTTGCCTGTGATAACTCATACATGTACTTTATACAGTACTACTGCTGAATTAACAGTTCAAAATGGAGAGTTGTTAGATCTTCACGGCGAACATGCGATGAAGCGATTTCACATAGGAGAAATTAAAAAAAAAAAAAAAAAAAATCTGTTAAATATTTTATTAAAACAAACAACAAATATTTTTTATAGTATAATGGTTTTTTGGCAGAATAGGAAATTTAATTAAAAAACAATTAACAAATTTCTTTAAAAAAAGAATGAAATCATTTTATATGTATAATAGGAATAAAAGAAAATTAAATAACAAAACAATTCAACAAAGATTAAAATTAAACCAAAGCAAACAAATAATGACGAGGTATATAATATACAAAACGTAAACCTATCTGAAGGTCAGAAAGACAAAGTTCGCAGAGCATTAGAATATCGAGAAGAAGCTTTGAGATTGAAAATAAGCGATCAAGACTTCAGCAAAGGACTCGAGAAAATCGCTTGGACCAAAACGCAAATTAATAGAACAGCCAAAGCGTATCGTAATCGAAGATGGTTAACTGTGAGACTGTGTCCTGCACAACTGAGATATATTTTGAAAATGAAAGGTGGTTTCTTAGTATTGTAGATGGGATTGGCCACCAAAGCATTACCCATTCTCAACAAAACAGTGTTGCTGGCATTGTGTATAAGAGGTCTGTCGGAATTGCGAAGTCCTGTTGCACAGAAAATAATGGAAAACAGATTGTTTCTGAAGCGAGGAGGAGTTGCGTTGCGAATAGAAATGGATGGTAAAGGATTGTATCTGAAACGCGCAAAAGGTAGCGGTGTATTTCAAGCTCATGGAGGCGGTCTTTATCTGAAGAGAGGAAAGAATTTGATCCACGGCCAAGGACTGTTACTGGGTCAGAATTCGCCTTTTAAAAACGTGTCCATTCTTAGTTTGTTATTATGAGGCATTGTTTTGTGAAAGAAGGGGAGAAAATAACTTCGACATAATATTAAATAAGATAGGAAGTTAAAAAATAGATAAAATAAATTAAAATAAAATGGAATTAAGAAGTTGCAATGTATATCTCGACTTATCGACGACTGTATTACGGACGGTATCTCCTTTGGAAGATAGAGGCAACACATTTCGCATCGATCAGATCAATAAAATTCAACATTATTTAAACCTTTACCCAACGCAGACGATATCAAAATTTATTATTTTAAATATCATTTTTTCACATTTTTCAAAAAATTTCAACAAAACCATATCATGTGACCCCTCGTTGGAACGAGCTCGCCGAGCTCGTTCCAACGAGGGGTCACATGATATGATTTTGTTGAAATTTTTTGAAAAATAATATTTTTTTAACTGCTGAGTTGGCACATTACGCGGGCGGATGCGGGCGATTCGTTGGGTAAAGGGTTAACAATGGAAAGAGAGAGACGGCAATCGCTCAACAAGAAAGTATGCACAAATGGTGGATGGTCTGGATCTGTCTCTCCTCACCATATCCATGGGTTTGGGTGTTACTGGAGTACGTCTCTTATCACTAACATTCCACTCGTGTTGGTGATAGATGGAGTTGCTTTTGCGACAGGATTCTTGGGCACGGTTGGAAAATTAGTGAGTAAAAAATTATCATTGAGGGCCAAGAAATACAAAGATATCAAAGTGTTGGAAAGCGCGAAAATCAATTCCATAAGTGACATGATATCCACTTTTCTGAAAGGAGGATTTCCAAGGTGGAATTGTGCTACATTCTCACGGAAAGGGATAAATTCGAGGCGCTGGAAGAAGGTATGATAAAAATATCTCACCAGATTCTCAAACAGGAGACAAAACATAATCTCGTAGAAAAAAGGTTGGGAAGAAGTCAGGGAATCTTTTCCTCAACTCTTGGGAAAAGTATTGCGTAAATACAGATTATCATGATTATGTGCATGTCCTGTGATTTGCATCAGATTCTCGGTGGTGTCCAGAATGGGATCTCAACGAGCCGGCTTTGCCGGCGAGTTGTGATCCCATTTTTGGACACCACCGAGAATCTGATACAAATCACAGGACATGCACATTATCATGATAATTCATTTATCTGACAATTCTGTCACATTAACAGATTAAATCTTAACCCTTTAACCAACGTAACGTCCAAAACCGGCCAATGCTATTCAAAAAAAAAATCGCCAATTAATTTCCATTATTTTTTTTCATTTTTTGTCTCAAAAACACAGGTTATGACCCCTCGTTGGAACGAGCTCGTCGAGCTCGTTCCAACGAGGGGTCATAACCTATGTTTTTGAGACGAAAAATGAAAAAAATTAGTTATTCAAGAATTTTCTTTTTTGCAAGTGTCGTCTGCTTTTCATGATAGGTAAAGGGTTAAATTATTTTCAAACATTTTTGGGACATAATGTCCGGTCGACCACTGAAATGCTCATAGAATGTATCTATGTGCCTGTTGTGATAGCCCGTAGCGCTACCGGAAACGAGTCGTCTATATGATACGGAATCAGAATGAGTCGTCTATATGATACGGAATCGGAACATATTTTGTGATACGTACCGTTTCTCGTGATTTTCGGGCCAAAATCTATATGATTGTTCGATAAAACGTAAGAAATCAACAGGTACAGATAATGTTCGAAAAGTGCAAACTAAAAAGAATAGGCAGATGCTTCACTTGTAAAGTGTGCAGGGGATGTCCTCACTTTGTCAGCAGTTATTGTTCTCCTAAAAAGGTGCTAACAGGTTAAACAATAGGGATTTACAGCTTAGTCTGCACTATACATTAGGGTATATTTGAGATACAGAACAACAACAACAGTGTTGACATATGCAAACATGCTTTAATCATCGATTTGTTGATATTGTTATTATAAATAAAGCAAAGTTACAAAAAATATGATGAGGTTAAATACCTATAACATTTTATTGCATTTAGGCCACACGTTATTGTATTTAGATTTACATCCGTCCTTCATTGATAGCAATGGACAATTACTTATAATACTTATTACTATTATTATCAATTTATTACTACTTACACAACTAATTAAAATATTTTTAAAACAATTGCTCGCCACTGATAGCACAAGCTTCTTGATTCATTTCTTGAAAGTTTTCCAGGAAAGCTGGTGTTATCAGTGGCAAATGTTGGAAAAAAATGTTTGATTAGTTGTGTAAATAGCAATACATATGTACACAATATTTGAATAGAGGTTTTACAAGCCAACGAGATGTGCAACAGAATCACCATATTCATTAACAGTCTTACTACCATCTAACAACTTTCTCTTTTCATTATCCAGCATGTGGTCCGCACGGCAATATTTTTTCCTTCGTGGTCTTAAAGTACCACCATTCTGTAACTGCAGAATTGTTGTCTCGTTGGAACTGTGCTCGTCTTGATTAAGTTTATAAGCTTGTAGACATTTGGATGGCAAGCTGCAAGCTTTCACAGTTTACTGTGCCATCCTTCAACATGATTTGGACCTAAGGTTCAAAGTGATTCTACATAAAACTGTCACCACCTTCCACCCACTGCTCTGTTACGTAGCCTGCAAAGCTGCGAACTCGAGAAATATCCATATCCACATTCTCTATATCCTGTCTATAATGGAACATGCACCCTTTCATAGTGGATTGAAAGACAGTCCTGGTGGCATTTTGCACCACTGTATCAAAGTCGGTCATTACTGTAGATGGACGCAGTTCCACGTTTAAATCATGTGCTTTCTGTTTTACCATTTCGAAAAACTGTTGATAATGACTGTCTTTTATTTGGTAACAGGCCATACACAAGGGAAACATTTTCCCTTCCACAAACGAATGAATGGTGTATATTTGGTAAAACAGAGTTGGACACATACTAAAGGTTTCATCATAATAATAAGTATCCGAAAATGAAGATGTTGAATGTTTTCATCACTAGCAAAGATCTAGAAAGAATTGTCAGGCCCGGCATGCAACAAAAAGTTGTTTGTGGCCTTTGTTAGTTTCTCTACATGCAGTTGGTAGACCAATCTGTTGTCTCACTTTAGCAGAGTTTTAGATCTTGATCTATACAAACTAGAGTGAATGGAATACAGTGTCGGGACAGCTTGAAATATTTCAGAAACATCATTTGCATGTAGACTGTTTAATTCTTCTTGATAAATGGCTGGAATAGTTCTATGATCGTGTTTGGTTTTTTCTCTCATTTCACTGAGAAAAAGTGTCCACGATAATTTTAACTTTATCTGGTTGGTGGTTATGTTGGTTCGCAAAACTAGTTATTATGCTGTCTTTAGTATTAATAGTAGCAGGGCATTCAGCTTTACAACATCTCCGATGTATATTGTCTCGTCTTCTGGTTTTCACCCGGAACTTGAAACCATCATAAATCAAACTTTGTCCACCTCTTGCATTGGGAATAAATCGGACATTAACCATTTTGATATACTAAACTCGGAATTGCAGTCATATATATATACAGTTATTTGTAAAAACTGTTTCTAGTGATTGAAAACTCATCAATTCATCAACTGTAATCAGTGTTAACATATTTGATGTGACAAATACTGCTGGTAAACTAAGGACCACATATCAATTTACAGGACCGGGAACAATAGATATTGAATAAAGATCTGACTCCAAAATCGTGTAGCAATCCTATCAATAGAGTGGATCGAGCTGCCTACTGTTACAGCCTCTGTCATGCTAAGCATTCTGACACAAAGACTGGAAACGATAATTATTAGTATAATAATAATGATTATTGTGTACGACAATAACATGTCGATAGGTTTGAAACATATAATCAATCCCATGATGAGAGAGAAATTTAAACGTTCTCTAGTCAGTAAATTCATCGGCATAAAACGTCGAATCGGAATGGGAAATAAGAACGATAATAAAAAAAGCAATTCACTAAAGCATTAGCGAACGAACTGCACAAATCCATAGTGCATAGATTTAGAACGAGAAGAGTATTCGTCAAAGGATTGGATGAGGTGTGGGCTGCCGAATTGGTTGACATGCAATCGCTGTCTAGACACAACAAAGGTGTGAACTATCTATTGACTGTCATAGAGGTGTTTTTGAAATACAGATGGATGAGAGTGTTGAAAAGTAAATCGTCGAGACAGTGTGGCTGAAACTTTGGAAAATATCTTCACCACTTTGTGATAACCTGAGAAATTGTGGGTGGATAAAGGTCGAGGATTTGACAACGTCCATGTTCGTCGACTCGCCAACTCGTCAACATCTATTCCACAGCAAACGGGAAGGTGAGCGTGGTTGAACTTGGAAGAGAACCATGAAGAAGATAATGCACAGATATTTCACGGCTAATGCAACTAAGAAACACTCGAATGTCTTAGACGATTTGGTTGACGACTATAGCAACATGCACCAGTTCCATCAAGATAACACCTGTGGAAGCAAGTTATCCTCGAAACAAGAAGAAGTCTATGTGAATCTCTATCCATTAAAGATGGCGGCTGCGGCGACAAAACGATCTAAATTTGCGGTGTGTGATCGAGTGAGAATTTACAAGTGGAAAAAGACATTTTGAAAAAGGTTTTATTACATGCTCATGCAGTCTCTCTTATGCAACACGGCGTGCAATACGGCTGTGCAATACGGAATTCCGTATTGCACACCAACCTGTTCCAACCGGGACTTTTTTATGCAATGCGACTGCATAAAGTGCATGGTGTTTACCACCGTTGATAGAAAAGAAAAGTAGGTCAGTAGGTGCTTGGGTCATGTAATAAATACAAAACCACATGTATGTTTCAATGAGTCGTTTTGTATTCAATTCGTCAGATGTGCGTAGAAAGAAAACGTCTCGACCTTCGGTCTCGACGTTTTCTTCCTACGCACATCTGACTCATTGAATACAAAACGACTCATTGAAACATACATGTAGTTTTGTCTATATACACTTAGATAGATGGAAGAAGTCTTCGTCGTGGTTCGAGTATTATACACCAATCCCACCACTTATGAGATAGAAGCATTAGACGGTAAAAAAATCAAGAGAAAGTTTTACAAACAGCAATTGCAAAAGGCAACATTTTAAAATAAAAACAAGGACGAGGACTTTTTTTTGTCACATATATATGAGTAAAAAATAACCCAAAAAATAAAATAAAAAATAAAATAATTAAAACAAATTAGAGTGAAATAAAAACTTGAGGAACATATTAGGCATAACGGAAGGTATAATAAGAGACGAAAGTATTCAACAGTACGAAGTGCACGAACATTTATCCGTGGAAGGATCTAGTCTCAATAATGAAGGAGAGATAGGACTCAGTATCGAAACTCAAGATCTCTCTCTCCATCAGGGCGAAAGTTATCTCCAGATAGAAGGACGATTGACAAAAAAGCTTGGTAGCGACTATGCCGGCGATGTCATCATCACATTAGCTCATAACGGCATGATGCATCTTTACTGTTAAATATCCAGACGAGTTTTACAACTCTAAATGAACTGTGGATTTGAGACACCAGCTCTGATGCACCTGTTGAGAATTCAGGTGCAGGCACGAGATTTAAACACGTCGTTCAAGAGTCTTTGTTAGAGGAGCGTTCTTGTTTAGGATTCCATTGAAACACAATTTTGTATTCGCCAAAGATTACGACAAAATCGTCTGCGGATTAAAACACAATCTCACACTAGTTTGTAAAAATGATGACGATATCATCGTGAGTGCTGTCGCAACAGATGCAGGCAAAGTGCATTTGAGCAAGGTATTGTGGTTCATGCCAGACGTACTACCGAACGATGAGCAAGTAATGAAACTCTTTAAGACCACCGAATCAAAAACTAATTACCTGTTGGATTCAGAATGAGACAGCGTGATGTCGCAAATGTTCCAACGTCGACTCAGTTCGATTGCAGATTTTCTGTAAAATCTCCTTTCGGAAAAAACACGTTTCATCATAGTACAGGACAGGATCGAATCTCAAGAAAAGAATCAATCTCTATTCGATCATTGCAATTTGAGAAACATTCAGGTGTTCGGCAATGCCGCAGCCTTCAGGCCGAAATATAATCAGGTGGACGAATTGATAAGCAATCTGAACGTAACACCCACCGGATACAATAAGCTCTATTCCCTGTTCGTGTTAGACATCAGCAAACAGAGCGAGAAACTCAAGAAGACCATTCTGCACATCGTCATCAAGATGTAGTTCGATAGGAACGTACCTAGACAAACTGAAGCTTACGCATTTGTTATATCCAACAGAGTGTTGACATTCCAATCAGATGGAAGTAACATACTGTCATTCAATAACTTAAAAAAAAAAAACTTTAAAAAAAACTTAAAACATAAAAAAGAAACTTAAAATAACCCCAAAAAACTTAAAATAACATAAAAACCTTAAAATGTTACGTAGCAGGGTGGAATTGCTATGCGTGACCAGGGATTTTCCGACCTCTAGCGTGTACTTCCACGTCCAGGCACCACGGCCATTGTGGCACCACGGCACTGGAGTTGTTTCACCTATCAAACCTTCTCCGATCTAGCTGTGACTCTAGACCAAGGTAATAGCGGTATAACTTGTGAAATTAGGCGTGATCGTCTAATCTCTCTTCAATTTCCGAAACCCCTGCCTGATTGCAGGGAAGGTATTGATTACTCTGTAGAGAAAAATAACTCTATAACTTCTTTTATTCGAGTTCTAAAAATACACAAAACATTGAACAGTCTACAAACTAATATGAACTATGCCTTCCAGTCCTCGCTCAGGTCCCTGAAGTTACAATGGATTCTGGCTGAGATACTGATGGTGGTGGACTTGCGCAGTCACTGGTTGTAAATAGACTACTGAACAGTGGTGAGACACTATCTTATATTGCATGTTCTGTTAACCAAGGGATGGGCAGAGAACACATAAGAACAACCTTCTCATCACGTTTCAATGAGTCTTTAAAAAACGTACTGTTTTACTAACCCAGACGAGCAGTTTGTACTTCCTCCACATGCAACAATTATTATACATTTCATATAGGTCATTTCTCAAGACGGAAGCACGTCTTCCTGTCTTAAGTACGTTACAAACAAATCGAGCACAACTTCCTGCACCATATATTGATTTGAAGTACTTGCCTAGACGATTTAGCAATAAACTTGTTTCATAAAAATTATGTACTTCTTTCTCTCTGACATTTTCAATCTCTAATTTCATGAATTCATACTGCACATTAACCTTTAACCAGCCAAATCAGCCAGGCCTGTACATGACTATGCAACAAAAATAAGAAAACTTGAAAAAAAATTTAAACAGAAAAATAAGGGAGTTTGAGAACTTTATTAAGTACTTCTAAAGTTCTCAAACTCCATTATTTTTTTTTTCATTCAAGTATTTCACATGTTCAATTCGATTTAAAAACGTTTATCCCATTATAATTTAATCATTTGCCCCGTCTCTGCGTTTGATTGGTTAACCCTATACCCAACGTAACGGCCAAAACCGGCCAGCGCTATTCTCAAAAATCGCCAATTAATTTTCATTATTTTTTTCATTTTTTGTCTCAAAAACATAGGTTATGACCCCTCGTTGGAACGAGCTCGTCGAGCTCGTTCCAACGAGGGGTCATAACCTATGTTTTTGAGACAAAAATGAAAAAAATTAGTTATTCAAGAATTATTTTTGCAAGTGTCGTCTGCTTTCTACGTTAGGTAAAGGGTTAAAAGCATACAGCGTGAAAGTCGTCAAAATCGTATCGTAGTTTTCTGTAACATTCAGCTTGATCTCACTGAAACATAATACACATGCGTATCCTTTCTGACTTAGATGTTCTCAACACCCTTTATTCTATATTTTATTCTTTGTTACAGCAGATTACTATCGTTTATTTTAAAATAACTTAATTTTATTTATATTATAAGATAACCCAATCAGGTGTCTTATATGTGTTTTGCAAAGTTTTCAGATCTCATATGCCAGGTTTCTCTCGAGACATCAATCATCTTCCTCAGCATGTGCTATATACTATGGTCCAAGGGTAAATGACTGAAATTCATATTAATTAAACTGATTCCCTATTAAAAAAACTGTTAATACCATCGTATTAACAGTTTGTTATCAGGGAATCAGTTTCCCTGTTGATAAACTTCCTGTAAATAAAATAGAGAGTTTCCACTGACAATAAACCCCCTATCTATAAGGGAATTGGTTTGAAGGCTATCTACTAAATCAATGGAAAAAGTCTACCGCGTAAATGTGTGTCATAATTACAGTGCAGTCGCCGTGCACTGGTCGTAATCCGCGCGTGGGCAGTGATGTCCACTCATGTGTTTATCAGGTAATAAAAATCATCACCAGCAAAACTAAATTAATGAAACACCGGGCTGTTCTTCGTTACTTAAATTTTTGATGATTATTCTTATAGTTATAGTGTTTGGAATCTAATATTATTGCGTCCGTATAATTACTGCACACTCCGTAGAAAGTGACTAGTCCACGGCGGTCGTACTGAACAACGACTAAGTTTTCAACGGTCATGTTGTTGATTTGTGTGATGTGCAGTGTACGAGCCGATGTTGATTGTGATGTCATATTGATTCCCAAGAACATTTCCCCTAGGTAAAAACACATCTGGGACCCCACTCCACCAACCCATTCCCGACTGGGGTGAGTTGTTGTCGGGGGTCCAAGGTATTCCGTGGTGTTCGCCCGTAGGTGAAATTTGACTATGCGCTATCAATCCAGATCGTAATGTTTACAGTACCGCAAATACCAACCGGTAGTAGTTAGTCCAAGAACGACAACTCACTTTCCGATAGACGCTGTACTGTACAATAACCCCATCCAGGAAGTCAATATTTGAATGTTACTTGATACGCATGCGCCATTTCACGGTAATACGAGATCTTATCTATTTAAGTGTTTATGTCTACGTTTTCATAACAGCGCTCCTATTTTTGCAGTCAAGAAAACTAGTATGTGTACGAAACTGTGTCCGAAGAGCAAAATGAAAGTCATGTCGATTTTGAACAGACGCTGATGGAAGATGTATGAATTCTTCTCATCATGTCCCAACAATCAAATTGCCAAGTGTTGGAAATCTGAATTGAACTAGATACACCCAACGCATACCATATGTTACGATTTTGGTTGATAAGAAACGTAATTTTGCATCACTTGGGAAATGTATAAATAACCGGGGGAATAACAGTCGGTATCTGCTGAATAATTCTGGTTTTAAGCTGAGGACTTGGAGACAAATTAAAGATTGCAACGATTAGTTAAAAACTTTCACTTGTTATTCATTGGTGTATAGTTTGTCTATCACACGCATAATAGGTGATATTTGTATATCCAACAGGTAACTGGTGGATATTTTATATCTATTGAACTATCCAACATCAAAAAAGTTTTGTAATTAGGATATTAATGACCCTCGACTGGGGAGCTTTCTCTCGCCTATCCAACATCAAGGAGTTATTTATCTTCTACATAGCGAATCTGGCATTCCGAATATCTAACAGCAATAAACATTTAACAATGGACTTGTTGGATATCCAAGCAATATTACAGTAATAGCTCGTAGGATTTGCCAATAAAATGACGAGTAACGTTTGGAAATCCAAACTATAACCCAACTCTCATTTGTGATCAATATAAGTTATCTCCCCTACATGCATGGTATGGTATATGGAGATTTAATACCTGGATGTCGGTTTGTAAAGACCGAGCTACAGGCGAGGTGTTTAAATGAGACATCCAGGTATTAAATTTCCATATACCATACATGTTGGCGGAGATAACGTTTTTGTCCCGTTTGAAACACAATACATACATAGCGGAAATAAATTTGTGGACACATTTCTCAGCTCCACGATCATTGGGACCAAATTCAAGATAATTATTTTGTTTTTTATAATCGCAGAAGACAACAGATAGAGTTACACCCCTTGGGTCGTTAAGGAAACGAGTAAACAGTATTTTGTGGACATTTCGTCCCCTGAGTTCCAATGTGTTCTATGCCACAACTGGCACATAGAACACATTGGTACTAAGGAGACGAATTATTTGCTCTTATTTTATTTTTGTGATTGTATTGTCGGATGATATTTGTGACTATTTTCGGGGTTTTTGGTTCGAGTTTTATATTGAGGCGAGCGGACGCGAAAAGCTTTCATCAAAACCATATACCTCCGACGTTTCGCGTGCGCTTATACCCTGAATGTTGCACGCTTTCATATACCTTGGATGTTGGACGCACCCTTTGCCATGGCTATTTGTCCAAGGCATTCTGACCAATCAAAAAAAGACAGAATTTATCGGGATATAGGGACAATGTTATATATACAATACATTAAATGAGACATGCCACTACAAGCTACCTAGATATAAAGTAATCTTTCAATGCGTTTTAATCAGATACCTTATTAGCTTACTGAACAGATCTTAAACAAACAATGAAGGGAAACGGTGAACACAGGTAATATTTGATAACTGGCACGAGAGAGGCTTGCTGTTATACGATGAATTAAGAGACATGCTCAGTTTGAAACAATTGGAATTAAATGAGTAGTCTGTTCCCTAAACCATGTAGCGATAATTAATGTCTTGGAACTGGTCTTTAAGACTTCTAAAATATAATGGGTTGAACAAAATTGGAATACTGATTCCTTCTATACTTAATCTTACTTTCTTCATACTCTTTATCTTAGGCGAAACGTCAATCGCTTCTTCTACATTCTTCTGCAATTCCGGGGTGGTTACGTACACAGTGGAATCCACTAAGTCAAATTGTCTTGCTAACTCAACTATAACAAGAAAGCGTTTATGTTAATATTTTAAATCAGTTTGCGAATATCTTTTTGCATGAAATAATTTGAGAATACCTCCTGGTGACATCATGTTTGTCCCACTTTCTTTGGGAAATACAGTGTAACGATGGAGAACTGTTAATTAATTCTCTATCGGCATGGTGAAACATTATGACTTATAGTCCATTTCACTTCAGTAAGTCTAGTTACTGAATAGATCACTTAGTGATTTGGCGAAAAAGAAACTGAACACAGGTTACACAATATTATTACTTTCCAAAGTGTGATTTACTGGGATTTCCGGGTTTGATTATAAACGATAACTTCTCAAGTGAATTAAGCAATCAACAATTGTGTCATGTATCCGTGCGCGCAAACGAAGACGCTTTGCCGTGGATGTAATGGGGACTTCATTGTTGTTTTTTTTAACCCTTTACCTAATATGAAAAGCAGACGACACTTGCAAAACAAAATCTTGAATAGCTATTATTTTCATTTTTTCTCGAAAACATAGGTGATGACCCCTCATTGGAACGAGCTCGACGAGCTCGTTCCAATGAGGGGTCATAACCTATGTTTTAGAGACAAAAAATGAAACAATAATGAAAAATAATTGGCGATTTTTGAGAAAAGTGCTGGCGGTAAGTGAGGTAAAGGGTTAAATAATATAATTATCGTTAATAATGAAAAGTAATAAACAGAGTAATCGCTTGACTAGACTGGTTACGTGAAATAATTCACGAGAGGCGAGGGACCATATTGCAAAACACTCGTGCGCATTCGCGCACTCGTGTTTGTACAACGTCCCTCACCTGTCATGAATTACTTCACGAAACAAGTCCAGTCAAGCGATTACTCTCTATTTTACATTAAAGAAATTGCATATCTAATCAATAATAAAGATCGAACGGAAAAATACAAAAGTACAAAAAACCGACAAAATTTAAATGTTTACAAAGAAAATAGCGCATCTGATATGATAAAAAAATAAATATTGATAATGACAAAAGAAAATATATACAAAATGTCACAGCCTGTTTACAAATTGTCCCTCGCGTGCATCAAGGTGCTATCTGCAATGCTTTAGCATTGCAGATGACACCTTAAGACACTCAAGGAAAGAATATAGATATAATGCGGTGAGTATTTCTCTCCTTTATTCGTCCTGTGAGTAATACCATCTGCTTTTTTAGTAAGAGAATTTGATATATTTTGAAATTCTCACCTCTGATATTCCTTATATTCAAATTAAATATACACAACTTATACATCAAAATGAAGGTTGAGATGTATAGAACACGAAACACGTATGTAATCAACTCACCGAGTTGACAGCAGGCACCACTGGTTCCTGGAAGTCTGCTACCATATTCATACCAGAACTGATAATAAAATAATATTTCACGAGAACAACTCATGGCCAAATGTGCTTCACATATCCACGAACAAAGCTTGGGCATCAAAGTTCATAAAACACATCGACAGAGCTGCATGGGGATAAATTCCCAAACTGTCGGTTCTGTTTACGTTGAAAATAACATTCGATTTCCGGTTAACGTCATCGGACGGAAAAAGCATCGATATACAACGCCGTCTAAAATCAAATAATGAGAACGATCGCCTTAATACAGCATACTATTATTATATAGACACTGCACAGTTGCCATATTCTATGCAATGTATTATGACATCTGTTGATATTTCTTAGAATTACGTTTTTGTTTTTCGATGGAAATTCGTTGTATCGAGTGATTTGCACATGTCCGTAGAACATGGAATCCGTCTTCAGTAAAAAATGCAGTCCTATCGCTACAGGCTAAAGTGTTTTGAATGCCTAGCTGTGTTCTTGGATATGGGAAGCACGTTTTTCCACAAGTTATTGTTTTATCAGTTTTGTTACGAATATGGTAGCAGACGTCCAGGAACCAGTGCTGTCTGCTATCAACTCTATGAGTTGATTACATATGTAATGATATGATACGTGTTCTATACATCCCAGCCTTCATTTTGATGTATAATGTGTGTATATTTAATTTGAATTGAAGGAATATCAGAGGTGGAAATTTCAAAATAGACAAAATTCTCTTACTAATGCAGCACTATAAGATGCTTCTGAATACATCGCTCCGTAACGGAAGTTTTGAAGCAGTCATGCGTGGCATATCTGTTTATGTCACATTATTTACAAGATAGCTGCATGACAAACACATTAAAGTTACAAGGGCAGAGTCTTCGGTGGGGGAGGGGGGGGGGATTCACCTCAAGTGACATTTTCGGGTTTAGACCACTCAGTAAATGACAAGTGAGCGTACATCAACAGATGCTCTGCCTCCCACACTAGAGCAAGGCAAGGACAACAGTGTGCAAAAAACACATTTGGTTTTATTATATTCGGTTATTCGACCGCTAAATGCTAGAAAAGTTGCGATTAGGGGCGAAAACGTGGAAATTAAAATACTTCCTGGACAGCGACTTAAGGGGTTGATGAAATGGGTTGAAGATTCACAATCCTATAAAAAATGTATATAAAGTAACTATTCATGTTGGCATCAATTCGTGCCGGAATGATGTAGAAACTGACGGCCAAGAGATGAAACGATTTATCAGAGCTCTACAATCGAGGTGTGAATTTATTGACAACACCAGTGGTTTTACTTCAAATAACTGTTCTATACGGTTACATTTCAACCGAGATGCTTTTCACGTTAAAGATATAGGTATAAAAGTGATCGCTAAACGGATTAAATATTATCAAAGACTTGAGAGTGTGCCTTCCAAATTGGGTTTATCACAACCTTCAAAAAATGACTATTCACAACAAATCGTCCACTGAGTTCCAATGTGTTCTATGTGCCTACTGGCACATAGAACACATTGGAACGCAGGGGTCGAAATGACTATTCACACAGAATGAAGCGTCAACAAATTTGATGAACACATGGTAGAAGGTCAGTTAATGAGTCTACATTAAATAACCGGTATCATAGAGCAGACTGGCTACCATATGGCCGTCGTCTAATGAAGATTGAGACTGAATACAAACCACACGCATGGGAATTCACTATTGAATAACGATTATACAGAATCAGGTACCATTCTTCAAAAGCACTCCATGACATATTATTTAGAGCTGAAATGGTTAAGGGATTTTCTTGATCGATTAATCACGTGGATTAACTCTTGGTTAACCAATTAATCACTTGTCCAAAGAAATATTCATATCTCGGTATAACGTTCACAAATAATGGGAAATTCACAGAAGCGCAAAATGATTTAAAACTGAAAGGGACTAAAGCACTACATGGACTTTTTAATTCTCTTAAGAAAAAATACCTCCCTTCTGTCGCGTTAATGTGTAAATTATTTGATCAATTAATCAAACCAATTTTGCTCTATGGCTGTGAATTAAGGAATCCTCCTGATTGTCATTTTACAAACTGTGATAACTTCCCCATGAGGCAATGCATCTCAAATTTTCTAAAATGGTACTCGGAATGAATAAAAATTCCACTAATCTCCCGAACACGCGGAGCTCGGAAGGTCCCCACTTTCGGTTGAGTCTCTTGTAAAATTATACAAATTCATTACCAATTTGCACCCCACAAGCCCAGGTACCCCACGGAAAGATTCTATCCCATAGTATAAACTCACATCAGAATATAACGCATTCCAATATATGTTGGAGCACTATAATGTACCTGGTGATGAAGTCGGCAGTACTGAATTCAGGACATTATATACACCGGGACTTACTTAAGCACCCCCCTGAAATGTTTCATGACAGTGAAGTTGCTGTTACTGATGATCATGTTTTAATGATTACTATGTCTTGCAGTACTTTTCATCTCGTGAAACATGATGCTTCTGGTTGATAGCGTACCCCAAAGACATCCCCTCGCCCACACGAGGCATGCTAACCCACGAATGTCACAAAAACACTATCACCCACATGGGAATAAAACAAGAAAATGTGTCACTTCTTTTATCAGTAAATGTTGATATGGCAAGGAGGAGACTGTCCGAGGGACTAAGATGGCATGCATGCACCAGGCATGTCATTCATAGCTACTGGAAGGCAACTTGGCTTTAGTCATGCTGTCATCAGCAGATTTGTCCGAAAATATCAACAAATCAACGATGTTAAGGACTGACCAAGGCCTGGACAACTCCAAAAGACCTTTCCTCGGGACGATCGGAGTCTGACACGCCTCGTTAGGCGTGAACCCTTTGCTTCAAGTGATTTTTTGAAACGCCTTTGCTCCCCAACAGACGTTTGTGCTACAGGACTATCCGAACTCGTCTCAAAACACTGGGTATGAGGTCCAGAAGGGTCACCAAGCATCCAGCTCTCTCTGATCAGCATCAAAAACGACGCTTGGAGAGCTGTGTGGCACGACAAGATTGAAATCTCAGGACATGGAGGAGAGTCCATTGGTCAGACGAGAGAAGTGTCTGGGGGCATAGAATACTGCTTACGTGCCCCGGAACATCAGACCTACAGTTCCTTGTGGTGGAGGATCAGTAATGATCTGGGATGCCTCTCTCATGATTATAAACTTGATATGGTGACTGTACGTGGGAATATCAATGGCCATTAGTACATCCGGGACATTCTCAATCCGGTTGTCGTGCCTCATTTTGACAACCACCCTTTGTCTACTCGCCCTCTATTAATGGACGACAATGCAAGGCCACATCATTTCCATGCCGTGAGAGAATTACTTCAGAACAACGCTATTACAACACTAACCTGGCCTGCAGTGAGCCCCGAACTACCCACCCACCCACAACCCCACCCACAACCCCACCCACAACCGCACCCCAAAAAACCCTCACCCAAAACCCAATACTGACCCATTCACACAAAACCCACCCACCCACCCACCCATCCATCGGGTATAAGATTTGTAACAGTACCTCATGTATATTTTTTATAATCTTATGTTTTTATATAAGGTTTGGGTGCGAGTAATATGGGGGAAGGTGGGGGAGGGGGGCTTGTAACCAGGAGAGATTTATACCAGTACCTCATGTATATTTTTTCCGATCTTATTATTTTCATATAAAGGTATGGGTGCAAGTGGACGAGGGCGGCGGGGGTGCTTGTAATCAGGAGAGGTTTGTATAACAGTACCTCATATATACTTTTTTCAGATCTTATTATTTTCATATATAGATGTGGCTGTGAGCGGATTGGGGGATGGGGGGGGGGGGGGTTGTATCCAGGAGAGCTTTTTGTACAGTACCTCATGTATATTATTATTACTTTCATACAAGGGGGTGGGCTTGTAACCAGTATAAATTTGTACCAGTAGCTCATGTACATTTTTTTCAGATTTTATTATTTTCATATAAAGGTATGGATGTGAATGGATGGGTGGGGGAAAACGGGGGGGGGGGGGGGGGGCTTATAACTAGGAGAGATTTTTGTAGTAGTACCTTATGTATATTTTTATTTTATTATTACTTTCATATAAGGCATGGGCTTGTAACCAGGAGAGATTTGTACCAATACCTCATGTATGCATTTTATAATCTTATTATTTTCATATAAAGGTATGGATGTGAGTAGGATGTGAGGGGGGGGGGGGGGCGGGGGGTATTTGATGATTGATTATGATCTGCTGTTCGTTAACTATTCTTATTATTTTCATATAAGGTATGAATGTGAGTAAGGGAGGGAGAGTGTATGTGTGTGTTGGGGTGGGGTGGGGTGGGTGGGGGTGGGAGAGTGTGTGTGTGTGTATGTGGGTTTATCTTACCAACTTGACGAGGTAACTAGACAAAAGAGTTTGCGTGTTTCGCCTTACCGAGGTACAAAGGACAAAAGAAACCCTTTACCTCGGTTGTTTTACCAGAACTGTACCGTCAAAACGAGGTAGAAACCACACAAAGGACAAACAATGGGGTACCTCGGTATGTAGGGTAGACAAGACTCTGTGTGTGTGTGTGTGTGTGTGTGTGTGTGTGTGTGTGTGTGTGTGTGTGTGTGTGTGTGTGTGTGTGTGTGTGTGTGTGTGTGGGGGGGTTTGTCTTACCAACTTGACGAGGTAACTAGACAAAAGAGTTTGCGTGTTTCGCCTTACCGAGGTACAAAAGACAAAAGAAACCCTTTACCTCGGTTGTTTTCCCAGAACTGTACCGGCAAAACGAGGTTGAAACCGTTAGTCCACACAAAGGACAAACAATGGGGTACCTCGATATGTAGGGAAAACAAGACTGTGGGTGTGTGTGTGTGTGTGTGTGTGTTTGAGGTTAAAAAATCGCACTGGCACAGACATTTCCTACTGAAACGTTTTTTTCTTTTAATATGCCGCCGAAAAATTGTTTTCATTTACTGAACCCTGATTGGTTTCAAACCTGACAAAAAAGTACATAAAATTGATTTAAACTAAGTGATGAGCTTAGGAACTGGTTAAACTGGCTGGCAAAAATTGATGTTATTCATTGATGGGCTCTAATTTAGTCCTTACAAGGATGTTACGCAAGCTTTTGTTTTTCTTATAGGCGATGACAGGTCGAAGATTCAAAGGTTCATTTAATTTAGCATTGGTAAAATTGAATTCATCTTTTAACATTTTTGCTATTTCGACATTCATTCTGTTGTACGTTAAAGTGAAAGGAATGATGGACCTCCTTTCGCATTCGCCCTCTGATATGTTCATACCAAATGGCCAGAGGGTTTGAAGCGTATTGATCCAAAAAGCTTCACGTTTTTTTCTAAATTCATCCGTTTCTTCTAATGTGTCTTTAATTGGTGGTTGTTCAATAGGATGGATTTCGAAATCGTCCAAAGAATGGCCAGGAAGGTTAAAATGTTGTGCTACTGGGGCATCAGCATTATGTTTTATATCCTGTTTGTGTCTAGTAGCACGTTCTCGAAAAGGATTTTGACTTTGACCAACATACTGTTTCCGACATCGCTTACAAGTGATAAGGTAAATAATGTTTGGTGAATCACAATGAAGGGGGTTACGGATCTGATAATGATTTTTCGTTTGTTCGGAGGAAAATTCCTCTTTCTGATCAGGCATAAAAGTATGCAGTCTACAACGAGGCTTTTTGCAATTAATTACCACGCCACTACCATTCTGCAACGGTCTGTTGTGTTCAATCTTCAGTGGTTCGAAATCGGTAGTTTCAGCTGGACTTTCGAGCTTTTTCAGGGTTTGGGATTTCAGGCTACGCAAAAGGCGCAGCGAGTACCCTCTCGATCTGAGGGCGCCAAATAGAGTAGAACAAGCCTCATTGAAATTTACCTTATCACTTGAATTGCGGTGGAAACGAATGAGTTGTGATTTGATGATACCTTTAAATGTATGTTGAGGATGAAATGATTTTGTGTGCAACAATTGATGTGAATCAGTTGGTTTAAAATACACTTTATAATCTAAATGACCGGACGCCTGAAATTGCTTGCCTTTATACACGGTCACATCGAGAAAATCAACAGAATTTTCACTGATTGTAGCTTTCAATTTAATATTTGGATCGTGATTGTTCAAAATTTCTAAACATTCATCAAAATCTTCTTTTGAATGTTCCCAAATAATAAAAATGTCATCTAAATATCTGAGATATACGAGAGGATGCTTTACACATTTGCTTAAGGCATTTTCCTCCCATTCCGCTACATAAATGCTTGCAAAATTAGGACTGAATCTTTTGCCCATAGGACAACCCATTATTTGTAGAGTGTGTGTGTGTGTGTGTGTGTGTGTGTGTGTGTGTGTGTGTGTGTGTGTGTGTGTGTGTGTGTGTGTGTGTGTGTGTGTGTGTGTGTGTGTGTGTGCGCGCGCGTGCGGGCGTGCGTGCGTGCGTGCGTGCACGTGCGTGCGTGCGTGCGTGCGTGCGTGCGTGCGTGCGTGCGTGCGTGCGTGTTTTTAAGGTTAAAATTTCGCACTGGCACAGATATTTCCAACTGAAATGTTTTTTTCTTGTAATATGCCGCCGAAATATTGTTTTCATGAAAATATACATTTACTGAAGCTTGATGGGTTTTAAACATGATAAGAAATACAGAAAAGTTGATTTAAACTGAGTGATGAGCTTAGGAACGGGTTAAACTGACTGGCAATTATTGATGCACTTCATTGATGGGCTGCTGTTTAATTTTTCACTTTTTATAGTAATATTACTATGACTAGTTTTGTTATATTTTAATAAAATATTATTACTTCATATCACTGAGATTTATTTGAATATATGACTATACACTTTTACATTTGTAACATGAAGACATTAGTGATTTACTTGAATTCACAAGGTTGAAAAGCAAGCACTTTTTTGGCTTGTGAATTTCAAGTTGTTTTTTTTTTTAATTGTTTATTGTGGTTGACGAGCCACGATTTTACAGGTCTCAATACTTTCCCACGTGGCTTTGGGATAATAGACTTCATTCTGTTATAAGTACATCATTTTGTACATCATTTTACTTACCTGTATCTCTATTTCAATTGGAATATATATATATAGGGGGCGGAGGATAGGGTTCGGGTGAGGGAGTATGTGTCATTGTGAAAAAGAAAACTCGAGAGAGGAAAAACAGATTTTCACGTTGTATTGTGTTAGGCGGTCTCGGAGATGCGAGAGAATTAATTTGTAGAGTTTGGGAGTTTGATGATATGTGGCAATACAGTAACTAGAGAACAAATGAGAGATCGAATTAGATACCCCCAGCGTCACTCCGTGTACCTGCAAACCCGACGTACCTGCCCCATTTCAAGAAATCGGGCAAGCGCGTCCAGACTGTCAGGACACGAAGCTCTACCGGATGCATCAAGCATCTTCAGAATTGCAGAAGTGTGTTAACTTTGTAATTCATGAAGGCCAGCGAGAGTGGCAGCGCCGGTTGAGCATATATTCACGCGGCTATGACGGTTTTTCGCTCATCTCGGATAATTTTGTGCTATGTCTTCAATCGTACTCGACAGAATAACAGGGGAAGTGATATTCTATGTCTGTTATCTTTTTTACACTCAGCTTACACGAACTTCTCAACAAGCTACCCAATGCTCCATCGGCTTATGAATTCGCTTTCAAGATTGTTTTTTAGGTAGATATGCTTCTCCACATGGTAGAATTTTGTAAGACTCGTTATGTACATGCTTAACCCTCTGCACTTTGATGTCAAAATGGCAAAGTTTTCAGCAGCAAATATTTCCCGTAATGCAGTTTGATATTTAACCAAATATACCTTGTTTGACAGAGCTCATTGAGCTCTGTCAAACAAGATATAATTGGTTAAATTCATAGTTAACCCTTTACCTAACGTAACGGCCAAAACAGGCCAGCGCTATTCTCAAAAATCGTCATTTAATTTTCATTATTTTTTTCATTTTTTTCTCAAAAACATAGGTTATGACCCCTCTTTGGAACGAGCTCGTCGAGCTCGTTCCAACGAGGGGTCATAGCCTATGTTTTTGAGACAAAAAATGAAAAAAATTAGTTATTCAAGAATTATTTTTGCAAGTGTCGTCTGCTTTTCAGGTTAGGTAAAGGGTTAAACAAGAGAAAAACTGAGTGATTGGAGAAAAATCTGTTGCACTACCAGTGTGATGGGGTTAATTTGGGAAGCTCTTTTTTATATTTGCTTCGGAATATATGGAATTTTGCTACTATCAATATGCTATTTATAACGTCCTTAATATTTTCAGTTCCAAACATGATCTCCCGTTTTCCCAAATTGACATTTAAACCCCGTTCTTGCAAAAAATTTGTGAAGTCTTTCCAAAACATTTCTGTTGCCTCGCAAGTAAAAAAATAAATACTCTTTGGTTTCCTCTTCCCTTTCACAAAAACTGCATGCCGGCGATTGGTCTGTGACAAATTTGAAAACAAATTTATTTAATCCCAAAATTCGGTTAATTAATTTATATTGAAAATATTTTAATTTGGGGTCCAACAGGCCACAGTTGAACGGGTTTCTGTATATTGCATTCTAATTTGGTTCCAAATTCCAGTTCCCATTTTAGCTGTGATTTACACTTCAGAACTGTTTCTGTTGATTGGGTTTTCAACAGCTTGTGACCTTTTTCTGACAGTATATTTAGGAACGTTGTGGGGGTTATTGGTTGCCTGATAGAAGCTGTTGTTTGTTCTGTTATTTTTAATTATTTTATTTGATTTTTAATGGTGGTTATTATACTCGAAAAACTAATGAAGTTCGAGAAATTCCCATAAATATTTTTAAAGTCTTGATATGTAAGGGTTTGCCCGTTTGAGTCGAAGAGGTCTCGTACGAATCTTGTGGTTGTTGTTTGCGGGAGGAGGGGAGGGGTTCGAGGTGAAGGCACGTGTACCATGAACGTGTAGTCCGCCTTTGTACCCAACCGCCATCATGCCTCAACGTGGACAAATATGTATTGCAGTAACATGTTATATATAGAATAAACGGATAGTGTTTTCAAGTAAAAAATTTATTTTTCTCGTAGAATTAACCATTTCGCTGCTGTGCAATTTGGTATTATCCTGTGCTGAACCATATATTGGAGGGAATGGGGTTAAAGTGAAAAAAATGAAAAAAACAATAACGTTCACGTATTTGTAAATTTAAAACTGTTATTATACAGTACGTGGATAGTGTATTATCATAAATCACCCCTGGAGTGGCGATTCCACCCAAACAATAATTGCAGATTTGCTGCAAACCATAACAAGCACAAGCAAAGTTCCAGCCAATGGACCTCCGGGTTAAACCCGGAGGTCCATTGGCTGAAACATTGTTTGTGATTTTTGTCCACATGTGCAGAATTTGAAAGTGATACTTTGGGTGATACCTCCACTCTACGGGTGATTTTGTTACAATCCACTCTCCACGTACTGTATATTGGAACAACGTTGACTGAGTTCAACAATGTTTCCAAAACTACTCCCAGCCACACTCCATAAATCTCAAAAGAAAAGACGTCTTGTCGACTTGAATTTAGTTCCTATTTAATGGACTGACCATGTAGTCCAAACTTTGCTCCACAGGCCGTTATATAATTTTTGTTTTGTTTTGTCGCCGTGTGGCACAGGTCAACAAAAACAATTATATATGTTGGGACAAGTTTGGACTTTTGAGTTCGTTGTTGCCTTGGGTATTTCAGAATTTACAAAGACGCGAAAAATGGTTGAGAACAAATGGATAATGCCTTATTGTCTGTCACTTGCATTTCGTATAACATGCGTTCTATTGAGAATAACAACGTGTTATGATATCCATTCCCTGTACATGTATGTGGTATCTCCGAACTGAGTACGGACTTATCGCATAGGCCGTCAACAGTTGGATCCGTACTCAATATGGACCTGTAGCAGCGAAAGGGTTAAGAATGAAACCGACTCGCCAGAGGCTCGTTGGTTTCATTCTTAATCCTACTCGTACACGTGCCTTCACCTCTTCCTATCCCAGCTCCCATGCGTCAGAAAATTGGAAAGCGTGAGGGATGTTCGCAAATTCTCAGTGGTTCTCTCGAGATTGTGTGTGTGTGGGGGGGGGGGGGGGGGGGGTCACCCTCGCAATAAATTTTGTGTCGTGTCCTCTTTATCGATAAGAAGAGTCGGACCAAAGCAATCTGTTTTTTTTAATATAAAATCCGCCCAATATTAACCCGCTCATCGTGAGTTATATTATTATAGACAATAATTAGCGTAATATTTAACTTTATGAGATTTTCAGAATGAATGATCAAATAATGATGAGTAGGCCTACTGTTTATTGCACAACGATTCAATAGAGTGAATGATGGATGATATATTTTGCTTCCAACTCTGGGACACCTCTTCAACTGTATTGTGTATTTTGTTCTCTTTTGTTCATAGACTCTTACGTCACCATCTACTATATTGTGCGAGTGAGCTGACGTCATCATCCACTATATTCACTCTAGTAACAGCTAACACTAGGCCAGGACACCATCAGCTATTTACAAAGTATTGTTCCCCTTTTTATATTTGTGAGATTTTCAGAATGTATGATCCGTTATAACCCTTATACAATAGAGTGAATGGTGGATGATATATTTAATATAAAAGATGAACAATAGTTTATAACTACCTGATGGTGTTCTCGTGTTAGGAGCTACTAAAAGAATATAGTAGATGATGACGTCAGCTCACTCGCACAATAGAGGAGATGCTGCGTTAAGGGTCTATGAACAAAAGAGAACAAAAGACACAGTACAGAGGATGAGATGTCCCAGAAATAGAAGTACATATACTTCTTAAAATATTTTGCGGAAATATTATTCCATATTAGTAGGGCAGCCACTGTTGAAAGATATGCCTAGAAAAAGTTTTAATGGCATTTTCGTGTTAATAAGAGACATCCGTTTGAATATAAAATCACAAGGGATGTGGGGCTCGATGACATCGGATGCCCTTCTGTATTTTGGCTTTAAATGTCATTTCCAAGGTCATCGAGATCATTTAGTAGTTTTTTTTTTGTTGTTGTTGTGGGGCGTTTCACGCTCTGAACATTATAATTTTGGCGTGATTCAACCCCATATCTGCCTCTGTTATGGCCCAAAAAAACCAATTGCGACGACAATGATGCTGTAGACACATACGTTTTTATTTCAGTGAAAACTCTTCTCTTATGCAAAACCGCAAAAATGATCACCCTCATTCAACATTCAAACACGTACATGTAAGTAAATATGTAAGCCACGCCATCGCTGCTGCTAGTACGAATAAATGCCCTTTTCTCGGGGTTTGACCCCCCTGCCCTGAAGTTTTTCCGGCGCCTCTGTCGGCTGCCCAACTATGTGGAATCATGTCACGGGGTTATCTGTGTTTTATTCAGAAGTGGCATCGTTCAAACGGCTATGGGAAGTCCTAGTTCGGATCTTTAGTAGTCAACTTAATCCTTTGAACCTTGGTGGTCTCTTCCATGTCAGTTCAACGACAGCAATTGGAAGAGTCCATATTCATTATTTGGGTTTTCAACAGTTTGTGACCTTTTTCTGACAGTATATTTAGGAACGTTGTGGAGATTATTGGTTGCCTGATAGAAGCTGTTGTTTGTCCTGTTATTTTGGGGGGTAGACCAATTAATATTTTCAACGTGCAGCCGTTGGGCTGCACGTTGGAAATATCAATTGATCTAGCCCATATATGCACTCAGTAGCCACTCTACTTAGTGAATTTATGACGTATCATGTTTCCGACCCGGAAAAAGCAGCTATTGGGTTCAAATGGTTAACTTTTGCTTTGGTGCATCCAACCGTTACTTATTCCCAGTTCTTTATTCGACATTCCTTGTGAATCGATTCCAATTTTATCGGTTGATAACGAACGTCGAATGAGAAACTGGGAATAAGTAACGATTGTCACGTGCCCTAAGCATGTCTGTATTCTTATTATATTTAGGAAAGTACAGACTTTGAGAACGAAGATTTAATATAAGTCTTACATCATCAATTTTGAGACAATTGGTGCCAGAACACAGTGGCATAGCCGGCGGGAGATTGGGAGGGCCTTGGTCCACCTAAAATATCGCTGGCCCCTCCAGAAAATCCCCCATTGACACAATTCAAGTTTTACATTAAATAGCGCCCCAAATTAGCCTCCAATATCGGGCTACACACGCTACAAATGCCTCAGATATTCTGAATATTGCCTTTTTTCTCGGGGGGGGGGGGGGGGGGGAGGGCCTAGTTTTAACTCTGACTTTTACCTGTCGTTCCCCTACCTTCCACTTTTCTGAAGTGATAGGAGGAGGAATGAGCAGGGGGTTCTAGTTATGACTGAGGAAGCCCCCCCCCCACACCTCCCGCCCACCCCATCGACATTTTGAATTCCATGTTTGCTTCCTACCCCAAACCGATTTAGGCATCTCTAATATAGAAGCCTGGCTACGTGCCTGACATAACGTCACACACATTTCTATACGTTTATACTGATGGGGTAAGTAGGACGATTGCCAGTCTGGCTGTGCTGTCTTCCTGATAAATATGTTTTTGTGTGTGATAACAAATACCATAACAACAGTTTTATTTACTTAGTAAACAAATTTATAGCTTAAATTGAGGTGCGCGGTGGTTCAGTGTTAACAGCATTGAACTTTAAACAGAAAGTTGGATGGTTCGACCCTGACCAGCTGTGTCTGCATTGTGTCATTTAGCACAGCCTTTAATCCCGATTTCCCACGTAGTACAGTAGAATTCTCTTAATTGAATATCCATTTTGCCAGTGAAATTTATTCAATTAACAGGAGTATACAATTAACAGGGATTTGGTCAATTTCCTGTGTTCTGGAGGTAAACTGAGCATTTATTCTATTATATCTTGTTTGACAGAGCTCATAGAGCTCTGTCAAACAAGATATAATAGAATAAATGCCTGTATTGGATGTAGTGAGGCCAAAAAGGTTGATAAATAAGGGGAATTTGGTGCGTGTCACAGCAATTTTTTCGACTTATTACAAAAATTTATATACATTTAACAGGAGTTTACTCTACAACTCATATGCAATTAACAGATCAAATTTGTACTGAATGTATGGTAAATGGTTTTGTGTTTGAAAATTATATTCAATTAACAGGGATATACAATTAAGAGATAATCAATTAAGTGGGCTCCACTGTAGTATGTTGGTGCTGTGTACCAAGACGTATTGCACGTCGATGGTACACTTGCCTTCAACTGCTACTAGTTCTGCTTTTTTTTTCTTTTTTTTATTGGTGTTTAAGGTCACATATTTATGCACAATGGCTAATCATAACCGTGACAGTTTTACGGGTGGAGGAAACCGAAGTACCCGGAGAGAACCACCGAGCAACGACGAGCAGCTGCCAGCTCCCCAACTTCGTAACACGGCACTGCAGCACAGGCAGGGTTAGATTGGTTGAAGACATGCGTATCATCGACGTGCAGTACGCCTTAGTACACGGCGTCGTCGTGCCACCACGCACTAGTTCTGCTTGTCCAGCGTTAGAGAGTTGGAGAGCAACTGCTTGGTGGCTCTCTCTGGGCACTCCAGCTTCCTCAGCCCGTATAACTATCAACAACGATGGGACGGTGGCTGTTGAAAGTGTCCTTAAGCCCCAATAAAGTCAAACATATCGCATAAATTTGGGGTGAGTGTATTTTTGAGTCTGGGGCTGGAAGTTATTTTGTAATGCACTTATCCTCCAAACGAGTGCTTAGTTATTACACGCCTGTTCTTTGAAATCCCCGTCTACAGCAACACTAAACCATGCGGAAAATGAAAATCCGTTCCGCACATGTGTACAAAATGGAAATCGTTGAAGGACCATTTTTAAATAGAAGCGAAATTTCACAGAAATCACCGCAATTACAATTTGAATCGCTAGTGATAGCAAACAATCGTCCCCTGAGTTCCAATGTGTTATATGTGCCAGTAGGCACATATAACACTTTGGAAGTTAGTGGACGTAATAATAACACGGGTTCCCCTCGTAAATTTGGTTGGCGATAAAATGTGTTCTTTTTGTCGAAAGTTGTTAAATGAATTGCTGTATGTCCTTCTGATAATTGTATTTATAGACGGGAAGGCGTGTAATAAACACATAACGACACGCGCGTATGGATGAGTTAATCGACATGGCACTCGTGCCATATCGATTAACCCATTCACATGCGCGTGTAGTTCTGATATGATATGTATTTATTCACCAGTATACAAAAAGTATAGATATATACATAATAGTTTTACAAGCATAACAAAATTCGTTGTACAATAAGATATTTTCAATACCCATACAATGATATAACACATTTTCTTTTTGTATACCAGTAGGGAAAGGCATAGCCAGATTGGCTATCTTCCTGTCCTTCCCTATAGTAGGGGAAATAAAACCAAAGAATCCCTAGAATGGCGGAAATAACCCAAAAAGGGTATGTGGAGGCAACATTGTTTTCTCTGACTACCAATCCAAAGTTCTTCTAATAAATCATGGCATTTGTGCAAAATATGTTCGGTGGTCAGCGTAGGTTACAACACAGTACTCTCCGATTGGTCTCTAGAGTTATTGCGGTTAATTAGAACAGAAAAGGACTGATTTTACAAAAGTAACAACTTCATATTTTGAAGTAATAGAGACCAAGCCGGGAGACCAAATGCCAGGACGAGATGCCAGACGATTGTTCCCATTGAAGATAGATCATGTACTGAACGAAGACTGTTTGGTACAGGTGGTACATTGCAATGCCTTTAATATCCGGATATTCCTTGTTGAGTCAACAGTTTACAAATGCATTGTGAGTAGTAACCGGGAATAGTAAGAGGCATTATTTTAGGTTCAACGGTATACTAGAAGGCACAATCTGGACAGTAGGGGTTGGAGCAGGAAACATTATCCGAGTAGGTCGCAAAATGTTTTGTTATGAGCTTGGTCTTGAATTCTTTCCTATTTTTGGTTTCTCGGATACACCTATCTAGGCCATTCCATAGTGT
Organism: Pictodentalium vernedei; assembly: GCA_031216915.1. Classification (NCBI taxonomy): domain Eukaryota; kingdom Metazoa; phylum Mollusca; class Scaphopoda; order Dentaliida; family Dentaliidae; genus Pictodentalium; species Pictodentalium vernedei. The sequence goes on from CM062293.1 coordinate 490,792,097, forward strand.
TGGGAAAGCGAACACAGGTAAGATGTCTAGCGCTTTAGTTCCAGTTCTATGCCTACGAATTAGTCCCGTTTGCCGCGTGTTCATAAATTCGTTATTTGTAACAGAGAAAAAATCGGCAAAGGACTTTGGAAGGTTACCATAATGCCAATCGAACATAAATAAGGAAACATGTAGGGTATACAAATCCTTTATTTTTAGTATTTTATCATTGATAAATAGAGGGTCTGTGTGGGCATTGTACTTTTTATTATTTATAATTCGTATCGATCTCTTTTGTAATTTATAGAGACGGTTGCAGGCTTTTGATGCACCCCATAATGGAATTCCATAGATAAAATGACTCTGTGTTAGTGTAAAGTATAGGCTTTTCAAGATTTTGTGTGGTAAAATATGTTTTACTCTATTAAGGGCATAATTCGCAAGAGCAACTTTCGAGGAAATCTGTGATATGTGAGCATTATATGATAGTTTTTCATCAATAGTAATACCAAGAAACTTTATAGATTTTCCCCCATTTCCGCAACTGTCAGCATTAATAATGTGATTATTAATTTTAATGTCCTGAAGTATGACATTCTTATTTTGGGATGGATTAAGAACAATGTAGTTTGTTTTCTTAGGGTTTAGTAACAACTGATTGGCTGTGCACCAGTCAAATATCTTTTGAAGTTCTTCATTAAATTCCAACACCAGCATATTTAACTCTGCTGCAGCCTTGTATGTGGACGTATCGTCCGCAAAGGAGAGTAGATTTAACTTAGTTGAATTACAAATATCGTTTATGTATATGAGGAACAGAATAGGTCCCAGTATTGAGCCCTGTGGTACTCCGCAGCTTAGTTCAGATAGGTCAGATTTACTATCACCAAAAGAGACATACTGCTTTCTGTTCTGTAGGTAACTCTTAAACCAGCTGTTCGCACCCCCTCTTATTCCATAATATTCTAATTTTTGAAGTAGCACATCATGACTAATAGTGTCAAAGGCTTTCAAAAGATCCAAGAATAGAGCTAATGTAGTGTCTTTGCTGTTTTTTATTGTTTTCCGTGGCGACATATTTCAGTAAATGCATAACAGAATGTAGTGTGCTATGGCGCTTTCTAAAGCCATATTGGTAATGATAGAGGATTTCGAATTTATCTAAGAAATTAACAAGCCTTACAGACATGAGCTTTTCTAAAATTTTGGAAAAAACTGGTAAAATACTGATTGGCCTATAGTTTGTAAAATTATTCTCATCACCCGCTTTGAAAACAGGAGTTACCTTGGCAAGTTTCATTCTGTCTGGAACTATTCCCTGACTGAATGAGCTATTCATAATTTGAGCAAGTGGGGTGACGACTAGATTTATTGGTTGTTTCAAAATACTGGACGTAATATTTTCACAATCCTGACTTGGCTTAGGTTTCATTGAATTTACAATATTTAGGATTTCATTAGGCGATGAGGGTCTTATAAAAAGTTTCCTGTAAAGGAAGCATTTAAAAATTCGACAAATGACTTACGAGGTTGGGATATATGAGTTGTCGTCTGAATTCCAATGTTGGCAAAGAAATTATTAAATTCTTGTGCAATTTCATTTGGCTCATATATCTTCGTATCATCAAGATTAAAGAACGACGGTAAAGTCCGTTTGTTTTTATTTTTGTTCAGTGCGTTATTTAGGATTTGCCACGTTTTCCGCATGTTGTTCTTATTTTCTAGAAGACTTTTCTCAAAGCACATAGCTTTACATCGTTTCTTTAATTTATTAAATATCCAACAGTAATTTTTATAATTTCCGATATTGACCTCTGTTGGAGCTTTTAACTTTTTATTGAAGAATTTGTTCTTGTTGTTGGCTGAGACGAGAAGGTCTTTTGTCATCCACGGTTGTTGCTTTATGAATTTTTTACTTTTGTGTAGGCTTTGTAAGGGGAAAGCCATTTCATAGGCATTCAAATAAATATTGAGGAATGTTTCATACGCTTCATTAGGACAGTTTGCTTCCATCACCGAACTGAAATCACTTTGGGATAACAGCGACTTGAAGTGCTCGACAGAATAGGAGTTTATTTTTCTTGCCAAAATCGGATCTGACCTGACCGGTTTGGAATGTGAAATTTGGGTATAAAAAATTCCAAAGTGATCCGAAACATCGGTAAGGATTACTCCAGATTTTGCAAGTTTAGAGACCTCATTGGAAAATATGTTATCTATAAGTGTCGCTGTGCTACCAGTGACTCTAGTTGGTTGTGTAATAACTGGTTGGAAGCCCTCACTAAACATTAGATCAACAAATGATTCGGTTTTGGTATGACACGTTACTTTTAGTAGATCAATATTGAAGTCGCCCATAATAATGGAGGGTTTCTTTTCCGTATTGAGTATATCAGTCACTTGGGTAATTTTTGATTGGAAAAGATCGATATCTGCTCTAGGGGCCGTGTTTGGTCTATATATTACGCCAACTACCTTAGAGGAGTTTTTATACTTTAATTCAACAAAGATAGACTCAAAGACGTGAGGTATAAACATGGAAAGATCTTGTCGAATACTAAAAGAAATATCGCTTTTTACAAACAGACCGACCCCACCGCGACCGTCGTCATCAACAGGTCTCGAATTATATTGTAAGGGGTGATATCCTTCTAAGGTATAGGACATATTGGTAGGGATTTTGTAAATTTCTGTCAGGCCAATCACATCGAAAGTGTTCTCTTAATCATTCAGTTCTGATAGTAAATAATTCAAAGGCTCCCAGTGAGCATTGAGACTTTGGCAGTTGATATGAAATGCCGAGAAGGACCTATGTAAACCTCCGAGCTCGGCTCGCACCTCGCCGGGGCTGAAATATGTACAATCAGTCTTAGTAAATATGGCTGCCGAGTCCTCATCTGTTTTATCGATCAGTAGATGACCTAAGTCGTAGTCAGGGTTCGTCTGGATCTCGCCCAAGTTAGTACTACCCGCCATGATATATGGACCGACCACGGGCATCACAATAGCACGCACAATGAATATTACCATTCACTATTGGAAGTTCATCAAAAAATACATATTTATTCTAGAATCTTGAGGATATGACAAACTCCGATAAACTGTTCACTTGGACATAATTCAATGGCGATTCAACAAAAAACAATGTTGCGTAACAAAAAATAAGCTTTAAGAACATTAGGAAATTGAGAAATGTATTAATTTCCAAGATGAGGGATGGGGTGAAATTTTCTGTTCTCCTGTCCGGTGTGAAGAAATTACTGGTTATATAATTGTGGTATCTGCAGGGGTGATAGGATTGTATACATCCCGTTAAAAATTGCATAACCAATGGTACAGATGTTGAACTAAGTCATATTAACTGTAGTATAGGATAAGTTAACTAATAGATCAGATGGTACAGATGTTGAACTAAGTCATATTAACTGTAGTATAGGATAAGTTAACTAATAGATCAGTAGTGAAGATACTAGGACACATGGCACAGTCAGGACTAAGGGATGACTATACCCTTCAGTCTCATCATCAGCTCAGTGTCCCGGGTCCTCCTACTTGTGTAGAAGTAAATCGACCAAATAAATAAGTATATTCGCAATTAAATTTTATCCCCATATGGGCCATCTGAATCATCTTCCTAATATATCACGTTTGCCGCACAAAGCTTACATATGAAGATAACTTTTGTGATATCAACGATTGTCTATGAAAAAAAACATCGTTCGATAAGACCTTAAAAAAGGATAAAAAGTCATCACCATTCATCAAGCTATCACCAATGGGCGATATCTCGCTTCTGTGTTGAAAATCGTTTTGTTCTGTGTATTTATCTGTGCCCTGTCTTAGATGTAAAATAAGTTTTATACAGACAAAGATACGTTACAAATACTTAATACTTACGTGGTGAGCTGAGTGGGTTTAGCGTTGTAAATGGTATTCCGCAAGCAGATACAGCAACAACCAGTGTGACGTAGTACAAATTATTGGGGCTTATAATAGCTATGTTATCCCCTTTGTTGTAGCCAAGCCTCTTCAAGCCACTAGCGCATCGTATAACCTGTTCTTTAAGTTCTTTGTATGTAACATTCTTGCCTGTGATGCCATCAGTCTATTTATCAAGAGGAATGGCAACATTTACAAACATACTGCTAGAATATATCATGCCATGAAAAGACAATTAAAACAGAATGACGTTTTGAATATTCATAGGCCCTAGTCAGTGATGCTTTCCTTGGGAAAGTTGCCCCCCCCCCCCAACCCCCCCCCCCCCCTGCGATTTACTGAAGCGGAACGCCATTCCCCCACAATTGCTGCATTACTTGATCTTGACGAATATCGAACACACTGTGCAGCTAGCAAGACGAGCAGTGCTCGCTGTGTTGAACACAGCGAGCACTGCTCGTCTTGCCAGCTGCATTAAAACCATTTTACTTTCGGTAAGTTACTCGATTTCCAATCTATAAAATAATATATATTATATACATCGGATATTAATACATGCACAAAGCGAAATATTTGGTAAGTTGCACGCGCGTCCCCTCGCGAAGGGGACTGATCAAGGTGATATTGGCCGTGAGAACAAGACTTGTCCCGATTGTGAATCTGTGATGTCTCAAGTCCCGGCTGACTAATATTCCAACTAAAGTGCGGCCGCCGTGGACTCGTCACTCTACACGGGTAGGCAGTATTTCCACGAACGCAGTAATATACTATTCAAAACAGTAGGGGATATTTGATAAAAGTGAGATATATGAAGAAGTATATATATATATTCATCACAAAGACAGTTGAGGCATTGCACTGTGACATCTGGTGAATGATTTCAGAGATAGTTGAGTGCCAGACATCACACATTCCACGCACTGAGCTGCAGACGACATGGAAGGCCACTCAGAGAATTTACGACATTCAGTCCAAGACCTCAGTACCTTGTAAATCCTCCTTAAAACTATAAGTCCTATCACGGACTGTGCGCTTATCTAGGATTAATTGCGCATAGGAATTGCGCGCAATTGCCATCTCGAATGGCATCCAAAGCACGGCAGGTACTCCTGGTTACTCATAGCAAACACATGGAATGTTTCTGCCAATGGACCTCCGGGTTACATTTCTTGTGCACAGACCATATGTACAGAATGCGATGGCCTTACTATGGTCATAACGCGCAGATCGACGTGCTATTTTGGCGCATTTCATGAAGGGCTTCTAGTTTTAACTGTATGACAATATCAATGGATGACTTACCAGGGCAATGCGTGATGAATGACGGTCAAGCCACGGAAACATAAATTCCACGTAAGACTGCTCTTTGAGTTCGATTGGCGAACGTCCGCTCGACAAAATGTTATCGCTCAATATGTCTTTATGCACGTGAGAGGAGAATGTTCTGTAACATGTTTGAAATCCATTGACTGCATTTCCTGTCCCATTTTTATTTTGGAATGGGACGGATCTTCGTCTTGAACTGTCGATTTCAGAAATTGATCTCTGCAGATGAAGTTCGTGGAATGGTTTTGTTTTTTTGACGACAATTTTCAGAGCGTTCAATCCTTTAGACAACATTTTGCATATGCTAAAAAATAAGAAAAAACCCATTCCATTTGAAAGGCGATAATTATGTTGACAAATAGAGGATATCTAGTGGTTTTGAGTGGATACCGAAAATTATCTCATGAGTGACCGAGACAAATGTTTATTTTTCGCGAGCGCTTGCGCTTGCGCGAGCGAAAATAACCATTTGTCTCGGTCACAAGGGAGATAATTTTCAGTATCCACTCAAAAACACTAGATTTTTTTTTTATTATACGCTTTTTATAAAATTATGTTAATTCCACTCATTTCAACCTTGAATTGATGCATGAAAGTAAAAAGCGCATTGAATCACTGATACGTAGAAGTTTCTGAGTTGATCGATAATCGGAACAAATAACGACTTGCGATCTGATTCAGCTGGCGGGTTTCTAGTCCAAACAGGACCTGAAAGTCCGTAATTTAAGGTTTTGGTTTGGTACGTCCTTTGAAAGGACGTACCAAATCAAAACCTTATATTACGGACTTACATGCCATGTTTGGACTAGCAGGTTTCATGCATCAATTCAAGGTGAATACGTGTTGAATTATTTCTGGAAATGAGCAGTAGCCACTCAAAAACACTAGATTTACTTTTCATTATACGTTTCTAGAACAAATTGATCATTTCCAGTGATATTTTGACTCGTATTCCCCTTGAATTGATCCTTTGAAAGCCACCATTTTGATTGATACCGTGAAAGTGAAAACTTCTACATCTTCGCAGTGGGGGATACGATTTCTATCCTTCCGCAATTTCTTCGATAATCTATCGTTTAGCGTATAATAAATTATCTTATCACTCAGTGATAGACAATTTGACAGAACAAGTTGACAATACAGTATAGTCAACGTGGAATAGTCAAAATCCACTCGTGTGCAGTGCTTTTCTCACTCAATAATCAGTTGTTTTCAGAAAATATTCAATGAAAGAAGCGCCGGGTCATACCCGATGCTTCATTCATTGAAAAGTTGAGGGCAATTCAGTTGTTTTAAGTCCGGAGATTCACTGTGAACGCATGCGTGGAAATATTGCCCACGCTTGGATTTTGACCTCTTCACGACGACGGTACTGTACAAGTATCTGATTTTCCAGAAAAGATAAATTTCAAACCAATGGGATGTGTTATGATGAAAAAAATACAAACAAATAAAGCTGCTAAAAAAATAAAATTCATAAAAGACATGATGTGTTGTTTCTAATTTGAGACTTTAGTAGAACAACGAGAACGACAAGGGTTATTGAATCATGCACCCCGCACTCTACCCGATCTGTGTTCTGTATTTATACCACGATTCAACTTGAATTTAGAGAAGGCGACCGATATTTTTAAAAGAAAATATCAAATTCGGCGGTCTGTTTAGTGTTCAACCGATTAACAAAAATAGCCGTTGACCGATTACTGGTTATTTGAGCTCACAATCGGCCGATTCCGATTGTAATACCGTTCACTAATAGACAAATCGAGGCTCGCAAAGAACTACATTAAATTGAACATATTTTACAGTGTTTACAGTCCGTTCAATGCTCGATAAGTCGAGACACGAAAGAACTACATTAAACTGGACATATTTCACAGTGTTAAACCCCGTTGACTCAGGTCCAGTAAAATTACCAGCCGCGCACACTTGGGCGGTAAACGTGGCTCTCAGAGCCACGTTTACCACCCGAGTGCGCACAACTGGTAATTTTTACTGCAACCCGAGTCAATGGAGTGCAACCTTCACTTTTCCGGTATGAACTGGCGTTTGCCGCAAATACGCACAGCTGTAAGCTTTACATGTCGTTTAACTTGTATATCCCGTTAAAGGGCGTCTAGAGAGATTAAGAATACACATTGTGGTGGATTGTCAACTTTATTGAATGGTAGAATTGACATCATTTTACATTAACAATTGAACAATTGCAGAAGATAATAAATTGCGGTTTTTGAATCATCACAGAATGCTTGGCAACAATCGGTTAAACCGATGTCGCAGGAGCCGTTGCCGTTGTCATCCGATTGCCAACAATCATAGGTTCCACACTAGTCAGTTTACATTCTTGCTTGTCACCATTTTGTTCTTACACGGAGGCCGGATTCTACGCGCGGGGTGTATATAGCACATTTTCCAATGTTTGTATTGTATCGAATAACGTTGAATACATACGACAATCGTGGAATGAATGCTTTTATTGGGAGCGCGGTGGCTCAGTAGGTAGAGGTGCAGGCTACAAGCCGAGAGGTCCTCGGTTCGAATCCCACCTACGGCTGCCGCGTTGTGTCCTTGGGCAAGACACTTCATCTCCATTGTCCGCGTGGGGGCATGGTGGCGTTGTGTACTAAGGCGTTCTGCACGTCGATGGTGCACTTGTCTTCAACCAATGCTAACCCTTCTTGAGTGGAGTTAGTACATGTATGTTGGGGAGCTGACAGTTGCTCGCCGTTGCTCGGTGGTTCTCTCCGGGTACTCCGGCTTCCTCCACCCGTAAAACTGTCACGGTCATGATTAGCCATTGTGCATAAATATGTGGCCTTAAACACCAATAAATAAATAATGCTTTTATTACATGACTACAACAAATAGCCCCACAATACTGCCTTATTTTGCCCATTAATTCGTGTTCGATGTGAAACGATAGTCTCACCTACTCCAAATCAGTATTGCTCCTACCTCAAACGAGGTTCGCGTGACGTCATTTGACGTACGTGGGTTTCCGATGCAACAATTCTACAAGCGCGAAATAAAAATTAATGTTCCATATTTTTGTCTGTTTGCATTCAACCCTTTGAACCCCAAAGGCCGCTTTTTCGGCCTTGTAACATGATACTTCATAATTTCATTAAGTGGGTTGACTTTTGAGTGAAGATGTGATTAGACCAATTAATATTTTCAACGTGCCGCCCCAAGGCTGCACGTTGAAAATATTAATCGGTCTACCCCCAAAAAATGAATATGGACTCTTCCCGTTGCAGCCATTGGATTGATATGGAAGATACCACTAGGGTTCAAAGGGCTGCATTCAGAGGAGAGACAGGTATAATCATCACCTCTTTTTTCATCGTGCGAAGAGCTCGCTCACATCGCAGACAACATATAACAAGTGACTTTCACACTCACTTACCAAACTGGATTGTTCGATAGAGTATTATTGTGCACACACTGAGTGAATCTTTTTGTGTTTTTTTTTTTTTTGGGAGGGGGGGGGAGTTTCAGTAATAATTAAATTTCATCGCCCTATCTGTTGGATTAAACTATTACATAATTTCATTTCCATTTCTTGTGCTTCGTCGTCTTATCACGGGCCAAATTTACTTTTAACAGTTATGCATAAGATACAATACCATGCTAACGTTTTTGGTGCGTAATATTCTACGAAGCGGAATTTCCAGCGCGTAATATTTTTCAGGAGTGATCAAGATTAGCTATTGTGCAGAAATATATGACCCTAACCCTTTGATACTTTTCTACGTCTTATAACATACGAAATCAAACAGCGCGTTGATACATTGTGCTCATTTTTTTGTTATTATTTTTCGATTTTTTTAAAGTTTTAACCTCAATTCCTATTTTCTCCGGAATAGTGCTCAGTTGAGCCGATGTTAACGCAGCTTAAAATACAAATATAATCCTGATGTCAAGACTTCTTAACTGGTTGAGTGCTGCTGCAAAAATTTAGACATGCTTTAGTGACACATGAATATAGTATTCTGTAGTGACAAAAGGGCTAAGAGGTAGAATTATTATGATACGGACTCCCCATCAGAGAGAAAACAGTTACTACGCCTGTGTGATATTTGCATTTCTAATATCCATTCTACCATTACAGTCTGAACATCTACCCCTTTTGCGGTTCCAATCACTTTTATATGCCGTCAGAATATCATGAAATTTGAAGTCTTCAGTAGAAGAAAGGTTAGTGGTGTCTCTCTGGCGTTGTTGCAGCCGAGGAGTATAGTTTTCCCAAGAGAGATCTTGCTTGTAATTCATCAGCTAAATTTGACCTCGTTCTTCTTTCTGAACCCGCAGTTTTATTAGTTGATAGCCGGGCGGCTGTGTGTTCTAATCTAAGCCAAAATTATCTTAAGACTGCGATGATATCACAACCTGTCTTCTTAAGCATACGATAAACGAAGTATTGGGTCCTCTAACACATATAATTAACAGGTCCTTCATAAACGGCGACGTATCAGACAGGATGAAGATAGCGAAGGTGATACCCATATTTAAAGCAGGTGACGAGCACAGCTTGACAAAATACAGACCTATCAGTATACTTCCGGTATTCTCAAAAGTAATGGAAAAACTCATGGAAGTGAGACTAACTAGTTTCCTCAATAGGTTTAATATTTTATACCCTCACCAGTACGGGTGCCGAAAGGGACATAGTACTATTCATCCAGTTCTTCAACTCCTTAAAAGCATCGCAACAGAAAATAATAAACAGGAAAAAACAGCACCTTAGCATTGTTCCTGGATTTGTCAAAGGCCTTTAACACCATAAATCACGAAATACTACTAGGTAAACTGGAAAAACATGGCATTTGAGGTGTCTCCAACAATTGGTTTAGAAGTTACTTGTCCAGCAGGTCTCAACATCATTCAATCTTTATCATTTGCGGATGACTCCACTGCACACAGCCCGTGCTCCGACAATAATCCCATAACACCGTATTTCAATGACGAGCTTCAAAAACTATTTGAATGGTGCTCTGTGAACCAGCTAATGCTAAATGCTAAGAAAACTCGTATTGATTGGGGCCACTGAAGCAGAAAAATCTGTAAATTTTTTAGGAATTAGCATTGATGAACACTCATCCTACAAGGCTCACATATCCCGATTATACTCGAAAATAGCACGCGCAAACTATAGTCTCAACAAAGTAAAAAATATCCTCCCCCCACTGAGCTCTGAAAACATTGTATTACGCCCTCATACATAGCCATTTGGTATACGGAATCCAGGCATGGGGCAACTAAAGAGCTGTCAAAAAACTAGCTGTCGTGCAAAAGAGATCATTACGAATAATTAATAACAAAAAGTACAATTCTCATACAGATCCCCTGTTTAAAGAAAATCAAATACTTAAGGTTGACGATTTGTTTAAGCTGCATGCACTACTGTTCGTGTTTGACTGGCAGAACGGCAGATTACCGGTTTCTTTCAATGATATATTTAAAATTATTGACAATCCATCTGGTAGGACAACCAGACAGTCTGGCCTCCTATACATCGAAAAAACACGGACCCAAACTCTGTATAAACTTCCTTTATACATCTTCCCGAAACTATGGCATGTTCTGGACAGCACAACTCGTAATATGGGCGACAGAACCATGCTTAAGAACACCTTAACTTCCACATTCATTTCGTAATATTCCAGTTATGTCCGCTGCAATAATCCCTACCGCCCTGGTTGCCCTTTTTAAACTTGGAAATTGTCAAAGTCATGCTCTGCGTCTTTATCTGGAATAGGACTGTCACGATTAATCGATTAGTCGATTGTTGATCGGTCACAGCGAAATCGATTAGTATTTTTCGTTGTCGAATAATCGGTAAATTTTATCCCGCTTTAGACGTTTAATAATTAAAAGAAAATTTTATGAAAAAACTATTGTTTCTGAAGGTAAAGAGTTAAGAACCCCAAGAAGCCGTTGGAAGCATTTGTCTGTCAGGTGCATTCATCAAAGCTTTGATGTTCTGAACCTTTGAACCGTCAGTGTAATAATCAAGACCGGTCGGCAGTTGCGAAGTTCGCAACTGCCGACCGGTCTTGATTATTACACTGGCGGTTCAAAAGTTCAGAACATCAAAGCTTTGAATGTACCTAAAAGAGGATCTTCTTCGTTGTTTACCGGAGGTAGGTCAACTGACTTGAACTTCATTTTTTTATCGACGTCAGAGAGAGGGAGAGGGGGGGGGGGGGTCATCTAGGTACGATTAATCGATGATGATCGATTATTTGCGACGATTAATCGATTCCTAAATTAAAAAATCGTGACAGCCCTAATCTGGAATGCTGATCTTGTGCAACCTGTTGCGCTTCCTCCCTACAGTTTTGCAATGTAAAATACTATATGTTCGCAATTAAGAACTTGCAAACAATAATCTAAACAAATAATTCATCACATTCGTCATCCTACGATGATGATGCAGCTAACGTATACTCCACGCCCAAACATAATGACCTACCTCTTAACTTCACGATGGGACTTGCCGTTATGATGAGTAGTGGCGGGAGTCATATAAGCAGGTTGCTTCTTGCCAACCTTGAAGCACCAACTTTCCGTTAGCGTATACGATGTACCATACCTCCGGCCACAGAAGAGAAATGATTCAATCGCCATTTTCCATCATATGTCACATAACTTGTTCTAAGTTCATTCGTTTAGTCACAGTCTGTTTGCAATCACCCCAGCTTCCAGTGGGTGGCAGGTAGACAGCCAATCTGACTATGCCACTTCCCATGGTATACTACTTATTACATTTGTGCAATATGTTTATTTGTAACCATTTTACATGTATATGTACCGTGAATAAAGAATCTGAATCTGAATCTGACGTCTCTTGTTTCGTTAGACATTCGGGAATTTGACTGTTGAAAATCATTTGTTAATGGTTTCCATAGTCAAATTCCCGAATGTCTAACTCAACAAGAGAGGCTTATCTCCTAATTTGAACATTATGCCCCAAATGACACTATTTGGACACATTTTGAGGCTCCTGAATGCAAATGTTCGCCAAGTGTGGTAAGTCATCTGGAATTTCATAAGATGATTCTTCATGCAGATAGTATAATTCAGGATTATTTGGAGGGTGAGTGATGATTGGGGCGGTGGTGGAGGGGGGCTCTCATAGGCTCCCCATGGCTGCGCCACTGATGATACTCTCCCATCTCCGATCGTGTATATCGCGAAAGAATGCTTTGATGATGCAGTTGGAATATTTTATTAATCTTAGGGCTGTCACGATTTTTTAATTTAGGAATCGATTAATCGTCGCAAATAATCGATCATCATCGATTAATCGTACCTAGATGACCCCCCCCCCCCCCCTCTCCCTCTCTGTGACGTCGATAAAAAAATGAAGTTCAAGTCAGTTGACCTACCTCCGGAAAACAGCGAAGAAGATCCTCTTTTAGGTACATTCAAAGCGTTGATGTTCTGAACTTTTGAACCGCCAGTGTAATAATCAAGACCGGTCGGCAGTTGCGAACTTCGCAACTGCCGACCGGTCTTGATTATTACACTGACGGTTCAAAAGTTCAGAACATCAAAGCTTTGATGAATGCACCTGACAGACAAATGCTTCCAACGGCTTCTTGGGGTTTAACATCGATGTTCTTAACTCTTTACCTTCAGAAACAATAGTTTTTTCATAAAATTTTCTTTTAATTATTAAACGTCTAAAGCGGGATAAAATTTACCGATTATTCGACAACGAAAAATACTAATCGATTTCGCTGTGACCGATCAACAATCGACTAATCGATTAATCATGACAGTCCTAATTAATCTCCAATCGAAAGATTGAACTGTAAATGAAGATAAATATAGAATAAACGTATAGTGTTTTCAGGTAAAAAAAAAAATTATACTACGACTAGGATTAAGCCTCTGGCGAGTCGGTTTCATTCTCAATTCTATGAGTAGAATAATTTTATTGCTTGAAAACACTATACGTTTATTTGTTTTATCCCACAAATCTTCTACAGGACAGTCGCGGCACATCGTGCTATAATTCGCTACAAAACACAGCGAGAAGTGAGGAGCACAATTGGTCCAATTCGATCGACCAGCAAAATTGGCAAAAATAAACAAGGTGCAGTAATACATTTCTGTCAAAAAATAATTCCTCTACAAACTTGAGCTAAACTTGCAAAAATATTTTATTATATGAGCAGTGGGTGATGTTTTCTACTGGCATTGTGTAATACTTTCAATAAGATTTAAAGAAATCATCAATCGAACTATTAATTATGCTAGACAAATGTGGTAGAGGTCAACAAGTCCGTCGCTACTGGGGGAATACAATTTTTCAGTGTTAAACCTATGGGGTAAAATTTATCATCCTACTAGGTAAATAAAGCAAACATTTATCCAAGGCCTTTATTGTTCAAATAAACGCCCATTTATGGGATAAACATACATAGATACCAAATGTTCAGTTTATCATTTCATTAGAATGATTATGATCGCGTTTCTGTAAGACTTTATATTTATTATTTAGTGAGGGTTTTCTTTATTCATAGCAAAAGTTGGAGTTAAATGCAATACATCTCGCCCGACAATCATTGGAATGAAGACAGAGATAATTGTTTTGTCGTGAAATGGAGGAAACGGACCGTACCCGCCTCTTATCCTTGTATCAAATAATTCGGCCCTGGACTAACCCCAGTTATTGGGAATGATCATTCCACAGGGTATTAAAGAGATAAAAAAAATTCAAATAATGGATGGTTTGAATAAATTTAACACCAACACACTGATGTCAAAAGAATTGAAATTTGAAGTAGAACTTTTTTCTCATAATGGAAAAAGTAATTTACCCCCCTGCACACTGATGTCGAAATATCTAAAGTTCAGGAAGCAAATAATTCCCATAATGCAACTAGAAATTTAACCAATTTAGTCTTGTTTGACAGAGCTCAATGAGCTCTGTGGAACAAGATTGAATTGGTTAAATTCCCAGTTGCATTATCGGAAAAATGACTACTTCAAATCTGGATATTTTTACATCAGTGTGCAGGAGGTTAACTATTTTTATATTTTTCATAACTCTCAAAGAGCTGGGTTTTAAAAGGCCGAAAATGTTAAAACCCTAGTGCAAACAACTGAAGCTTTCAATTTTGTATCACTGTGCTGGGGTGGGGGTGGGGGTGTGAGGTGGGTAAACTTCCGAACATAAATAATCAAATGGATTGAGCAACCTCTCCGCCACTTACCGAAAAAGTATAATAATGCATACATACACTAAATTTTACCCACAGGTTATTTGTTCACCGGACTGGAACAACGTTTAGCAATGGAGATCACTTTTCGTCTTTGTTCGTGAACATTGTATTCAAAGGCTGACTGGCCGTATGGTCCACCAGGACATTTCCCGCCCCCACCCCCTCCCTCATTGGAAATCCCCAGCCCCCCCCCCAAAAAAAAAAATTGATGCAGCACAACACTTGTTGGTGCATGCAATTTAGAGAGAATGACCAAAAGTCGAAGTGGATCTGATTGCATAGAATAGCGGTTTATCGAAGTGCCCACTATCTAGAATGCTATTGGTAGTTCACATGGAGGGTATTTCGATAAAGTAACAGTCTAAGTAGTAAGGTGGGAGGTATCGGTACACTTGAGATATCGATCGATAGTCCTTAGCGGACATGGGTATTGTTTCAAGACAAAGCCTATTGTTCTAGGTTGATGAGTAAGGCCCAGGTGTTCGAGCGATGACCCATTGGCCTATTGTGAGTGGACAAAGCTTATTGTTCTGGTCTGATGACTAAGGCCAGGTGTGGGGCGTGTCACCCGCACGTGTCCGATTGTTTCGAGTCAATACCTATTGTTTTAAGTGATGACGGATAGCGTGTCCAGGTGTTCGAGTGAGCGTGTCACCTGCAGGTGTTTCGAGACAATACCTATTGTTTTAAGTGATGACACGTGGCGTCCCCATGCCATCTAGGGACCGCCCCCACCACATGTTTTTGAGGGCCTCACTCAGCGCGCTATTATGTCAAGACAATGTCTATAGTAGTCATCATAATAGACCCAGGCCTTACACGTGTTGAATGGTGAGTCACACGTCTGCCTATGCGCGTCAGGTAGCTGCAAGGCTGGGGAATTTCCACTACGCGAGGACACGTTCTGGCCCAAACGCGTCATCAACGGTAACTGAACAACATAATTCATGTTTTTCTTGTGGCCTGAATCATCGATTTGTCAGCACGCGTTCCCGTATAATTACTATAATACACTAATCCTCGTTCCACATCACGAAATAATTTTGTTGAGTTAACACTGAACGTTACGTTTACAGAAAAAGAAAAACATTTCTTTCCAGCTTCAACACAAGTCAAGGTAAGATATTTTTAGTACACCTATTTTTGTAAATATACAAATACCCTTTTACCAAAACCGTTTTTTTTCTCCGTGGAAAACATAATTATAAACAGTACAATTGTACACGAATAAAAAATTACGAACATATACGTATCAAAGGAACGAGCTCGTGGAGCTCGTTTAATGAACTCCCGCATATATGTCATGTATTTTTTCACGACAGGTGCCACTCAAAATTCCTCAATCAGAATGAATTATTTAACGTCAAGGCTCATCGACCTTTATAGTTGAAAATTGCGATTTAATCTTTCGCCGACCCGTTGTTAATGTGAATGAAAAATTCGGTGCATCGTACGAGTGTTGGTTGTATTCAATGAGAAAATACACCGAGCGATATCTACCCAACAAAAGGTATTCTTCAGCAGATTGAATCGCTGTATTTTTGTTGACAATTAAGAGAGAATGAAAATCCATCCGTGTGTAACGCCGCTGTCAATATGTAGTCTATTCGTCGTTCTTTATTCATTTTCAAAATTTGAATTTTTAAAAAAAAAGAAAAAAACAACCGCCGGCGTGACAATATGCTCGCTCTGTGAGCTTAGGACATCTGCCTGAGAATCAGCTGTCACACCTAACCAAAAGATACATTAAAGTTTCTACGGATCTTTTTGAAAGTCAATAATAAGACCATACTCGTAGGAAGGGCAGTCCTTGCTAATTAATCCCCACCTGTAACTTGACCTTCCATTCTTCACACAGTTAGAGACATTCAGACTCTAATTAAACCCTTATCTAAAGGGTCTGGTAACCTTCATAGAGAGAGATGAGCATCATTATCTTTAAAAGAAAGCACTATATATATATCCAGTCTTAGAATTTTTCAATTTTTTTTTTACCACGGTTCATTCAAACATGTTTGTTTGTTGTTTTTTTTTTTTGTTGTTGAATGGACATGGGCGTCCTCTCTCCACGTAGGTGGCAAAAAAAATATAACCTATTCCTTAACTTTAAAAAAAAATAATAACCGTTGCGTTATAACCCAAGCTGTTGAAAAGTGTCGTTAAACCCCCACGAGAAATGTTTCTCATCGACTAATTTATTCAATAATACACCGCAAGCACATATATTTCCCATAGCCTCTGAATAAAAAATGTATGTATATATTGGTGTGTTAAGACTGTTTTCTCTTTTTCAACTTACAGTTTAACCATGAATCCAAGGTGAGTTGGCGTTGAAACCCGCAGCTAAAGGTGTATCTACTGAATAGATACGGGGGGGGGGAGGTGGGGGGGGAGTGCTCGACAATATGGACGCAGGACCACACAGGGACTCGTTGATAGCAGCTGGAGACGCATTACGGGAACTAGAACAAAACCGAGGCGTTGAGCATTTATGGTATGCAAACTATTAATTAGCCAAGGCGTTACGAGCTCGGAGGTGAACTCGTGGTTAAACGGGTTAGCGGATGGACCTTTAGAAAGTTATCTCAGACACGTCGCGTTAGAAATACGACGTATTGAAAATGTTCAGCAGTCGGATGCCGTTTGGAACGAACTAACCCAAATTTTGGAACTGGGCCTATCAGATCTCGTCCCCCAAAATGATTCTAGGGTTAATGACGTTAGTGCAACAAATTTAAATTTCGAGAAACCCTACAGTATCAGTAAGACGAGTGAGCGCCATTTTGCTCGAACTGCCGCAAATGAAACTACTTTTTCCGTTTCTTTCAACCGGGATTGGGTCGCGAAAGAGCTTAGACAGCTTTACACAGAGCTCCACGACATGTCTACGAACGTTTTAAATTAAGCCCGCGGGACTGGCGCGTCGAACGATTTGTGACGTGTCATCGTGTCACACCCAGCATTGATAGACCCCATAGTCATTTCTCTGAAAGCCTGGGAGAATTTGAATGCCCAGGTGGTCATGGGGATCATCGCGAGCGTCCCCCAGAGTCATCAACACTTGACCTTGACCGAACGATTTCGGACACAAGTAGGCAATATCGAATTACCAAAAGAAAGTGGTAGCCATTCTCTTGGGGTCACCCAACTCGCCGGCGCAAATAATAGTCTCCATAGAATCGTGACAATATGTGCATGTCGCGCACCATCGCAGTTGCGTTTGCACGTTCCCACCAAATCAGCTCAAAAGAATGGAGTGAAATTACAAAAACCTCTACACACCTCACAAAAGTCCAGAATATTTTAAAGTATCGCAAAGTCTCCACTACGGATTAGAGGAGCATTAGGAACATTAGGAACAAGGACAAAGACAAGCCCTGCAAGACGGCCACACTATCCTTCCCACACCTCCGGGCCTTGCCGAGGCCCGGAGGTGTGGGAGGGACAGTGTAGCCATCTCACAGAGACAACCTTGTTAGCCCCGCCAAATAAAATGTACAAAGTCCACTAAGCAGAATTCATTAATAGTAATTCTTCATTTTGCCACTTTTACCTTTTGTAAGCGTAAGGAGGGCTAATTGCTCCCCTAGGCAATACGATGGGAGCGACTTTTAGCCCTCCTGCATTTTTAAGAATGGCAGGCCTGAGTCCAGGGCCCTCTTTGGTGTAACCATTCTTGCCAAATGAGAGACAAAGATGATACAAAAATGCTATCGAAGTGCCCTCTATGTGGGTTGCCATTGATTGCTCAGATGCAAGGAAGCAGCGCTCTTTCAGTTCGAAATATCGAAATTTTGTCATGGTGCGGGCCCCCTTGGTATATTTCCCGGCAACTTTTTTGGACCCAGTCCGCCCCTGATTGTATTCAGGATTTCTTCTCCCAATTTGGGGGATGGATTTTGGTGAAATTGGAGGTATTATTTGTTTTGTTGTGACATTTCGTCGCCTGAGTGCTAGAATGGTCTATGTCCCTTATGGGACATAGACCATTCTGGCACTCAGGCGACGATTTTTTGTTTTGCCGCTGTATCATATTATAAGGGGTGGGTGGAAACAGTATTCACGCTGACGGGGCGAATGAGGCCATTTGTAATGAACAAAATCGTTCGGCACATCGACAGAGACGTAGAGTTAATGAGACAGACAGAGACGTAGAAACAGTCAGAAAGGTGTCCTCTCATTCTGCCTACACCCAATCTGCCTACAATTTTCAATAAATAATCTAATTACTTCTACACTGATAAAAGCTAATCTCCCTTGTAATAAATAGACTGCTCCTATTTTCATAATCACTTTTGTTTTCTTATGTCATAATACCCAGATATCGGTCGGCTAATGTTTCCTAAGTTGATTTAATATAAATTATCCTGTAGGGAAAATGTGCTTTCTGCGATTTCGGTATTTTAACATGAAAGAGCAAGGTGTGTTTTCTGTAATGTGACAAGGAATTTTAAATCTGAATAAAATAAAATAAAATTACATAAATTTACAATAAAAATCACAAATCAAGCTTCAAAACATGGCTACCTGCATCTAAAAACTGAATGGGTGGCTTTAGTCCTTGTCTGGGTTGCTCCTTGAGGCGAATAAAACGAGAGTCTATTTCTCTGTAGATGCGTTTTCTGGCTGCTGGAGCAGCGCCATGGTCAAGCTGAGCCCTTGACTTTCTATCCCTGTCTTCAGTTGTCTTTAATTGTGTTATAAACTCATACATATTTGGATGCGTTTTAGACAGTGATCGATTCAGTTTTGAGTGCCAGCCCTCCAGATCATTATTAGTCCGCGTTCCTACATTACCATGCTGATTCCACATTGGAAGTCTAAACACTGCATCATCATCTACCCAGGTATAAGTGACATAATCAATAACCTCTATAATTTACGAGGTGCGGTCAGGTCCCTCATTCATTACATCAATCCACACACCCTGTACCTGGTCTACAGGCAACAGTGGCAAACACGCTGCTCGTCTCACTAAACATTGCACACCTTCATTGGTCCGATATAATTGTGCAAACCCAAGTCCCTGCACCAACCTCAATATACACTGACTGAAATGAAACATGAACCCACGAGTTTCTGTGTCCAGAAATACTTCCTCAATGGCCTTTATCACTGCCCCTTCAAAGTCTGTTTGAATAGTTTCTAGAGATAAAACAGAGCCAGTCTTTTCATTCACAACAACACACAGTTCATTAAAAAGACGTATATAAGTCACTTTCTGCCTATTGGGCATCAAAGAGACAGCTACAGGGAACATTGTATTACCAGACATGCAATGTATTGCATATAGTTGATTCCACAGGCTAGGGCATGAATAAAATGTTCCATCCAGAAATAAAACTGAAGCTTCCTGCATCGTACACAACATCTCATCTATAGCAAAAAACAGAATTTTGTCACCAGATCCATTATCAATAGCAAGAAATCTTCTTCCATTCTTTGTGAGACTCCATTCATCTTGTAAGCTCACTTCTGCCAGAGTTGCTGGAAGTTTTGGTATCTCTTTTCGGCGATGTCTATAAAGACCAGAGTCTATACTTGTGAAAGAAGGTGTAATAGCAGCTTCGTCTTCTGTCATGTTGTCCAATTCTTCTCTGTAGATTTATTCCATTGGTGTACCCCCTTCACGGGCACAGTTTCTTGTGTTACTCGTGAGTCTCAAAACATGAGGCATTTCCATTCAAGGATGTTTTTGCTCTGTTACGTTTTTCACAAAACCATCAATTGTACTGAGTCGACCTTTGCAATGATCAAATACACATTTCCAGTAGGGATCTGCGAATCTCGAATCGAATCGTGTCTCTGATATCGACATCGAATCGAATCCCGAATCGAATCTTAAAAGACAAGTTATTTCATATTGCACCAAACGGAAGTTACGGAACACTGTGATGACCCTTACGCGACGGAGTGAACACCTTAAACACCAATAACTGAATATTCTCTGTAGCACCGTCGCTGAAACAGATAGGCCTATTGTCCATAGTTTTAGTTTTTGAAGGCCTAACTTGTTACTATTCACGTTCTTAAGAACGTGAATAGTAACAAGTTAAGCCTTCAAAAACCAAAACTATGGATAACGTTCTGGGCCAAATTCACACCTTACCTAACAATTAAACATTGTCAATTACTCAAATAAATAGGAATTGAGCCAACATGAATGATTTTTCTAATGACAGTTTTATCCTATTTTTGTTGGAAATGTAACAAATTGAAGTTAGTGCGAGAGACTCGAAAAAATCGAATCCTGAGACTAATTCGGAATCGATCTCGAAGCATACGTATGGTATCGATATCGAATCGAATCTCGAATATTCGCAGGACCCTAATTTCCAGTGAGTTGTTGGCTTTCGGTGTACATTTAAACGATACCTAAACCCATCAAAAATAAACTGTTGACCACCAGCTTGAGAGGTTATAAATTCTACTCTGTGTATTCCTGCCATATTGCAAAGATTACTGATGAACCTTGTCTATGAATTTCATATATATGCTAAGAATATGAAGCTAGTTTTTAGTAATTTTGCTTTTTTCTAAAAACATGCATTCAGTATTACTTTGTTTGCAGTCAGTTATTTATTCAAATACTGAAACAATTAATTCACTCTTGAGTCCTGAAAATCTGTTTATTTATACTAAATATCAAAAGAAAAAACTACAAACAAAATACAAAAAAACAATGAAATAATAGTACAATAAGCAAATAAACTCATGCGCATTCATTTCAGTAATTAGTGTTTTGATTAACTGACTTGCAATTAGTGGTTAGTGCCTTGATTTGTGGTCCAATCCATTTTATCACTGGGTATGTATGCGTTTTGTTAATCCCCTAGAAAGGTGTTAATTGGTTTTAGAAAAGTGTAGGCAGAATAAGCTGTCGGCAGAATATGAGGGCTTGAATCGGCCCGGTGACAGAGATAGGGTTAAAAAGCCGAGAGTTCATAAGCAGTCTTGACAAACGTATATTAAGTTATTGGGAGGGGGAAGGTTTGATCCAAGTTTGCCAGCCACTGACATGAATTTGCCCGCTGCTTCTCATACATACACACCTTTGCGTTAACAGACAAAGTCTACAACCTCTGTAATTATATCTACCACAATCAGAATCGGCATTTCGGTGGTAAAAGCTCCGGCATACTGTTTCGACTTTACCATGGAATTACAAATTGCCATCGCGAATTTTTAGGGCAGATATATTTCACATCTCGCTAACGTAGCAGCCACCTGTGACGGTTTTAAGCCTTCATAGAGGTCTTTGAACTTGCTTTGTTTGTTTATTGGGGTAAACGACACTTTCAAAAGCCATGTTGGACAGTTTTACAAGTGGTGTAAACCGGAGTACACGGGTAGAATAACCGAGCCGCGGTGAACAACTGCCACACTCAGCAGCTTACTAACTCTGCACAAGCTGTGTATGTAGGGCTTGAAGGCACGTGCACCATCGACGTGCAGTGCGCCTAAATACACGGCGTCCCCATGTCCCCATGTGGACAATCACGATCAACCGTCGATCGTTTAGTTTAAAGTACAATGCTCTAACCACTGAGCTACCACACTGCACTTTGAACATGTCGCCTATCGGACAATAGTTCTATGGCCTATCACTACCCGCCTAGACAGAGAATTAGGGGATATACGACCCCGAGTCTCAGTAAAACAAACAAGTCTGGACACTGGTGTATCGAACATAAAACAGAAATGTGACGTGTAATAAGGTGCACTCAGCCATACTTGCAACACCCATTACCTGATATTGAATGATAAAATAAATCCAGTCGATTACTTCTATGTGGTTTGTACACACCAAACAATGTGAATTGATAAGGCGCACTGACCATTACAAAGCTCACGACCTCTCCGAGATGCACTGTGCTATCCTTAGAACTGGTGAAACACTCCAAAAATGAAACAAATTGAACCAGTCTGGTAGAACTGCGTCTCAGCTTGAAATAGTACGCTAAAATATATCTGCAACTGCATTCACTGTCGTTCTGCAGCGGTACACATTGGCCTAGTTCAATTCAAGAAAACCCACTTTATGCCTCTCGTACCATTATGTAACTAACCTAGTTTCGACAATCAATATATTTTTGATACCGAACTGATCTAGAGACATTTATCTGGTAAAAAACCTAAAGACAAATGTTTTTTCTGTGCTTGTGTGCATGTTGTATTCTCTCTCCATAAGGACGGGCACACCGAAAATGAGCGGGTGTATCGGGGAAGGGGTGGGGTCACTGAATCTGGAGAGTTTGTAAAAAGCAAAGAAAGGAGCAGCATGTTAACAACGAAAAGATCATTGTATCTGCAGAAAGTGTTCATGGATCACGTTAAAATCAGTCTGGGTTAAAAACCAACCCAAATCAACTGGATCGTATGAATATGAACCCAATTGGGTTCATATTCACTCGACCCAATTGATTTGGTTCTTTTTTAACCCAACTGATTTTAGAATGCTGAAATCCGGATCGGGACGAAAAATCAGGAGTGATGTATCAAATTTCTTATGCTGAATGGCCTACATGTGTG
Organism: Pictodentalium vernedei; assembly: GCA_031216915.1. Lineage (NCBI taxonomy): Eukaryota > Metazoa > Mollusca > Scaphopoda > Dentaliida > Dentaliidae > Pictodentalium > Pictodentalium vernedei. The sequence goes on from CM062293.1 coordinate 490,815,109, forward strand.
AGAAAGGAAAAAGATGATTGATAATTTGGCAAACAAACTGTCGTCACGAGAGGCCCTAATACTAGCGGAAAAAAGGAACGTAAGTCTTTTTCTGCGGTAAATATTTCAAAGGTGTTACAGATGATTATTTCATTGTTTGGATTTTGATGTTATTATCGTTGCGATGATTTTCATACGAGTTCAATTTCTATTTCGATCAATTATTCAATGTCATTAGATTCATTTCAAAGACTATTTCCTCCATTTCTGTATTTCATTATGTTCTAATTCTATCAAATGCCACATTATAAAGAGTTGAGTTAATTTCAAAAGAACCTTATTTGTGACAAGTCTGAACAACTCACGGTAGCTTTTCGCCAAGCGTCCCTTAATCAACCATTGTTTAATCTAAACTAATTGTTCGTAGTATCTTGTCGTGGTAGCGATCATCGCGGCATTTTTGAATCAATTGTGTAATTTATAGAGGATATGAAATGAGTGTTTCTCTCATATAATATTTATGAAACTCGTCCGAATTTTCCGTTTGGGCTCGCCAGAGGCTCGCCCAAACGGAAAATTCTTAGACTCGTTTCATAAATATTATATGAAAAAAACACTCATTTCATATTCTATTTATCATATGACACACACACGCACAAATTAGCCACTTAGTGTGACTTTTTAACCCATCACCTAACTTGAGTTGCAAACGGCACTTGGAAAAAGCATCCTCGTATAACTAAAACTTTTTATTTTTTGCTTCCAAAACATAGGTTATGAACCCTCATTGGAACGAGCTCGTCGAGCTCGTTCCAATGAGGGGTCATAACCTATGTTTTGGAAGCAAAAAGTGAAAATATAAAAAAATGAATGGCGTGTTTTTGTAGGTAAAAGATTAATACAATATAATCCACCCTAAATAGGACAGATAACGTAAATTCTCTCTACTGAAATTATGCAAATGTGACCCAGTTGTATTTTGTTTAGCCAATCAAATTGACCAGTTTTGAAAATGACCAATAAAAGCTCCCAACTCTAATTATGCAAATTATGAAAATGTGGCCCAGTTGTATTTTGTTCAGCCAATCAAATTGTCTAGTTTTGATATTGACTAATGAAATTGACGGAAGGCTTTATTTATCACTGATTAATATGAAAACAAAATATCAAATGTTTTAAAGTGAACAAAACGGACGAGTCATATGATAAATATACATAAAAACGTAGTTCTCGTATTATTTTGTAACTATTCTGTTAGGAAGACGCCTCACAAGATTCATTCCAGTCGGAGGCTCCCGATTGTTCGTGAACCTTTGTTACTGCTGTATCTGGAGTTCCAGAACTGTCACTGTAAATAAACGCTAATTTCCCGAGAACTCATCTTCGACTTTTATTTCAACGACCCAGCTCTTCTAGTTCGTAATTTTCACACTACTAAGTTATTTCTTCATTACTGATTAAATTTTTGACGAGTTCTGTCTTAACACGGAAGGAGTTTACATGGATAACGAACAAACGCGGGTACCCTACGCCATTTCATGACAAAAATCAATAGCAGGTGTGCCCATCCCGGGCATCAGAGGCTGCTCTAACTCCTCTGACCATTAACCCATCAAGTTATTTAAGAAATAACTGTTGTTTTCTTTCGGTTTATGCGATATAAACCGAAAATTTTCAGCACAAGCTTCATAACTCGCGTAGCGAGTTGTGATTAAGCTTGTGCTGAAAATTTTCGGTTTATATCGCATAAACCGAGGAAAACAACAGTTATTTCTTATAATTTAATCCGGCTGTAATATTAAAATATAAAAACTATGTGTACGTGAACGAAAAACTTTTAATTTTCGCAAAAGACAAGAGTCAAATTCAGGATAGTGTGCCACAAACAGGTCACGTCAATCATTGTCAAATTGTTTGTTGTTTTGATTTTCGATCGCAAACGACAGATATTTAGCAAGTCACGTAATAATATCATTAAAAACATTTTTTTAAGTTCCCCCCAAATCATGTTTGGGTGTATGATCTTTTATTCGTCTCCCACTTCGGTATATTTTATTAAATTCAATTGTTCCCGAGAAATTATCATTATATTCTCGCTGACTGGAGGCGATGAAAATTCGATCATTGATCTTTGTTTACAAGCTTGTTATCCATCTATCAGTCTGCCGTCACGCCCTCACGGTGACAATTGGATTGTGTGGGCGGGGCTTTCAGAGTCTTCAAAGTTGGATCGGATGTGCGAACGTGTAGCGACATTCCAAATCATGACGTGATTTGGTTTATACGATTTTGACGACTTTCACGCAGTATGCTTTCAACCAATCAAACGCAGAGGCGGGGCAAATGATTAAATTATTTATGGTTCTTTGTGGGATATTATTCCACTCCTGGCGCAGGCCTACGCGAGCTGAGCGACGTTGACACACGCGTCAGAATATCGCTCACCTCGACGTCGTTGTCGTTCATCTGACTTGTATAGCGTGGGCCGAGACTCGTCATTGAAAAATACACGTTTCCAGTGGGCCAGGTGAAACTGATTTGGTGCATGCGCTCACAGCCATTGCAATCGACGTTGACTCGATCGATTTCGGCAGATGGATAATATTGAACAAGAAGCCGAAGGCTGCGATTTCAGTATTATCCCTCCGCCAAAATCGATTAATAATTTTTGAGTACACTGTCGGCGTGCAATAAATACAGAACAGTATAGCGTTCGAACTATCATCTTTTACAACGCTCGATCGATTTGGGCATTCGTCTTCTCGATCAATATTATCCCTCCGCCCAAATCGATCTCGTGCGATAAAAAATGACAGTCCGAACGCGCATGCTGTTCTGTCTTTTTCTTATATTGTCTATACCAGGCGCTTTGTTATAGTTGAGGGATTTGATGGCTTGTAGTATTTTATTTCTTCTTATCTAAAATAATCGTCATAATCAAATGATGGAATAGAAATATTTTCAATGATATTATTACTTTTGACTCTGTTTGTATTATGATTTTGTAAAAATCATATAAATCGGATATTGGTATAATCGGGTGGTTCCTAGTTGTTGTGGATTTGTTAAGAATACTCCAATATGATTTGGGATTGTACATGATCCTTTTATATTAGTTTGGATTACTCAAGTACTTTTTTATATTCTTTACTGATGGACTGTGGAGCTTCTCTACTGGATATTATTTTGGATTTGTTGTAATTTTGTTTAGCTTTGTGTAGGTTCTTCTTGCCACCATCCCGACGCTCTGTTAATCCAGGGTTTACAATTTGTATTTGTACAGTTCCTTGTATGCTTTCCCCAAATGATTTCTTCGTCGAAGTTCAAAAAATATCACCAATACGTTTGGCGATTGATTGAGAATCAGTTATTTCAAAAAATTCTGGTTTGAGTAAAAAGTATCTTCCACAACTTCGACATCAGGTACTTTGTCTTAACCAATATTTTCTATAAACGTTTTGGCTTCATCGTTTTTCCATCGTATATTACTTTCCAAAGTGTGATTTACTGGGATTTCCGGGTTTGATTATGAACGAAAACTTCACAAGTGAATTATGCAATCAACAATTGTGTCATGTATCCGTGCGCGCAAACGAAGACGCTTTGCCGTTGATGTAATGGGGACTTCATTGTTTTTTTGTTTTTAACCCTTTACCTAACATGAAAAGCAGACGATACTTGCAAACAAAATTCTTGAATAGCTATTATTTTCATTTTTTGTCTCAAAACCATAAATTACGAACCCCTCCCCCCATTGGAACGAGCTCGATGAGCTCGTTCCACTGAGGGGTCATAACCTATGTTTTAGAGACAAAAAATGAAAAAATAATAATTGGCGATTTTAGAGAATATCGCTGGCCGTTACGTTAGGTAAAGGGTTAAATAATATAATTATCGTTAATAATGAAAAGTAATAAACAGAGTAATCGATTGACTGGACTGGTTACGTGAAATAAGTCGTTCGAGGCGAGGGCCTATATTGTAACGTCCCCCACCTCTCATGAATTATTTCACGTAACCAGTCCTGTCAGGCAATTACTCTCTAGGTATACTACTCAATGTTTGCTAAGCACCAAATATTTGACACATTATTGTGAAATTTCCGTGTGACATATTTGCGATATTTTTGGTGGATATGATTGAGGAATGTATTGAGATGGTCCCCAGTGTTTACATTAGCTCTCTTGACAGGCAGACTTTTCGTGACAGTCGTGGAAGGCATGTACTCCTTGATTTTCATGATGTTTTCGTGTACTGTCTACATGTATATGGCATGTGTAGGGTATTCATTCTTCACTTCAACACAAACCCTTGTGATTTAATGATTGAATACGGCAAATGCAAATGTAAGAAGACATTTGTCTGAAGCAGAAATTTGGCAGGCTGGAGGGATGGTGGAACAAGGGGCTACCCATCGTCCGGTTGGTGAAGAACTTGGTGTGCACCATACGGTGATCACTAGAGCCTGGGCAAGATTTCAGCAGTATGGCACACCTGTAACAAGGCATGGGACTGACAGAGACAGGGCAACATATGCAGCTGAAGACCGGTTTTTGATCATTTAGACCCGTAGGAACCGCTTTGCCATGGCAACACAGCTTCGCAATGACCTTCAGAATGCATCCGGGGTAAATGTTTCGACGCAGACTATCCGGGAAAGGTTGCGCGAAGGCGGTCTCCAATAGAGAAGACCATGTGTTCGAATCCGCTAACCCAGAACCACCGCCAGGCACGATATGAATGGGCCATGGACCACGTTGGATGGGCCAGAGAAGATTGGCGACCTGTCCTTTTTACAGATGAGTCAAGGTACTGCCTAGACCACACAGATAGGCGTTCTTGGTTATGGAGAAGACTAGGAGAGAGATTCCAACAACACTCCACAAAGTTCCATCCTCAACTTGATTGGGAGCATGAGAAGGCGTTGTCAAGCTGTAATTAACAGTAATGGGTCTCATACTCGACATTGAACCCAAATTAAAAAAATCCTCTTTTACCAATAATTTCCATTTTCCATAATCATCGTATTCAAAAGGTTAAAAATTAATGTCAAACACAAATAAATCTTAATTTCTGTACTTAAATCATTAAAGATATAATTAAATAAAAAATATATACACTTTTCATTACAATATTTCAACTAAAATGTAAAACACGTAGTTGGATATACTTGGCGCTTAGCAAACTTTGAGTAGTATATTTTTGTTGGTTTTGGTCAAGACGTTTTAGCTGCATTCTTTTTTACTATATGGCGTTCGTGGATTGGGTTTTATGTTAAGACTAAATGAATTGTGGTATGGATATCCGAATATAAACTGGAAAAGACCATCACGGCAAATTCCCAAACACAATACAAGCACCCTATATTTTCTATAACATAGCCTACTAAGCGTTTGTTTCGACATGTTAGTCTACCTACTCCTTTGTCAGACCCTTCTCTACCGCTCAGAATGATCAAGTTATTGCATTTTAAAAATGCTATTAACAGTTTTCATTCGGCCGTAACTTTTGACGATATGATCCTCAGATGATCTCCGCTCACTAATATTATTTTCATACAACTTTGTGGGGAACGGAATGTCGCTATTATTTTCAACGAGCTATTCGTCGATTTGTTTAACCCGTTATCCAACGTAACGGCCAAAACCGGCCAGCGCTATTCACAAAAATCGCCAATTAATTTTTATTATTTTTTTCATTTTTTGTCTCAAAAACATAGGTTATGACCCCGTTACGTTGGATAACGGGTTAAACAATTCCACGAATAGCTCGTCGAGCTCGTTCCAACGTTTCATTATTAACGATAATTATATTATTTAACCCTTTACCTAACTTACCGCCAGCGCTTTTCTCAAAAATCGCCAATTAATTTTCATTATTGTTTCATTTTTTGTCTCTAAAACATAGGTTATGACCCCTCATTGGAACGAGCTCGTCGAGCTCGTTCCAATGAGGGGTCATAACCAATGTTTTTGAGACAAAAAATGAAAAAAATAGTTATTCAAGAATTTTTTTGCAAGTGTCGTCTGCTTTTCATGTTAAGTAAAGGGTTAAAATCTCCATGAACCCCTGTTCTGGCATTGGAATCTATGAGTAGCATCACGTCATTTTCATTTCCGGCAAAGTTATCGACTAATTGTGTCATTTTATATACAAAATAAATAAGTGCTATGCTGAGGACACTACGCTCCTCAATACATCTCTAATTGTTTTATGGTTATTCCTTTGTCTATCTATCTATCTTCCACTTATGTCGAACCCCTCGCGGCGACATAGACATTCGGCGCGTCAGCCACAAAGAATGTTAGAGAAGTATAGTAACAGGCCTAAAACTATATACAGATAAGATCAGAAAAATTTGGTTAAAAAGTAAAAGCTGGAGGAAGCAAGGCTACGGTGAGACATGATCAATATGACTAACAGCCATATTGAACTGTTCAAGGGTAGGGAGGGAGGGGATATGAGGTGGGAGGGCATTCCAATGATATACAGTCCTAGTGAAGAATGAGTACTTGTAGTAGTCTGTGGTTGCTGTAATTTGTCTGTAGTACCATGGGTGGTTATGGCGAGATCTTCTTGTTATTGGGGTTAGATAGCCGTCAATGGGGATAGCAACTAGATTGTGTGTTATTTTGTACAGTCTAGAGTCAATACGCCGGAGGTTCAGACGTCGCTATTTTAGTGTCTGGAGCATTTCTATGACACTAAATGCGCGTCTGAAGTCAGACTTTGCCCAGCGCGCAGATCTTCTTTGGACTGCTTCAAGTTGTTCGATTTGGGTTTGGGTGTAGGGAGACCAGACTTTAGAGCTGTATTCCAACTGGGGTCGAATCAGGGTTTGGTAAGACATGGATTTAAGGGGCTCAGATTTACATTTAAGTTTCTGCGAAGAAAACCAAGCGTTTGATTTGCTTTTTTTGTTGCTCTACTTAGGTCTGTATCCCAGGAGAGATCGCCTGAGATGTCCACGTCAAGGTATTTAGCCGATGAAGTTGATTGTAACAGGGTATAATGTAAAAAGTATTTGGAAGGTACATGATGTTTCCTTCTAGTGACATGTATAACTTGGTATTTTGAAGGATTGAATTGCATATCCCAGTCCATTTCCCATTTTTCGAAGGTTGCCAGATCGTTTTGAAGGGTCCTTGGTTGATTTACGCAAGTGAGTGACAAGTATATAGCAGTATCGTCTGCAAAAAGGCGCACTTTGGATTGGATGTCTTGGGGAAGGTCGTTTATATATGCTACAAAGAGCAGCGGTCCAAGCACGGACCCCTGGGGGGACTCCAAATGAGACCGGTATGGGATCCGAGCGTGTGCCATTTGGAATTACGGATTGAGAACGGTTATCTAGGAAACTTTTAATCTATTTGAGGGTTTGGCCGCGTATTTAAGTTTTGGTTTCAGCCAAGACTCAGTTCCTATGATGGTATCAGGCTTAGTTGAGTTGACCAGGTTTTCAAACTCTTATTTCTTTAACTTTCTTATCGATTATGGATCGACAGTTTATAACTTGTACTTTGAGCGATCTTTTGATGTTGTTATTTGTAGTAGGTGGTTTGGGTTGTTTACAGAGTTATTTCGTTTAGGTGTTGAAGTGTGTGCCAACATGGAAAATGACAAGTCACTAAGATTTTGTTGGTTTGGACTTGAAGATGGGTTTAATTTTTCTGGTAATTCTAAGCTTGGAAACGAGTTAGTGGTCACGTTCACGTTTTGACATACAGTGCATTTCCAGTCTCCGGCTCCACCGGTTCCACCGGTCTCTCCCAATCGGTCATACATTGAGTCGTCTATGGTTTAGCAGTCTGTGTGATACCAAATCATACACATGTCACACTGGACACCTTTACAGGTCCAGGTTACGGGGATTTCACAAATACCACAGGGGAACACAGTGGAGTTTCCCTGTAGGTACTGTTCAGTTTGGACAGGGCCTGTGTTACTTTCACATCCAAGGCCAATGCAGTAAGTAAGCTAAAAAGGAACAGCATAGATTAAAAAGTACTTTTGCCTTTTTCCTTTCTGTGGGGTATTGCAAATTTGCAGGTCCTGAGTACAAAGGTAATTTGTAGTTTTACTAGACCAGCACACTTATTTTTCACAGGGTGTGTGGGATACTCACTGCTTGAAGTTATTATGCATGACAGAAGTGCCAATACGGTTGCCGTGGCCTTAAGCATGATTAAGATACAGAGTACGTTGATTTTACTTATCGGGAAGTGGGGGTGTATCGAAGGAAGGGAAAGATGGAGAGTTCTGCAAAGGGACGCAACTCTCCAGACGGAAGTGTAAACAATGCCTCAGCAACTTCCAATATCTGAAGGGAACCGAGAATAATTTTATTTATTCTCACATAGTATAACTAGTACTAGTTTTCAATGAATGGCAAAAGATTTTAACACTCTCTTATGCCGAAATGAATTAATCTCACAAGTCCTGCTTCCAAGAAATAGGTAATTTTCGACTTTTTTCAGAGGAGCAAAGAAAAAGTTGACAGCGGCTGACGCATGCGCCTTTTCTCGACTCTCATAGATTTAATCTGATCTCATTGGCTCTTCTCACAAACGTCACTTTGTTTATTAGCAAATGTCATTTGACGAAATTTGAATAAACAGTTGTGTTAAAATCTCCCACCCACCCGATTATATTAAAATGGTACACCAATTGATATATTTCTTTTTGTAGGTCAATTTAATTAAGAGACTGGTCGGCTTATAAGGAGAGTATTTCGGGATCTGTGGCTATGTATCTTGCAACTCACCTTGAAATGGTTAAGTCGGATAATGATAGACTGATAGTGTCTTACAGGGAGAGTTTCAATATATGTATTGCCACAGATCTTGCAAGTCACCTTGGATTAAATAAGTCTGCACTGATATGCATGTGCATGTGTTCAACTGTTAAAATTATTTCATGCATGATATTCCCATGTTATGCAAGCTTGTTTGTCTTTATATGTTTACATGTACATGTGTTGTGATGTGTGAGGGTAAGTCGACAGACATAATTATATATACATGACTGCCGACCATGCATAACAAATAACTATTACCTTTAATAAATTATGTAAAGATACTCCTAGTTTTTGTGTCCAGACAGAGTAATTCTCTTTCCATTTTATTAAAACTTCCCGGGTTTGCATATAGCCCACACTCGGGTGGTATATATATATAATTCCCATAATCCCGCTATGGAATCAGCACTATAACCAGTAAATTTTCTGAGGATTTTAACCCTTTACCCAACGAATCGCCCGCATCCGCCCGCGTAATATGCAAATTCGGCAGTTGAAAAAATATTATTTTTCAAAAAATTTCAACAAAACCAAATCATGTGACCCCTCGTTGGAACGAGGTCGTCGAGCTCGTTCCAACGAGGGGTCACATGATATGGTTTTGTTGAAATTTTTTGAAACATTTTAAAAAATGATATTTAAAATAATAAATTTTGATATCGTCTGCGTTCGGTAAAGGGTTAAACCACTGAACGCACTTGCTCTGTGTGAGAACGGGCTCAAAGTCCTGCATGTGAACGTTTTAACCCTTTGAACCCGAGGGGCCGCTCTTGAGCCCTGGAACATGATACGTCATGACGTCATTTTACAGGATGGCTGTGAAGTATATGTGGGGAAGTTTTAAGACTTTGGCAGACATTGCGTTTTGCTTTTGAACTCATCGTCTCCAGTTGTACAGTTTGTCTCGCACCAGACGAACGTTTTTACCAGCTTTTTTGCGAATTATTAAATAGAGTTCTTTCCTTCAAGATTCAATTTCTGGAGGATGCTGTTCGTTAATATAGAATTTTGTACCCTTTAACGTTTGGACCCTCTTTTTTACATATTTTCTATCCTTATAGGGCGAAAATCTTGCTACAATATTTCGAGGATAATTGTTCGTATAGCTCAACATGGCTATTTAGTCTTCGGGTTTGTAATGTTAATACAGGGGTAACCTAAAATACTGGAGGAAATTTTACAGTCAAGAATCAAGACACGTATACCTTACAACCTTACCCCAGCCACCCATGTCTATGAGGGACTGTATTCTTTTCTTCAGGTGTCTCAAACTTTAACTAGGGTCCTGCGAATATTCGAGATTCGATTCGATATCGATACCATACGTATGCTTCGGGATCGATCCCGAATCAGTCTCAGGATTCGATTTTTTCGAATCTCTCGTACATTTCAATTTATTACATTTCCAACAAAAATAGGATAAAACTATCATCAGAAAATTCATTCATGTAGGCTCAATTCCTATTTATTTGAGTAATTGACAATGTTTAATTGGTAGGTAAGGTGTGAATTTGGCCCAGAACATTATCCATAGTTTTGGTTTTTGAAGGCTTAACTTGTTACTATTCACGTTCTTACGAACGTGAATAGTAACAAGTTAGGCCTTCAAAAACTAAAACTATGAACAATAGGCCTATCTGTTTCAGCGACGGTGCTACAGAGAATATTTAGTTATTGGCGTTTAAGGTGTTCACTCCGTCGCGTAAAGGTCATCACAGTGTTCCGTAACTTCCGTTTGATGCAATATGAAATAACTTGTCTATTAAGATTCGATTCGGGATTCGATTCGATGTCGATATCAGAGACACGATTCGATTCGAGATTCGATTCGAAAAGTAATTTGTGATTCGCAGATCCCTTTACCCTTTAACCCTTTACCCAATATAACGGCCAAAACCGGCCAGCGCTATTCACAAAAATTGCCAATTAATTTTCATTATTTTTTCATTTTTTGTCTCAAAAACATAGGTTATGCCCCCTCTTTGAAACGAGCTCGTCGAGCTCGTTCCTCCTATGAGGGGCCATAACATAAGTTTTTGGGACAAAAAATGGAAAATATTAGTTATTCAAGAATTTTGTTTGCAAGTGTCGTCTGTTTTTCATGTTAGGTAAAGGGTTAACGTATTAATGAGGTGAGGATGTTTCCGATGGTTATACACCAAAGATAATTGATATGACACAAAAGACACTCTTTAATATAGTCATTAGTTTGATAGTTCTTAGCCTCCTCGGGCCTATAATTTATAGTTGTAACTAATAGTGCATACATCTTCAAGGTTCTCATAATATCCTTGGTATTCTTGGTGAGGTAAAAAAAATGCGAACCTTTTACGGATTGCAGATTTTCTACGGACTCTGAATGAAAAATGGAAATTAAGGTGAAAATAAATATAGGATATATGGTGTTTTTGAGTGGATACCGAAAATTATCTCATGAGTGACCGAGACAAACCGAGATAATTCCACTCGTTTCAACCTTGAATCGGTGCATGAAAGTAAACAGCTGATGCGCATTGATATGCGGAAGTGATTTGATCGATACTCGGAACAAGTAGCGTCTTACGATTTGATTCAGCTGGCGGGTTTCACGCATCAATTCAAGGTGAACACGTGTTGAATTACTGCTGAAAATGATCAGTATCCACTCAAAAACACTAGATTTTCTTTTTATTATACGTTTTTAGAACAAATTGATCATTTCCACTGAAAGTGAAAATTTCTGTATCTTTACAGTGGCGGATACGATTTCTGTCTTTACGCAATTTTTTCGATTTTTTCGTTTAGCGTATAATAATCAGTAGTATCTGTATTTTTTAAATTTCTGTGTATTTTAACCATCTTCGCTCTGATGTCAAAAATGGCAACGATTTCTGCAGAAAAAAATTCCCATAATGCAGTTTGATATTTATCAATGTTTATTAAGGTTTAACGACACTTTTTTACAGCCAAGGTCATATCGCATAGGTGACAGTTGTACAGGTGGAGGAAGCCGGAGTACCCAGAGAGAACCACCGAGCAGCTTCTTACAAGGGATTATGAAGCCTGACTTTTAATTCTGGTGTTATATAATATAGAGAATAAAATGGAAAATTGCATTTCTACCGTTTGATCAACATCCCCCACCGGTTCCTGCTCTTTCAAAACGGGTAAAATAATAATCAAATTATCAAGTAACCATTCTTTGGTGAATATATGTATATCATGCTGCACAGCCTTTCAAATTTCTATAATTATGATTGAGGGAGACAGTTTTAAATTATTTTTTTTACTCTTTTGTATTCACATACTTGTTGTTGTATTTATTTGTTCCTGGTCTTGGTGTCTTTGTAATATTTTGTAATTTCTTCTTGGGTTAAAAAGAAAAACAAAAGCAAAGATAGAAAAAATCGGGATGATAAAATTGTCTGGGTCGTGAGTGCTGTCTGGTGAGAGGTAGCAATCACTACACTGACGGTATTCACTCAACAGTGATGCGCTGGTAAGAAAAAATGAAAACCCCATTGAGTGGCGATGGAACAACAAAGTCTTCACGGTTCGAGTGAGAAAATGAGAATAATCTGGTTTTCGCGTAATTAACCCTTTGCACTCTGGTGGTATCTTCCATACCAGTTCAATGGCAGCAGTTAGAAAAGTCCATTTGGGGTAGATCAATCAATATTTTCAACGTGCAGCCTTGGGGCTGCACGTTGAAAATATTGATTGGTCTTCTCCACACATTTACTGAACAGCCATCCTATTAATTGACGTTATGACGTACTATGTTGCTGACCGGAAAACGACCGATGGGGTTCAAAGGGTTCAATCAATTAAATAATAATGAACGACACTGTGTGGTACAGGTTGAGATTTTGTGATAACGTTGCGACAAATGTATTGAAATTTGCACGTTTTTCGAATAGGAATTTGCATTTTCCGTTCGAAGTCGGTAGAAAGTACGTAGTCTTTGAAAAGTCCGTACACCTCCGCCAAATTTGTTCACGTTATATTTATTTTAATGACTTTTTCAATCCCAGGTTTTCACGGCATTTTATGCCGACACAGTCCATTGTTATAACACCTAAAGGTATAACGACACAAAATATTCTCCTAGACGACGTTCTTGTGAAAAAAAAAATGATCGCATCATTGTAATTATCACATTGAAATATCTCTGTCAAGTTTTGCCCTTCAGACAACATTTACTTTCCTCAAAGCTGGGAGTCAACAAACAAGCGGTAAACATTGATAGCAAAGAAACTGTCGGCAGCGTGCATATTTTTTCGAGGAATTCCCACCAAAAACACACTAATAGTCAATTGTAGATTTAGGACTCAAAATTCATCAAATTATCCCTAATTTTTTCTCTAGAATATTCATGATGCAAGATTTCAATGCAAGGCTCAAAAGGTTTTTCAAACATTTTTTTTTTCAAGCTGCTCAGATTCGGAGAGGAGACTGTATCATTTCCGAGTGCAACTTTTCAAGTACTGTCAGATCTATAATCATCCCCAGCCCAACAAAAATACATTCTACCCATTTCATGTGATAGGAGAATCATAGCTACATTAAAATTCAACTATCTTGTCCAAATTTTGTTTTTAGAAAATATGTTCTTTGAATTAAGAAAAGTGTCCAAAATGTGGTCAATGGGGTTGCAAAATTGGTAGTGCCTTTTTCTATTTTGTAACCCACCCATTGAGTAAGCTGGGGTGAATAACAGCTACGTTTTGAAAAACAAACTGCCTCTTTTACCCACGTGGCAAAAATGGTCTTCCAAACCCCATGAAATAACACGAACCCAAATTTGTTTTGGAAATTTTGGATTGAGGTGTATTATTCACCAATTTCAAAAGGTGCTCCATGTTATCATAACAATTTGAATTAATGTAAAAGTTTCTTCTTCTTACTGAAATAGTGAAAATATAGACCCGAGTTAGGCACCCTGTGTGTCCCGTTTCATCAAACACTATAACATAATTCATTATTTGTTTACAACAACCTTCTTGTGATATTACCCAGCTATACATCCATTTTAAACCAGATAATGAAGCGTTTACATGTCATCGACTAGGGGAATGTGTGGCGGACATCAAAGACTGGATGACTAATAACTTTTTAAAGTTAAATGCCGACAAAACGGAGGTTACTTACATTGGCTTACCTCACCAATTAGGCAAAATTTCAAAACTTCCGTTATCAATAGAAGGAAATAGCATTATACCATCAGCTACCGTTCAAAACCTGGGATATTTCCTCGATGAGTCGTTGGCGGCTGACAAACACGTCCAGCAGGTGTGTCGTGCTGCATTCTACCATCTTAGAAATATCAGCAGGGTGCGAATGTTGATAGACAAACACACAGCTGAACAATTAGTCCACGCTTTTGTCACTAGTCGTCTTGATTATTGCAACTCACTGCTCTACCGATGCAAAAAGGCGTCACTGGATAAGCTTCAACATATCCAAAATTGTGCTGCTAGGTGTGTAATTCGAAATAGGAAGTCGTGCCACATAACACCTATCCTAGCTGACCTCCACTGGCTTCCTGTCCAACAAAGAATTCAATATAAAATAATCCTTCTGACATATAAATGTATCAATGACCTGGCACCATCATATCTCTCAGATCTGGTCACATACTACACACCTGCCAGAGACCTCCGTTCTTTGGACTCGCACACCCTGGTCCAACCTGTTCAAAATTAGCATCCGCGGGTGATCGGGCCTTTTTGATCGCCGCCCCTAATCTCTGGAACCTTTTACCGAGTCACCTGAGACTACCACAGGAAACTGAGTCATTCAAAGCTGGTTTGAAAAGGCATCTCTACAAACAAGCTTTCTGCACCAATATGTAGATAAGAAATCATTTCTCTTTTTTGTATGTAAAGCCAAAGAGCACATTTTGTGGATTTTAGGCTGAAAATTATTATTATTATTTATTTATTTAAATTATTATTATTTATTTAATGCTCAGGCATCAATTCACGCTGAAAAATTAAGTCATATTCCCCTGTCGGTCGGCAAAACGAAATATCAAAATGATATTTAGAAATCGATATTTCATCGTAGGTTCGGATGACGAATCACATGTACTTTAAACGAGTCAGCACATCAGTAATGAATTCCAGAGTCCCAAATACAAACGAATTCGAATAATTGATAGTGACAGTGACTAAATCAATTCATTAAATCAGCGGTTTCAAAGTTTGACTTTCTCATTCACCTTCCAGCGAAAAGCCGAAATCACTTTCAAATTTCTTCAGTTCAACTTCACACGTCTTCAGTGCATTGAGTTCAAAAAAAATAAAATGACGTGTCTTGTTATTGAAAATAAGAAAGTGGTGTTTTTTTGTTATTGTTCTATTTCTTCGAAACACATTGCGATTATTTCAATTCGCCAGCCTTGGTAAATCGTAAAGTTAGGGGAGAAATAAGACGGGACTACTTTTTGTGCGGATATTCATACATTCCAATGGTTGGAGTTTGGTTGTTGTAATTTTTGTATGGACGCCGGTTCGGCACATAAATTTTGCGCCTTAATGGCAAATAAAGGCCACAAATTGGAGAGTTTGTAGTCGTAGAGCATTAAATAAAAAGAAAATTTGATGAATACCGAAAATATCTCGTTCGTGGCTACAAGAAATATGAGGATCTTCACTCGCGACTGCGTCGCTCGTAAAGATCCTCATATTTCTTTGTAGCCACTCACGAGATATTTTCGGTATTCATCAAATTTTCGTGAATATCCTCTATTTATTATATTAGATGTCTTAAATGTCATAGTTTTTGGATGATATCCTGGCTTCTGAAAAGATTTCACATCCTATTTGATACACATTATAAATTATTGTGATGAGTTGAAGGTAACATAATAATATATTATACCCATTCCCAAATGTCTTACACCTATTTTGTGGAACATCTAGTAGCATTGTACCATCAGACTTCAGGTTGTATTGACACACATTCTTGATATTGATGAGTTCGTCTAAGTAGGCTTGTGACATGTTATTTTGTGTCTTGAAAACTAATAATAAAGTTTTGAAAATTAACTGTACTTTACTGGCAGCCAGTGCAGATTAGGACTGTCACGATTAATCGATTAGTCGATTGTTGATCGGTCACAGCGAAATCGATTAGTATTTTTCGTTGTCGAATAATCGGTAAATTTTATCCGGCTTTAGACGTTTAATAATTAAAAGAAAATGTTATGAAAAAACTATTGTTTCTGAAGGTAAAGAGTTGAGAACGTCGATGTTAAACCCCAAGAAGCCGTTGGAAGCATTTGTCTGTCAGGTGCATTCATCAAAGCTTTGATGTTCTGAACTTTTGAACCGTCAGTGTAATAATCAAGACCGGTCGGCAGTTGCGAAGTTCGCAACTGCCGACCGGTCTTGATTATTACACTGGCGGTTCAAAAGTTCAGAACATCAAAGCTTTGAATGTACCAAAAAGAGGATCATCTTCGTTGTTTACCGGAGGTAGGTCAACTGACTTGAACTTCATTTTTTTATCGACATCAGAGAAAGGGAGAGGGGGTCATCTAGGTATGATTAATCGATTATGATCGATTATTTGCGACGATTAATCGATTGCTAAATTAAAAAATCGTGACAGTGTAATCCATATCACAATTCATTTTAGTCTTAACATAAAACCCAATCCACGACCGCCATACAGTAAAAAATAATGCAGCTAAAAAGTCTTGATCAAAACCAACAAAAATATACTACTCAAAGTTTGCTAAGCGCCAAGTATATCCAACTACGTGTTTTACATTTTAGTTGAAATATTGTAATGAAAAGTGTATATACTTTTTATTTAATTATATCTTTAATGATTTAAGTACAGAAATTAGGATTTTATTTGTGTTTGACATTATTTTTTAGCTTTTTGAATACGATGACCATGGAAAATGGATATTATTGGTAAAAGAGGATTTTTTTTTCAATTTGGGTTCAATATCGAGTATGAGACCCATTACTGTTAATTACAGCTTGACAACGCCTTCTCATGCTCCCAATCAAGTTGAGGATGGAACTTTGTGGGGTGTTGTTGGAATCTCTCTCCTAGTCTTCTCCATACCCAAGAACGCCTATCTGTGTGGTCTAGGCAGTACCTTGACTCATCTGTAAAAAGGACAGGTCGCCAATCTTCTCTGGTGCATCCAACGTGGTCCCTGGCCCATTCGTGCCTGGTGGTGGTTCTGGGGTAGCGGAATGCGAATACATGGTATTCTCGATTGGAGACCGCCTTCGCGCAACCTTGCCCGGATAGTCTGCGTCGAAACATTTACCCCGGATGCATTCTGAAGGTCACTGCGAAGCTGTGTTGCTGTGGCAAAGCGGTTCATACGGGCCTAAATGATCAAAAACCGGTCTTCAGCTGCAGATGTTGCCCTGTCTCTGCCAGCCCCATGCCTTGTTACAGGTGTGCCATACTGCTGATATCTTGTCCAGGCTCTGGTGATCACCGTATGGTGCACACCAAGTTCTTCACCAACCGGACGATGGGTGGCCCCTTGCTCCAAAATCCCTCCAGCCTGCCACATTTCTGCTTCAGACAAATGTCTTCTTACATTTGCCGTATTCAATCATTAAATCACAAGGGTTTGTGTTGAAGTGAAGTTTGAATACCCTACACATGTCATATACATGTAGACAGTACACGAAAACATCATGAAAATCAAGGAGTATATGCTTTCCATGACTGTCACGAAAAGTCTGCCTGTCAAGAGAGCTAATGTAAACACTGGGGACCATCTCAATACATTCCTCAATCATATCCATCAAAAATATCGCAAATATGTCACACGGAAATTTCACAATGATGTGTCAAATATATGGTGCTTAGCAAACATTGAGTAGTATATGTAGAGAGTAATTGCTTGACAGGACTGGTTACGTGAAATAATTCATGAGAGGTGGGGGACGTTACAATATAGTCCCTCGTCTCGAATGAATTATTTCACGTAACCAGTCCAGTCAATCGATTACTCTGTTTATTACTTTTCATTATTAACGATAATTATATTATTTAACCCTTTACCTAACGTATCGGCCAGCGGTATTCTCTAAAATCGCCAATTAATTTTCATTATTTTTTCATTTTTTGTCTCTAAAACATAGGTTATGACCCCTCATTGGAACGAGCTCATCGGGCTCGTTCCAATGGTGGGGAAGGGGGGTCGTAATTTGTGGTTTTGAGACCAAAAAAATGAAAATAATAGCTATTCAAGAATTTTGTTTGCAATTGTCGTCTGCTTTTCATGTAAGCAAAGGGTTAAAAAACAAAAAAACAATGAAGTCCCTATTACACCCACGGCAAAGCGTCTTCGTTTGCACGCACGGATACATGACACAATTGTTGACTGCATGATTCACTTGTGAAGTTTTCTTTCATAATCAAACCCGGAAATCCCAGTATAGTCCAGGCACATTAGACATAAAAATGAGAAAGTAAGGAAAAAAATCGGAGAAAGCTGATTTTTTTATATGTTTCCGGGACACACATTGCGGATAAAGTGTGAAAAGTCCCCGCGAATCCGAGTTGAGCTTTTTTAGTTATAGCGTTTTTTTGATGAAAAAAAAAAATTTAAAAAAAATTCGACCCAGCTCCATATTTCTCATCCTTATTCGCCTTAGTAGGGTGAGAATCATAAATATCGTGCTGAATTATATTGAGAATACATATCCCCAACAGAAAATGCCAACTTTGTACCAATCCTCACACTCAATGGTGAAACATTCACGAAAATGTACAAAATTACGAAAAAAAATATATTGTTTCCATACACACAACGGTACACAACGTCCATTAAATCAAATCTACGACTACCTTGGGAGTTAAATTATATATCAAAAATTGCAGAAAAGCAGTGGCTTTATAATGATATATAACAATAGTCATTTATTCCATCATGAACTGGTGAAACGTGTGAAATATTAACCATACCCCCTAAACTCAAATTCAAACGGCATCGACTTTTCTCATTCAAATACCGTATTATACTGCTCTCATGTTTGCACAAACTGAATGTGAGAAACAGGGACTGAACGTTTGTCCAGTGACGTTTGACCAACCACTTTATATCAAAGCAGTGCAGATTGTGTCTTCGTCAGATAAGTTGACAAAAGTTTTCGTTAGACTCGGCGGCTTCCATATGATTATGTCATATTTAGGGGCAATTGGTTCGATCATGGCTGGTAGCGGCTTGGATGAACTTTGGGGGACTGTTTATGCTGGTGGGTCAATCCATCATTTGATCAGTGGTCATGCATATTCAAGAGCAGTTCGTGCCCATTTGCTAACACAAATTGCCATTACAAAACTTGTGTTTGAAGAAAGCCGAACACTAGATAACATAGACTGCACAGAAGTCAATGAAATATTCTGTGGACTTGCCAGAGGTGACTGTACAACAGCTGACGCTGTCAGTCAAGAAAGTGTCAACCATCTACTGTCAAAATTACACGAACTGCTCCAGAATGCGTCCGTAGGACGCACAGGAAAGCTTTGGGTACAATACTACGAGCAAATAGGTCTTCTCCAGTTGTTCTTGAGAGCAGAGCGCACAGGCGACTGGGAACTCCACACATATTGTGTTCGCAATATGATTCCAGTATTTCACGCAGGTGGTCATTTTGCATACGCAAAAAGTTCTCATCTCTATTTGCAGCAGATGAATGAGCTAACAGAAATAACGCAACAGGATGATTTGAAGTTGTTCACTGAGAAAGGTTACTTTACCATAAGGCGCTCAGATAAATTCTGGGACGGGATATATTCTGATCAGACCATAGAGCAGTGTTTAATGAGAATGTTCAAGCTCCCTGGTGGTCTCACACATGGCATGGGAATAACCGATAGCACTGTTGCGAAATGGGTACATGGACTAGCTCTTTGCCTTCCGATATGTAATGCTCTCGAAAATTTTGTTCATGTTCACACTGGTCATGGCGAACAACATCGGGATCTCCGTCAAAGTTCACAATTGACTGATGCCAATGATATCACCAAATTATTGAACTGGCTCGGAGTGCATTCCCCCTTTCCGAATAGAGATCCACTACAATTAGTCTCTATAGCGACCGGGCTTGTGGCCGACGAAACTGTGAACTGTGACCAAGTTCGCAAAATTGGTGAATGTTGCGTATCGAATGTTGTAAGCAAAACGTTCAACAGCATCAAACTACGACGTGTTGACACTGTGAAGTCTTTCGCATCGATGGCAAATAGCATCAAAGTCCGTGGAAGTAAGGTAGTGATTGACCCCACAATTCTGTTCAACCGCATCACATGTGTTATTCAGTCACAAGCAGAGATGGAAGAGTATCTCAAATATGAACTCGCCCCGAAACCACCAGCATTGTTTGATTCTGCTGGAATGAGGAAGACACAGAAAAGCACGCTCGGTAAGATCCTCAAAACATACGGTTCCGAGCAAACTAAAATCCCAGAACATTCTCTGTTTGTTGTAGATGGTGGATTTTTATTGAGGACAGTTGTATGGCCTAAACAGTCGTCATATAAGGACATATGTACATCATATTCCAATTATCTAGTGAGACATTTTGGGGCGAACGTCGTGGTTGTTTTTGATGGTTATGCTTGTACAATGTCGACAAAGGGCATGGAACAAGCCCGTAGATCTAAAGACAGGTATTTCATTGATATCAATATCTCACCCGAGTTACCAGCCACCACACCCCAATCCGATTTCCTTGCAAATGCCAAGAACAAAACCCAACTGATCGATCTTCTAATGCAGGAGCTATCTGCAATCAATATTCAGTCCAAGCAGGCCGAGGCTGATGCTGATGTACTGATAGCCGAAACTGCACTTGACATCGCTCAAGATGACAACAATGTTGTCGTTGTGGGAACAGACACAGACTTGTTAGTCATTCTTACCTCTCGAGTTCAACAGGGATGTAATATTCACATGATGTATTCCATTACCCCAAACTTACTAGTTTCAGTTAGTGAAATAGCAACCAAAATGGGTGACCATAGAAACAACCTCCTTGTAGCACATTCTATAAGTGGTTGTGACACTACTTCTGCACTCTTTCGAGTTGGTAAGAAGAAAGTATTCAGTACAATTGTCTCCGATGTTACTAGCGACTCACAACAGTATGTCAACACAATTTTGGCGGATGACAGTACACCAAGTGCAGTAGCCGCTGCCGGGGAACAACTTCTCCTGATCTTATACGGGAGTAAAACTGTTTCCTCTCTCGTCCAATATAGATATGTCACTTACAAGCGTTATGTAGCAAAATCTAAACTGAATAAACCCATCGACCTAGCCTCACTCCCACCAAGCAGCGATGCTGTACAACAACATGTCTACAGATGTTATCTCCAGGTCCAACAATGGCTGGGCACTTCGCTTCCTCCGACGGATTGGGGGTGGTCGCTAGACAATGGACTTCTTGTACCGACTGCAGCCACAAAGCCATGTGCCCCCGATAACCTACTGAATCTGATCAGTTGTGGTTGCAAGAGTGCTTGTACAAAAAGGTGTGGGTGTAAGAAGGCAGGACTCTCTTGCTCAGGTTTGTGTAATTGCAGTTCGGATTCTTGTAACAACCACAGAAACACTGTCCTGTCGGAAATTTCTGAGTTCGATGAATAATATGTATATAGGTCATGTCATTTCTGTATATAGCGTTGATAATAGTCAATGTAACTTAATCCATGTTGATTGATTTGTACATTCTGTAAATATTATTTATTGATGTTTGACATTCTGTAAATATTATTTATTGATCTAATGCTGCCAGACACAGACGTGTCTGTTCGGTCCCAAGCCTGAAAATAGTTGAGTTCGCATGCTGACGAATTTTATGCTAAAAGGGGAACTCGGCCAGAAGCAGATGGGGTCTTCCATAATGTCTATTTTGTAAGCAATGATAAAAGTCTTCAAATGGTGGTGGATTTTTTATCGTCTGTCCAACTAACATCCCGTTCTGTACTACGACCCTTTGGGCAAATCCGTTAGGAAAATCGTCATTTTTTGCGTAAATCCGATACTTTTTTGTGAATTTTCAATAATTTTTCGCAGAAATTGTCACAGAATGCACATTTTCCTCTAGGTAAATGTATATTAGACATTATGTAGCTCGAAATACGCGTAAACAAAAAATACAGTTGGATCAATTCGAGGTTACAAAGTTCGTGCGATTTTTTTTTTGATTTTTTTCAAACGCGTTTTCGAAAAAAGGCTGTAGAAAAAAAAGCTCAACTGGGATTTCAGGGGACTTTTGTCTAATCGTTCAGTGACATGTACTCGACATTCCCTGAAAAAATCAGCTTTCTCCGATTTTTTTCCCTAGTGAAACCTAATGTTCTTGGGCTAGTAAATCACACTTTGGAAAGTAATATACGATGGAAAAACGATGAAGCCGAAACGTTTATAGAAAATATTGTTTAAGCCAAAGTACCTGATGTCGAAGTTGTGGAAGATACTTTTTACTCAAACCAGAAGTTTTTTGAAATGACTGATTCTCAATCAATCGCCAAACGTATTGGTGATATTTTTTGCACTTCGGCGAAGAAATCATTTGGGGAAAGCATACAAGGAACTGCACAAATACAAATAGTAAACCCTGGCTTAACAGAGCGTCGGGGTGGTGGCAAGAATAACCTACACAAAGCTAAACAAAATTACAACAAATCTAAAATAACATCCAGTGGAGAAGCTCCAAAGTCCATCAGTAAAGAATATAAAAAAGTACTTGAGTAATCCAAACTAATATAAAAGGATCATCCAATCCCAAATCATATTGGAGTATTCTTAACAAATCCACAACAACTAGGAACCACCCGATTATACCAATATCCGATTTATATGATTTTTACAAAATCATAATACAAACAGAGTCAAAAGTAATAATAACATTGAAAATATTTCTATTCCATCTAGGACTGTCACGATTAATCGATTAGTCGATTGTTGATCGGTCACAGCGAAATCGATTAGCATTTTTCGTTGTCGAATAATCGGTACATTTTATCCCGCTTTAGACGTTTAATAATTAAAAGAAAATTTTATGAAAAAAACTATTGCTTCTAAAGGTAAAGAGTTAAGAACATCGATGTTAAACCCCAAGAAGCCGTTGGAAGCACTTGTCTGTCAGGTGCATTCATCAAAGCTTTGATGTTCTGAACTTTTGACCCGTCAGTGTAATAATCAAGACCGGTCGGCAGTTGCGAAGTTCGCAACTGCCGACCGGTCTTGATTATTACACTGGCGGGTCAAAAGTTCAGAACATCAAAGCTTTGAATGTACCTAAAAGAGGATCTTCTTCGTTGTTTACCGGAGGTAGGTCAACTGACTTGAACTTCATTTTTTTTATCGACGTCAGAGAGAGGGAGAGGGGGTCATCTAGGTACGATTAATCGATTATGATCGATTATTTGGGACGATTAATCGATTCCTAAATTAAAAAATCGTGACAGCCCTAATTCCATCATTTGATTATGACGATTATTTTAGATAAGAAGCAATAAAATACCACAAGCCATCAAATCCCTCAAATATAACAAAGCGCCTGGTATAGAAAATATAAGAAAAAGACAGAACAGCATGCGCGTTCGGACTGTCATTTTTTATCGCACGAGATCGATTTGGGCGGAGGGATAATATTGATCGAGAAGCCGAATGCCCAAATCGATCGAGCGTTGTAAAAGATGATAGTTCGAACGCTATACTGTTCTGTATTTATTGCACGCCTACAGTGTACTCAAAAATTATTAATCGATTTTGGCGGAGGGATAATACTGAAATCGCAGCCTTCAACTTCTTGTTCAATATTATCCATCTGCCGAAACCGACCGAGTCAACGTCGACTGCAATGGCTGTGAGCACATGCACCAAATCAGTTTCAACTGGCCCACTGGAAACGTGTCTTTTTCAATGACGAGTCTCGGCCCACGCTATACAAGTCATATGAACGACAACGACGTCGAGGTGAGCGATATTCTGACGCGAGTGTTAACGTCGCTCAGCTCACGTAGGCCTCACGTAGTATTTGGGTCTCTCGTGACGACAGTTTGTTTGCCAAATTATCAATCATCTTTTTCCTTTCTCACAGATGTAGGCCAATCAGCATAAGAAATTTGATACATCACTCCTGATGTTTCGTCCCGATCCGGATTTCAGCATTCTAAAATCAGTTGGGTTAAAAATGAACCAAATCAATTGGGTCGAGTGAATATGAACCCAATTGGGTTGATATTCATACGATCCAGTTGATTTGGGTTGGTTTTAACCCAGACTGATCTTAACGTGATCCATGAACACTTTCTGCAGATACAATGATCTTTTCGTTGCTAACATGCTGCTCCTTTCTTTGCTTTTTACAAGCCCCCCAGATTCAGTGACCCCACCCCCTTCCCCGATACACCCGCTCATTTTCGATGTGCACGTCCTTATGGAGAGAGACTACAAGAGAGAGACTACAACATGCACATAAGCACAGAAAAAACAACATTTGTCTTTAGGGGTTTTTTTACCAGATAAATGTCTTACCTCCTACAAGTATCTGGGAATTTCATTGGTTCAAAGACGTAACATGCAGACTGTATATAAAACTATATACTGCCTGTCAACATCAATATACGCTGACAGCTATGGGTAATCTCCCCTTTGTTCATTGATTATTCAAAGTGGCGGCAGACGAGAAACGCTTCAAGTTGAAAGATTGAGTGTTGGAGGCCCATTTTTGGTCTGAAGTGCTGGTTAGGCAACTTAAAAGGCTTCATATTCTGTGGATGTGTGTCATGTTACCGTCGAAATGAAACTGTTTGGTATGTATGAATTTGCCTTGTTACAATTTATGGGAGAGTGCCTGCACTCTCCCATAAATTGTAACAAGGCAAAGACACGCGAACACATTGTGAGAATTCTCTCATTTAATTTTGATCGCTGTTGTTATTAGTTCTGTGCATCGATGCAGCAGTCGGTTAGATATATTCGTTACACGGTTTGTTGGTGGCCTAATATGATATATATGGTGTAAGTTAATTCCATATTAGACTCGAGCTTCGCTCGAGTCCAATATGTAATTAATTGGCACCCATATATATCATATTAGGCCACCACCAAACTGTGTAACTAATAATATCAGTTCGGTATCAAAAAATATTGACTGACGAAACTAGGTCAGTTACATAATGGATCGAGAGGCATAAAGTGGGTTTTCTTGAATTGAACTAGGCCAATGTGTACCGCTGCAAAACGACAGTGAATGCAGTTGCAGATATATTTTAGCGTACTACTTCAAGCTGAGACGCAGTTCTACCAGACTGATTCAGTTTGTTTCATTTTTGGAGTGTTTCACTAGTTCTAAGGATAGCACAGTGCATCTCGGAGAGGTCGTGAGCCTTTGTAATGGTCAGTGCGCCTTATCAATTCACATTGTTTGGTGTGTACAAACCACATAGAAGTAATCGTCTGGATTTATTTTATCATTCAATATCAGGTAATGGGTGTTGCAAGTATGGCTGAGTGCACCTTATTACACGTCACATTTCTGTTTTATGTTCGATACACCAGTGTCCAGACTTGTTTGTTTTACTGAGATTCGGGGCCGTATACCCCCCAATTCTCTGTCTAGGCGGGTAGTGATAGGTCATAGAACTATTGTACGATAGGCGACATGTTCAAAGTGCAGTGTGGTAGCTCAGTGGTTAGAGTATTGTACTTTAAACTAAACGATCGACGGTTGATCGTGATTGTCCACATGGGGACATGGTGACGCCGTGTATTTAGGCGTACTGCACGTCGATGGTGCACGTGCCTTCAAGCCCTACATACTCTGCTTGTGCAGACTTAGTAAGCTGCTGAGTGTGGCAGTTGTTCACCGCGGCTCGGTTGTTCTACCCGTGTACTCCGGTTTACACCACTTGTAAAACTGTCCAACATGGCTTTTGAAAGTGTCGTTAACCCCAATAAACAAACAAAGCAAGTTCAAAGACCTCTATGAAGGCTTAAAACCGTCACAGGTGGCTGCTACTTTAGCGATATGTGAAATATATCTGCCCTACAATTAGCGATGGCTATTTGCAATACCCTGGTAAAGTCGAAATAGTATGCCGGAGCTTTTACCACCGAAACGCCGGTCCTGATTGTCATAGATATAATTACAGCGGTTGTAGACTTTGTCTGTTAACGCAAAGGTGTGTATGTATGAGAACCAGCGGGCAAATTCATGTCAGTGGCTGGCAAACTTGGGTCAAACCTTCCCCCTCCCAATAACTTAATATACGCTTGTCAAGACTGCTTATGAACTCTCGGCTCTTTAACCCTATCTCTGTCACCACGGCCGATTCAAACCCTCTCATTCTGCCTACAGCTCATTCTGCCTGCACTTTTCTAAAACCAATTAACACCTTTCTAGGGGATTAAAAAAACACATACATACCAAGTGATAAAATGGATTGGACCACAAATCAAGACACTGACCACTGATTGCATGTCAGTTAATCAAAACACTAATTACTGTAATGAATGCGCATGAGTTTATTTGCTTATTGTTCTATTATTTCATTGTTTTTTGTATTTTGTTTGTAGTTTTTTCTTTTGATATGTAGTATAAATAAACAGATTTTCAGGACTCACGAGTGAATTAATTGTTTCAGTGTTTGAATAAATAACTGACTGCAAACAAAGTAGGGCTGTCACGATTTTTTAATTTAGGAATCGATTAATCGTCGCAAATAATCGGTCATAATCGATTAATCGTACCTAGATGACCCCCCTCCCCCTCTCTCTGACGTCGATAAAAAAATGAAGTTCAAGTCAGTTGACCTACCTCCGGTAAACAACGAAGAAGATCCACTTTTAGGTACATTCAAAGCTTTGATGTTCTGAACTTTTGAACCGCCAGTGTAATAATCAAGACCGGTCGGCAGTTGCGAACTTCGCAACTGCCGACCGGTCTTGATTATTACACTGACGGTTCAAAAGTTCAGAACATCAAAGCTTTGATGAATGCACCTGACAGACTAATGCTTTCAACGGCTTCTTGGGGTTTAACATCGATGTTCTTAACTCTTTACCTTCAGAAACAATAGTTTTTTCATAAAATTTTCTTTTAATTATTAAACGTCTAAAGCGGGATAAAATTTACCGATTATTCGACAACGAAAAATACTAATCGATTTCGCTGTGACCGATCAACAATCGACTAATCGATTAATCGTGACAGTCCTAAAACAAAGTAGTACTGAATGCATGTTTTTAGAAAAAAGCAAAATTACTAAAAACTAGCTTCATATTCTTAGCATATATATAAGATTCATAGACAAGATTCATCAGTAATCTTTGCACTATGGCAGGAATACACAGAGTAGAATTTATAACCTCTCAAGCTGGTGGTCAACAGTTTCTTTTTGATGGGTTTAGGTATCGTTTAAATGTACACCGAAAGCCAACAACTCACTGGAAATGTGTATTTGATCATTGCAAAGGTCGACTCAGTACAGTTGATGATTTTGTGAAAAACGTGACAGAGCAAAAACATCCTTGAATGGAAATGCCTCATGTTTTGAGACTCACGAGTAACACAAGAAACTGTGCCTGTGAAGAGGGTACACCAATGGAATAAATCTACAGAGAAGAATTGGACAACATGACAGAAGATGAAGCTGCTATTACATCTTCTTTCACAAGTATAGACTCTGGTCTTTATAGACATCGCCGAAAAGAGATACCAAAACTTCCAGCAACTCTGGCAGAAGTGAACTTACAAGATGAATGGAGTCTCACAAAGAATGGCAGAAGATTTCTTGCTATTTATAATGGGTCTGGTGACAAAATTCTGGTTTTTGCTACAGATGAGATGTTGTGTACGATGCAGGAAGCTTCCGTTTTATTTATGGATGGAACATTTTATTCATGCCCTAGCCTGTGGAATCAGCTATATGCAATACATTGTGTGTCTTGTAATACAATGTTCCCTGTAGATGTCGCTTTGATGCCCAATAGGCAGAAAGTGACTTATGTACGTCTTTTTAATGAACTGTGTGCTGTTGTGAATGAAAAGACTGGCTCTATTTTATCTCCAGAAACTATTCAAACAGATTTTGAAGGGGCAGTGATAAAGGCCATTGAGGAAGTATTTCTGGACACAGAAACTCGTGGGTGCATGTTTCATTTCAGTCAGTGTATACTGAGGATGGTGCAGGGACTTGGGCTTGCACAATTATATCGGACCAATGAAGGTGTGCAATGTTTAGTGAGACGAGCAGCGTGTTTGCCACTGTTGCCTGTAGACCAGGTATAGGATGTGTGGATTGATGTAATGAATGAGGGACCTGACCACAACTCATAAATTATAGAGGTTATTGATTATGTCACTTATACCTGGGTAGATGATGATGCAGTGTTTAGACTTCCAATGTGGAATCAGCATGGTAATGTAGGAACGCGGACTAATAATGATCTGGAGGGCTGGCACTCAAAACTGAATCGATCACTGTCTAAAACGCATCCAAATATGTAGGAGTTTATAACACAATTAAAGACAACTGAAGACGGGGATAGAAAGTCAAGGGCTCAGCTTGACCATGGCGCTGTTCCAGCAGCCAGAAAACGCATCTACAGAGAAAAAGACTCTCGTTTTATTCGCCTCAAGGAGCAACCCAGACAAGGACTAAAGCCACCCATTCAGTTTTTAGATGCAGCTAGCCATGTTTTGAAGCTTGATTTGCGATTTTTATTGTAAATTTATGTAATTTTATTTTATTTTATTCAGATTTAAAATTCCTTGCTCTTTCATGTTAAAATACCGAAATTTCAGAAAGTACATTTTGCCTACAGGGTACTTTATACTAAATCAACTTTAGCCGACTGATATCTGGGTATTATGACATAAGAAAACAAAAGTGATTATGAAAATAGGAGCAGTCTATTTATTACAAGGGAGATTAGCTTTTATCAGTGTAGAAGTAATTAGATTATTTATTGAAAATTGTAGGCAGATTGGGTGTAGGCAGAATGAGGGGACACCTTTCTGACTGTTTCTACGTCTCTGTCTGTCTCATTAATTCTACGTCTCTGTCGATGTGCCGAACGATTTTGTTCATTGCAAATGACCCCATTCGCCCCGTCAGCGTGAATACTGTTTCCACCCACCCCTTAGAATATGATACAGCGGCAAAAAAAAATCGTCGCCTGAGTGCCAGAATGGTCTATGTCCCATAAGGGGAATAGACTATTCTAGCACTCAGGCGACGAAATGTCACAACAAAACAAATAATACCTCCAATTTCACCAAAATCTATCCCCCAAATTGGGGGAAGAAATCTTGAATACAATCAGGGGCGGACTGGGCCAAAAAAAGTTGCCGGGAAATGTACCAAGGGGGCCCCCACCCTGAAAAAATTTCGATATTTCGAACTGAAAGAGCGCTGCTTCCTTGCATCTGAGCAATCAATGGCATTTTTGTATCATCTTTGTCTCTCAGTTGGCAAGAATGGTTACACCAAAGAGGGCCCTGGACTCAGGCCTGCCATTCTTAAAAATGCAGGAGGGCTAAAAGTCGCTCCCTTCGTATTGCCAAGGGGAGCAATTAGCCCTCCTTACGCTTACAAAAGGTAAAAGTGGCAAAATGAAGAATTACTATTAATGAATTCTGCTTAGTGGACTTTGTACATTTTATTTGGCGGGGCCAACAAGGTAGTCTCTGTGAGATGGCTACACTGTCCCTCCCACACCTCCGGGCCTCGGCAAGGCCCGGAGGTGTGGGAAGGATAGTGTGACCGTCTTGCAGGGCTTGTCCTTGTCCTTGTTCCTAATGTTCCTAATGCTCCTGTAATCCGTAGTGGAAACTTGGCGATACTTTAAAATATTCTGGACTTTTGTGAGGTGTGTAAAGTTTTTTGCAATTTCACTCCATTCTTTTGAGCTGATTTGGTGGGAACTTGCAAACGCAACTGCGATGGTGCGCGACATGCACATATTGTTACGATTCTATGGAGACTATTATTTGCGCCGGCGAGTTGGGTGACCCCAAGAGAATGGCTACCACTTTCCTTTGGTAACTCGATATTGCCTACTTGTGTCCGTAATCGTTCGGTCAAGGTCAAGTGTTGATGACTCTGGGGGACGCTCCCGATGATCCCCATGACCACTTGGGCATTCAAATTCTCCCAGGCTCTCAGAGAAATGACTATGGGGTCTATCAATGCTGGGTGTGACACGATGACACGTCCCAAATCGTTCGACGCGCCACTCCCGCGGGCTTGATTTAAAACGTACGTAAACATGTCGCGGAGCTCTGTGTAAAGCTCTCTAAGCTCTTTCGCGACCCAATCCCGGTTGAAGGAAACGGAAAAAGTAGTTTCATTTGCGGCAGTTTGAGCAAAATGGCGCTCACTCGTCTTACTGATACTGTAGGGTTTCTCGAAATTTAAATTTGTTGCACTAACGTCATTAATCCTAGAATCATTTTGGGGGACGAGATCTGATGGGCCCAGTTCCAAAATTTGGGTTAGTTCGTTCCAAACGGTATCCGACTTGAGATGTTAAAATATCCAGATTTGAAGTAGCCATTTTTCCGATAATGCAACTGGGAATTTAAAGATATTCAATCTTGTTTTACAGAGCTCACTGAGCTCTGTCAAACAAGATTGAATTTGTTACATTTCTAGTTGCATTATGGGAATTATTTGCTCCCTGAACTTTAGATATTTCGACATCAGTGTGCAGGGGGTTAAATTACTTTTTCCATTATGAGAAAAAAAGTTCTACTTCAAATTTCAATACTTTTGACATCAATGTGTTGGTGTTAAATTTATTCAAACCATCCATTATTTGAATTTTTTTTATCTCTTTAATACCCTGTGGAATGATCATTCCCAATAACTGGGGTTAGTCCGGGGCCGAATTCTTTGATACAAGGACGTGAGGCGGGTGCGGTCCGTTTCCTTCATTTCACGACAAAACAATTATCTCTGTCTCCATTCCAACGATTGTCGGGCGAGATGTATTGCATTTACCTCCATCTTTTGCTATGAATAAAGAAAACCCTCACTAAATAATAAATGTAAAGTCTTACAGAAACGCGATCATAATCATTCTAATGAAATGATAAACTGAACATTTTGTATCTATGTATATTTATCCCATAAATGGCCGTTTATTTGAACAATAAAGGCCTTGGATATATGTTTGCTTTATTTACCTAGTAGGATGATAAATTTTACCCCATAGGTTTAACACTGAAAAAATGTATTCCCCCAGTACCGACGGACTTCTTGACCTCTACCACATTTGTCTAGCATAATTAATAGTTCGATTGATGATTTCTTTAAATCTTCTTGAAAGTATTACACAATGCCAGTAGAAAACACCACCCACTGCTCATATAATAAAATATTTTTGCAAGTTTAGCTCAAGTTTGTAGAGGAATTATTTTTTGACAGAAATGTATTACTGCGCGTTGTTTATTTTTGCCAATTTTGCTGGTCGATCGAATTGGACCAATTGTGCTCCTCACTTCTCGCTGTGTTTTGTAATGAATTATAGCACGATTTTGCCGCGACTGTCCTGTAGAAGATTTGTGGGATAAACAAAATAAACGTATAGTGTTTTCAAGTAAAAATATTATTCTACTCATAGAATTGAGAATGAAACCGACTCGCCAGAGGCTTAATCCTAGTCGTAGTATAATTTTGTTTACCTGAAAACACTATACGTTTATTCTATACAGGCCCGTCGGAACCGTGGGGGGGGGGGGGGGGCTGCAGCCCCCCAATAATTTGCTCATATTTCGTCGTTAGTTTATCCATGATGGGAGCAACCGATGTAATCTGAATAAAACTGGGCATTACATTATTTAACTCAGATTAGAACAGTGGCGTAGGAACCGGGGGGGGGGGGTAAGGGAGATATCCCCCCCACCCATCCCCACAAATTTGGCAAAAGTAGGCTTTACTGGGCTGGGTTTGTGGTTTCTCCACACAGGATGCCCACTGGTTACCATATTCCGACATTGCTGTTAATGATTACTGGATTGAGTGGGTTCCATGTGGGCCTTCTTCCACCAATAAAACTGACAGTCATGTTTTCGCCTAATTGTGGAAAGGGATGTTAAACCCCAACCAACCACAGGGTAATTCATTGCATGTTCACTATTCCTGTCATTCTGCTAGGAAATCACGCTGAATTGATCAGAGAGCTGACGTATTTCCTTATTGACGATGTATTTGCTCAGAATCACTCAGAATGCATATTTGTACATCTTAAATTAAAAAAATTTCCCGGACCCCCACCAACGAGACGAGGGGGGTACCCCCTCTCGTGCTCACCCCCACTCGCCTCTTCGCGGTTCGGATGACGCTTTGCGTCATAGGAATATACGATTTATTTGATCAGAATGCATGTTTTTACATCTTAAATTCGAAAACTTTCCCGGGGGAGGCCCCCGGACCCTCCACCTACGAGACAGAGGATACCACCTCTCGTGTTCACCCCCACTCTTCGCTCGGATGACGCGTCGCTTCATGGGAATATAGGTCCTACCCCCCCCCCCCCCCCCCAAATAAAATTAGCTTACTACGCCCCTGGATTAGAATTATGAACGTATCATTGAATGTATAACATGTACCTGCATATGTTGATGAGCAAACGTTTTGAGCAATTCCATTGGCAGCTTAGAAGACCACAACAATCTTTGGCGTAATGATAAAACTAATGAATCCACCATAAGGCCTGACTGTTTTTTAGCATGACGGAATACGGCCACGGCCTGCAGGTGAGCCCGGTGTGAGAACCGTCCCCAAATGTTATGGGGTTCTATTGGGATTTTTGAAACATTTTGTTAAAAAAGCAACTTTTGCCGTTTAAAAAAATCAAGAGGTTTTTGTTCAAAATCTACCAGAATGCTTCCTTTGATTGCCCTTTTCAAAAAATTTTCTGGGGGATTACCCCCCCCCCCTCCCCCCCTCCCCCTCAAAAAACTTGTGCCTTCAGCACTCGCACCAGATACCTTCTGCATCTGGATGCCCCATACCCATTTAGTATCAGCCAGTTCACCCAAATTAGCAATATCAGCCCCCCCCCCCCCCCCCAATATAAATTTCGTTCCGACGGGCCTGCTATATTTATCTTCATTTACAATTAAATCTTTCGATTGGAGATTAATAAAATATTCCAACTGCATCATCAAAGCATTCTTTCGCGATATGCCCGATCGGAGATGGGAGAGTAAACACCTAATTTGTACCGACTGTGATGGTTCAAGTACCGACTGATAAAATATTCAAACTGCATCATAAAGGCACGCCTTCAGGATCGTGATGATATAATTGGAATATTAGTCCGTCGGGATTATAGTTAACCCTTTACCCAACGGAACAGGAAAAACCGACAGCCCAATTCTCATAAATCGCCAATTAATTTTCATTATTTTTTCACTTTTTTTTGTCTGAAAAACATCGTCGAGCTCGGTCCAACGAGGGGTCATAACCTATGTTTTTGAGACAAAAAATGAAAAAAAAATTAGTTATTCAAGAATTTTTTTTTCTGCTTTTCATGTTAGGTAAAGGGTTAAAAAAAACTCGCAAGATTTCTTTGAAATTTATTTGTGGATAAATAAATTTGTCCCTATATCTCGAAAAATTCTGACTTTTGATTGGTCAGAATGCCTTGGACAAATAGCCATGACAAAGGGTGCACCTAACATCCAAGGTATATGAGACATCCAGAGTATAAGCGCTCGCGAAACATTGGGGGTATATGGTTTAAACGAAAGGTTCTGCGTTTGCTCGCCCCGACATAAAAATCGAACCAAAAAACCTGAAAATAGTCTCAAATATCATCAAATTGTCCGACAATTCAATTATAAAAATAACATAAGGGCAAATAATTCGTCCCCTGAGTACCAATGTGTTCTATGTACCAGTAGGCTGCCAGAAGGCACATAGAACACATTGGAACTCAGGGGACGATATGTCAAGAAAATACTGTTTATTCGTTTCCTTAACGACCCAAGGGATGTAACTCTATCTGTTGTCTTCTGCGATTATAAAAACAAAATAATTATCACGAATTTGGTCCAAGTGATTGAGGAGCTGAGAAATACGTCCACAAATTTATTTCCACTATGTTTGTATTGTGTTTCAAACGGAACAGAAACGTTATCTCCGCCAACATGTATGGTATATGGAGATTTAATACCTGGATGTCTCATTTAAACACCTCGTCTGCGGCTCGATGTTTAAAAACCGACATCCAGGTATTAAATCTCCATATACCATACATGTTGGCGGAGATAACTTATAATATATGTACATATAGCGGTCTTGATGCAGCATCCTTTTTATTCGATTACAGTACATACACTGAATTAGGTATGTTGAACCAAAGTAGTACATGTATGTAATGTGATTTTTAGGTCTAGTTTGCAGGACCCCGGTGCAGGGCTCGGACCTGACGTCATGTCACGTGATTTAGCGACGCAATCTTGGTTGTCATGGTAGCCGCGTGAGCGGCCATGGTGTGACAACATCCCCATAGTGATACGGGTTCTCAATGCGCTTGAGCAGTGCGAGGTATTAAGGCGATAAGTGTTTCCTTCGACCATTTTGTGTACTGGAAGCCACATTCTTAGTTTTTATGGCGGTACTTGGTGGTTGCTATTAGCCTAGATAAATAACGGAGGTATGTTTGGAGGGTGTGTTCGATCCAAGGTGATTAGTTTTGGATTTCGGATTTCCCCAAATTCTCGTTTACTTCGTGAAATTACCCAAATACACCGACAAGTTTTACTAATTCGGATGTTTTAAGAATCCTCTGCTCTACTTCTCTCTAATATTCATGTTATTGTTTTTGTGTCTACCCAACGCTATTCGTTTGTTCTAGAGTGAACCGCTGTAGAGGAGAAGAGCCTATCAGTTGGAACTGTTTTGCTTATTGTTACTTTATTTAGCTTCCTGGTCCGTTCTTGCTAGTTCTAACCATATTCCGGGCATCCCTCTTCTTGTTTCAAACAGCATAGGCCATGTTTCATTTATCCAGATCATCCAATCAGTTCACTTTACTGCAACTAACTAACCAATCAGAACACACCATCCATCTAATCCCCGTCCACTGTCACATCATTATCTGAATCTGACACAAGGGTTCCTAAGAATAAGTCTAAGAGTCAATAGAACAGAAACTGGAACAGGCATCGCTCTGACGACCGGAATCTCATCGAGCAAACGATCCATCGATTAATTGCTCATAATTGCTCAATGGGCAAATGCTCTTGTGTTTCTTCGACTCATTTCGGAAAAAGGGAGTTTATGCTCTAAAAGGAATTCTTTTAGTGGGGTGCCGTGAAACGGGGTTGATGATTTCATCGAATGAGCTACATGAGAATAATGGCTGCACGAGCAAATGCTCTTGTGACTCGAATCTTATCGAGTAAATGAGTTATAGAGCAATGCTCAATGGGTAATTGCTCTTGCGACTCTTCGACTCATTTCATAAAAAAGGATATTATGTGGCCTAGATGGGTTTCTGTAAGTAGCATGCCGAACCAGGAAACTACCCTCCTTGAAGTCGAACACACCCTTCGAATATACTCCCGTTCTGTAAGAAGTTTTCCAGGCTCATAGCAACCACCTGTCACTATAGGAACCAAGATGGCGGCCCCCAGTATACAAAATGGACGACGGAAACACGTATCACCCTAGCAACACGCGCTGTGCCTGCGCACTGAAACCACGTATAACTATGGGGATGGCGTCACAGCATGGCTGCTCACGCGGGCGACCACGACTACCAACTTGGCGCCGCTGGTACTGCACTGGCGTCCTGCAAACTTGACCCGAAAACCTCACTACATAAAACTAACCACGGCCGGCTCGAATTGGGTACAGACTTCCATTTGTATGTGGCAGGCCAATTATCAAGTCTAGTAATTTAAGAAAATACATGATTACAGGCGAGGACGAATTGATATCGAAAATACGAATTACTACAACTGATCTGTGTTGTGTTCCGTAGAGTTGACGAGATGAGATCGGCCAGATCAAACGAGACGCTGTAGGCGTCGAGTTTGATCTGGCCGATCTCATTTCGTCAACGAGGCGGAATTCAACAACACAGATCGATTGTAGTAATCTGGCTGTTATAGTAATTTGTTTATTATATGACAATTAGTATTTTAAACCGATCACAACACCTGAAAAATCAAATACAATAAGAATTATATTAGCCAAATAACCATTAACAATTTATGGAATTGGGGAATTCCAAACGCGTAGTAATATCGAACGTTAGTGTTAAACATGAAACTTGAAAGTCAAAATAATGGAGGCAACACTTGAATTTCAATCGGAATCGTTTTCGATAACAAAGATTCTCCTACGTTTTGTTGGATTCGCATCTTGAAAATAATTATAACTATATTGGTCACTTGGCAACGGGCAGACGCAATATCAACAAAAAATCAAGTACGTACGATTCGCTGTAATATTGTAACCGGTTCTTATCTCTCTTTCAGTCGCATGTCGTGAAACGCGCAATTGTTTTTTTTTAGTTCTATAGCTGGTTATAGAAAAGTAGTGTTTTCTCATACGGTATTAATAAACGACTCAAGATCGAACGCACGAATTACGGAATTCCCTGATGTATTTGTGGAATTTACCGATTTATTTATAGGTCACTGGAAGAAATAGTCCGTTCACGTGCGCCTTGTTTGAGACAGGCATGATAACGATTTGGAACACTTGACACTCTTGTTTTCCGGAGAGATAGATTTGATGGACAAACTACAGTGGTATTGAGAGGCTATTTGTAGTAGGACTGTCACAAATAATCGATTAGTCGATTGTTGATCGGTCACAGCGAAATCGATTAGTATTTTTCGTTGTCGAATATATAATAATTATCCCGCTTTAGACGTTTAATAATTAAAAGAAAATTTTATGAAAAAAACTATTGTTTCTGAAGGTAAAGAGTTAAGAACATCGATGTTAAACCCCAAGAAGCCGTTGGAAGAATTTGTCTGTCAGGTGCATTCATCAAGGCTTTGATGTTCTGAACTTTTGAACCGTCAGTGTAATAATCAAGACCGGTCGGCAGTTGCGAACTTCGCAACTGCCGACCGGTCTTGATTATTACACTGGCGGTTCAAAAGTTCAGAACATCAAAGCTTTGAATGTAACTAAAAGAGGATCTTCTTCGTTGTTTACCGGAGGTAGGTCAACTGACTTGAACTTCATTTTTTATCGACGTCAGAGAGAGGGAGAGGGGGTCATCTAGGTACGATTAATCGATTATGATTGATTATTTGCGACGATTAATCGATTCCTAAATTAAAAAATCGTGACAGCCCTAATTTGTAGTAGTCATATAATAAGACTTCAGCCCATGCATGTGTCCCGACTGCACTTGGAGTCCTCACTTAGACAAAAATCTCTTCCTTACCCTTTAAAATTATACACCGATTAGAAAGTGCAATAAATGCCAGACTCAATATATTGGTAAGCAAACAAAACAAACTTCTGAACTGCAGTTTGGTTTCCAGAGTTCCTATCCTACCTTCAAACACAAATACCCTATATCTGGAAAAACTGAACGATTAAGTTTTCTCTTACACCAACTGGTTTAAAAATTAATCCAAATCATCTGGGTTGAGTGAACATGAACCCAAATGGGTTCATATTCCTTCAACCCAGTAGACTTTTGTTGATTATTTGGGTTCATATTCACTCAACCCAGTTGATTTGGGTTCATTTTTAATTTGTTGAGAGCTAGAAGCCAATGTCACGGCTTTCAGAAATATGAGTGTACCAGAACTAAAGCCAACATTTCCCTTGCTCATGTTTCATATTCAGTGAAATGCAAATAATTTTTTGTTTATATAAATTTGTTTTATTACAAGTTACCGGACAGTGCCTGTGGGCACTCTTCAATAATTTGTAATAAAATAAATTTTGAACAACAAATTCAGACTGCAAAAATAATCTAGCCCTCAACCAGGTAACCCAAGTGATTTTGTCTTGTCATAACTTTTTCCGGAATTTAACCCTAAGTTTTTGCGATGTCCACAACTTCAAAAAGATAGAAATAAATTAAAATGACCGATTTAAAATGACCTTTACCTAACGAATCACCCGCATCCGCCCGCGTACTATGCAAATTCAGCAGTTGAAAAAATATTAGTTTTCAAAAAATTTCAACAAAACCATATCATGTGACCCCTTGTTGGAACGAGCTCGTTCCAACGAGGGGTCACAGGATAGGGTTTTGTTAAAATTTTTTGAAAAATTTTAAAAAATGGTATTTAAAATAATAAATTTTGATATTGTCTGCGTTGGGTAAAGGGCACACGTGTCTTTCCAATTTCTCACCGTGGTATGCGTCATCTTAAAAAAGGTAAAAATAATTTAAAAGAACTGTTTTAAACACATACTCGTAAAGCGTCAGAGTGGATCTGTTCTTTAAAATTGCACACATTTGTATGCGCCATAGAAAACGCTGAGGATGTGACAACCGTTACTTATTCCCAGTTCCTTATTCTACATTCGCTATCAATCGATAAAATCGATTGATGACGAATCTCGAATAAGGAACTGGGTATAAGTAACGCTTGTCGCGCACTTGAAAGCGCTTATCGTCCAATACTGTAAACATTTGCAAGGTTTTTTTTATTGTTTTGACGCCATAGACATCACGTTAATGCTGTTTAAACAAATCATATTTCACCAAAGCATCTTTGTGTTCTCAACCTTACTTAAAGGTATAATTAGTCCAAAAAATTTAATTTCATCCAAAACGAAGTGATGCCGTCATCTGGCATTTTGCGCAACATGGCTTTGTCCTGAGAGATGTAGCTGGTCTGAACCGTATGCACCCACTCACTCTCGGAGTAGTTTCAATGTTCATTTCTTACTCACGTCTTCACATGTATCTTGCTCCTAAATCCTATAACATATTTCGAACGATATCGACGACAGGGAAGAACCTCAGACTCAGATAGTATATTCTTTCTACTGACTACTCTCTTGAAGATACTTTATAATCTTCATAAAAGTCAAATGTATAAACTCTGGCCCACCTGAAATCCGAAGAACCACAAACCAAAAACTAAATTGGAGTCTGCCTTTATACAGTTAAAACTAGAAGTCCTGTCACGAACTGCGCGCTTATCTAGGCTTAATTGCGTGTAGAAATTGCGCGCAATTTCCATATCGAATGGCATCCAAAGCACGGCAGGTTCTCCTGGTTACTCATAGCAAACACAGGCAATGTTTCTGCCAATGGACCTCCGGGTTACCCGGAGGTCCATTGGCTGAAACATTGCTTGTGCACAGGCCATATGTACAGAATTTGATAGCCTTACTATGGTCATGACGCGTAGATTAACGCGCAGATCAACGTGCTATTTGTGCGCATTTCAAGACAGGACTTCTAGTTTTAACTGTAGGAACAAAGGCACCCGCCCTACATCAAGAGGACGGAAGTTAGTAAACCTTTCTGTTTGTGACCAATGAGCGTCTCAACTATCCAATCAATTAACGACCAAAGATCTGCACAATATAGAAAGAAAATTCACAGAAAATAAATACTTTTATTACGCGCCTGTTCAATGAAATCCCCATCTACAGCAACACTGAACCATGCGGAAAATGAAAATCTTTTCCGCACATAAAGCGCTGTCTGCAAATATCACCATACGATTCAGCCTAATTTCCTTTGAGCATTCTTAGTGGTTCTAGTGGATCAATTATTGAGTAAGAAAAGGACATAAATAGGGCAACAAATGAATAATGTGCATCTAATCTATATTTTGTTCTCATTGTAACATTCTCTCTCCTTTGTTGACTCGTCCAGTGGGCAGGTCGATAAGAGGAGCAGTGTGACAACGAGAACGAGGCGTATTCACCACTTCGCCACGTAGACTAAGTGACTAGAGTCCACACATGCCTCTAACCTAGTCCCCCCCCCCCCTTGAAGATAATTTGATCAGTTTGGGCATAAACAGAGTATCAGCGTTAGGCCGATTTTTGCTTGGGCTTGTGGTTCGGTTCTCCGGTAGCCGCAAAGCGGAATCAAACCCCAAAACCACTCAGCTCTATTCAGTCGCTTCTTACTAAAGCTGTCACGATTTTTTTAATTTAAAATCGATTAATCGTCGCAAATAATCGATCATAATCGATTAACCGTCCCTAGATGACCCCCTCTCCCTCTCTCTGACGTCGATAAAAAAACGAAGTTCAGGTCAGTTGACCAACCTCCGGTAAATAACGAAGATGATCCTCTTTTAGGTACATTCAAAGCTCGAACTTCGCAACTGCCGACCGGTCTTGATTATTACACTGACGGTTCAAAAGTTCAGAACATCAAAGCTTTGATGAATGCACCTGACAGACAAATGCTTCCAACGGCTTCTTGGGGTTTAACATCGATGTTCTTAACTCTTTACCTTCAGAAACAATAGTTTTTTCATAAAATTTTCTTTTAATTATTAAACGTTTAAAGCGGGATAGAATTTCCCGATTATTCGACAACGAAAAATACTAATCAATTTCGCTGTGACCGATCAACAATCGACTAATCGATTAATCGTGACAGTCCTTTCTTACATTTCAGCTTCACAAGTGCAATACATATCGAACTTCTTTAAAGTTCTCTCCAAATAAACAGAGCGACACACGCTTGTGAATGGGTTAATTGATGCGACACGAGTGCCAGTGCAGAAGGATAAAACGAGTGGCCGCAAGCCTCGAGTTTTATCCTTCCGCGATGGCACAAGTGCCATATCGACTAACCCATTCACAAGTGTGTGTCGTTCTGTAATTATTGCACGCCTTCAAGTCTCTGAAAGCAATTATTAGAAGGACACTCAGCAATTCATTTGACAATCGTCCCCTGACAACTCGTTCCCTGAGTTCCAATGCGTTATATGTGCTAATTGGCACAGAGAACACACTGGAACTCGGGGGACGAACTATCAACAAAACGAACGCATTTTATCGCCAACCCAATTTGCGAGGAGAACCCATGTTACTTTGTTTGCCTATCGCTAGCGATTCAAATTGTAATTGCGGTGCACAATTTCTAGAAAATTCCAGTGAAATTTCGCTTCCATTTAAAAATAGTTCGTCAACGATTTTCGTTCGGCACACATGTGCGGAACGGATTTTCATTTTCTGTATGGTTTAGTGTTGCTATAGATGGGGATTTCACAGAGCAGGCCTGCCATAAATGTTAGAATGTAATAGTAGAATGAATATCGGGACTTCAGTTATCAATTACTGTAATTATCATCAGTGGCGCAGCCATGGGGAGCCTAAGAGAGCCCCCCCCCCCTCCACCCCGCCCCAATTATCACTCACCCTCCAAATAATCCTGAATTATACTATATGCATGGAGAATCATCTTAAGAAATTACAGATGCCATACCACACTCCGTGAACATTTGCATTCAGGAGCCTCAAAATGTGTCCAAATACTGCCATTTGGGGCATAATGTTGAAATTAGGAGATAAACTTCTCTTGTTGAGTTAGACATTCGGAAATTTGACTATGGAAACCATTTCGTTAATGAGTCCCGAATGTTAACGAGCCCCGAAGGGCTCGTTAACATTCGGGGCTCATTATGGTTTTAACAGTCAAATTCCCGAATGTCTAACGAAACAAGAGACGTCAGCTTCAGATTCAGATTCTTTATTCACCGCACATATACATGTAAAATAGTTACAAATAAACATATTGCAGAAATGTAATAAGTGGCATACCATGGGAAGTGGCATAGCCAGATTGTCTGTCTACCTGCCACCCCCTGGAACATGGAGTGATTGCAAACAGATTGTGACTAAACGAATAAACTTAGAACCAGTTATATGACACATGATGGAGAATGGCGATCGAATCATTTCTCTTCATTTACGCCAACGGAAAGTTGGTGCTTCAAGGCTGGCAAGAAGCAACCTGCTTATAGGACTCTCTCCACTACTCCTCATAACATCTGGGAGCGGTAACAAGTTCCAGCGTGAAGTTCGTATCGTACAGACTGCGACAGAGAGGTAGGTCATTATATGTTTGGGCGTAGATTATACGTTAGCTGCATCATCATCATAGGATGACGAATGTGATGAATTACTTGTTAAGATTATTGTTTGCAAGTTATTAATTGTGTACATATAGTATTTTACATAGCACAACTGGGAAGAGGAAGCGCAATAGGTTGCACAAGACGAGGATTCCAAATGAAGACACAGAGCATGACTTTGACAATTTCCAAGTTTATGAAGTGCAATCAGGGCAGTAGGGTTTATTGCATTTTACATAACTGGAATATGGAATGTGGAAGTTAACTTGTTCTTAAGCATGCTTCTGTCGCTAATATTACGAGTTGTGTCGTCCAGAGCATTCCATAGTTTCGGGAAGGTGTATAAAGGACGTTTATACAGAGTTTGGGTTCCTGTTTTTTCTCTGCATAGGAGGCCAGACTGTCTGGTTGTCCTACCAGATGGATTGTCAATAATTTTAAATATATCATTGAAAGAAACCGGTAAACTGTCGTCAACCTTAAGTATTTGATTTTCTTTAAACAGGGGATCAGTATGAGAGTTGTACTTTTTGTTATTAATTATTCGTAATGATCGCTTTTGCACGACAGCTAGTTTTTTGATAGCTCTTGAGTTGCCCCATGCCTGGATTCCGTATACCAAATGGCTATGTATGAGGGCATAATACAATGTTTACAGAGTTCCATGAGGGAGGATAGTTTTTACTTTGTTGAGACTATAGTTTGCCCGTGCTGTTTTCGAGCATAATCGGGATATGTGAGCCCTGTAGGATAAGTGTTCATCAATGCTAATTCCTAAAAATTTCACTGATTTTACTGTTTCAGTGGCCCCAATTTGTTAATGTTTTTGGTTATTTATTTTTACCTCTTGGCAGAGATTATTGTTCCTACCTTTATTTGGATTAAGTATA
Organism: Pictodentalium vernedei; assembly: GCA_031216915.1. NCBI lineage: Eukaryota > Metazoa > Mollusca > Scaphopoda > Dentaliida > Dentaliidae > Pictodentalium > Pictodentalium vernedei. The sequence continues at coordinate 490,857,816 of CM062293.1, forward strand.
ATACACGAGGTTTTCTTAGCATTCAGCAATAGCTGGTTCACAGAGTACCATTCAAATAGTTTTTGAAACTGGTCATTGAAATACGGTGTTATGGAATTATTGTCGGAGCACGGGCTGTGTGCATCGGCAAATGATAAAAGATTGAGTGATGTTGAGTTCCTTATATCATTTACGTGGTACACCGCAACTCTGTTTGGCTAAGTCCGATTTGTGTTCTTCGTACTTAACATATTGAGACCTGGGCAAGTAACTTCTAAACCAATTGTTGGAGACACCTCGGATGCCATATTTTACCAGTTTACTTAATTGTATTTCGTGATTTATGGTGTCAAATGCCTTTGACAAATCCAGAAACAATTCTAATGTGCTGTTCTTTTCCTGTTTATTATTTTCTATTGCGATGCTTTAAAGGAGCTGAAGACCTTGATGAATAGTGCTATGTCGTTTACGGAACCCGTATTGGTGAGGGCATAATATATTAAACCTATTGAGAAAATTGGTTAGTCTCACTTCCAAGAGTTTTTCCATTACTTTTTGAATGCCGGAAGTATACTGATAGGTCTGTAATTTGTTAAGCTGTGCTCGTCACCTGCTTTAAATATGGGCATCACCTTCGCAATCTTTATCTTGTCTGGTCCTTTGCCGTTTATGTAAGAGCTGTTAATTATATGTGTTAGAGGATCCAATACTTCGTTTATCGTATGCTTAAGAAGACAGGTTGTGATATCATCGCTGTCTTTAGATAATTTTGGCTTCATTTTATTTACTACTCGGTTGACTTTTGTGGGATTTGTGGGTATTAAATAAAGATTTTTCGAAACATTTATCTCCATTGTAATTCATGTCATCTTTAGAAGTGAAACAAATTCTCTAAACTCGTTTTATTTGAAGAAAAACAATAAAAAATGTCATTTTTGATCTCGGGCTATTTGCCATGATCGAATTTACAGAAAACAACTCCGGGGTGTGTTCGATCTGTAATAAGAGTGGTTTAGCGGTGTCGATCGCACGCAGCGTGGATACAGACATGCTCTAATTGACCAGCTTCTGGCAATTAGAGCACGGAAGGGTGAATATATCTGAGATTAGAGCACGGAGCCGACCGGCTCTCAACCAATCAAATTACGGGTTCAGAAAGAAGAACGAGGTCAAATTTAACTGCTGAATTACAAGCAAAGATATCTCTTGGGAAAAATAACAACGCGAGAGGGACACCACTAACCTTTCTTCTACTGAAGACTTCAAACTTCATGATATTCTGACGGCATATAAAAGTGGTTGCAACCGCAAAAGGGGTAGATGTTCAGACTGTAATGGTAGAATGAATATCAGAAATGTAAATATCACACAGGCGTAATAACTGTTTCGTCTCTGGTGGGGAGACCGTATCTTAATAATTCTACCTCCGAGCCATTTTGTCACTACAGAATACAATGTTCATGTGTCACTAAGGCAGGTCTAATTTTTTGCAACAGCAAAGTACACTCATTGCGGTTGTAGGCGAGAGGGATAAGTATTTCTAATTTGCAGCCCAAGGCTTGTAGCCTTCCTATTTAATAAAGTGGGGAAGCACGCTAGACATTTTAGCCAACTGTGTGTGTCCATCTCCAAATGCTGGTAATCAAACGCCTATATGTTCCCATGTTTCGAGCACAATTTCTCTTCTATCCAAGAACAAATCTATCACCTCGGGAAAGCTTGAAGGTACCAGCCGTAATGCAATGAAACGATATCACATTGTTTCGAATAATTTAATTCAAACTGTGTTTATTTTGATTGTAGAAGTACAGAAATCACTAAACAATGTCTCCAAAAATCTTACTAAACACACGACAATTCACACACAAATAATATATATATATATATATATATATATATATATATATATATATATATATATATATATATATATATATATATATATATATATATATATATATATATATATACAAAAACGATCTTCTGAAAAATATCTTCTGCAGAACGGTTTTTAAAATTCTAACCGTTTAGTCTAATAGCTCATATTTTACTAAAATTCCTGAAAAATAATTATTATTATTTATTTATTATTTATTGGTGTTTAACCCTTTGAGACTTTAATTATCCTGGCGTTCAAACGTCACTGGGAATTCAGTTTTTTCAACTTTTTTAGCTCACTTGACTGAAGGTCAGGGTGAGCTTTAGTGATCACTCTTCGTCCGCCGTCCGTCCGTCCGTCCGTCTGTCGTCCGTGAACATGGTGTTTGCGACTTCTTCAAAACCGCTTAACCGATTTAGTGAAATTTGAGATGCTTGTTTGTTATGACATCGCATTTTGATTTTGTTCAAATCAAGTTGCCCCGCCCCTAGGTAGGGCCACGCCCAAAAAGTGTGCCTAAATTTTAAAAAATCTTCTCATGCAACAGCAGTAGCAGAGACTTGATATTTGGTGTGTAGCTTCCTTTTGAGGTGTAGACTCAGATTTGTTCAAGAGAAGTTCGAGGGGCTATATTTGCCTTCGTTATGGGAGGGGGCAAGAATTTTGGCCCCACCGAGAGGCTGATTTGAACCAAATTTACTATGAGGGTTTATTGGGAGATAAGTACTTAATGTATGCCAAACAGATTTTCACGTCGCCCCATGTGAACCGCAGGAGCTCAAATTAGAAAAAAATTTAAATGCCCATATCTCCAAAACTACGCGGTACTGAGAATTTTGATTTGGTGTGAAGCTTCCATAGGACCAGCAGAAATGAATGGTCCAAAAAAATTGACATCGGTTTTAACATAGGGTACTTTCCCGGGACTTTTGAAAAAGTGCTGAGTCATCATTTTCTAACACTGTGGGTAATAGGAAAAAACGTTAAAGAATCTTCTTCTCCCAAACCACTGCTCCAAAGCCTTTCATGTTTCACATGTAACATCTTTGGAAGATTATATTCACACATTTCTTCAAAGCAATTCTCTGGGTTCACATTTGTGCTCTCTGTGGGAGCCCAAATATTCAAATTAGTGCAATATGCGGAATATTTTTAAAAAATCTTCTTCAGATCCACCAACCAGAATCTTTTGATATTTGGTATGCAGCATCCTGGAGTGGGGGTGGGGGGGGGGGTCCAAGTCCCTGGGTTCATATTAGGGCTCCCTGTGGGAAAGTACAAATAACAAGATATTTTTCACATTAGTGATTAACTGGTTGAGGGCTAGATTATTTTGTGTGGTCTGAATTTGTCATTTACAACTTGTTTTATTACAAATTATTGAATTATAAACAAAATATTATTTGTTTTTGACTGAATATGAAATATAAGCAAAGAAAGTGTTGGCTTTTGCTCTGGTATCCTCAATTTTTGAAAGCCCTGATAGTGGCTTCTAGCACTCAACCAGTTAAGAAGTCTTGACAACAGGATTATATTAGTATTTTAGGCTGCGTTAACATTTGGCTCAACAGTTGTCACTGAGCACTATTCCGGAGAAAATAGAAATTGAGGTTAAAACTTTAAAAAATCGAAAAATAATAATCAAACAAATAACCACAACGTATCAACGCGCTGTTTGATTTCGTACGTCATAAAACGTACAAAGGTATCAAAGGTTTAGGGTCATATATTTCTGCAAAATGGCTGACCATGACTACTCCTGAAAAATATTACGCGCTGGTAATTTCGTTTCGTAGAATATATTACGCACCAAAATAGTTAGCATGGTATTGTAACGTACGCATAACCAGGCACGTAACCAGAGTCTGTTTTTTTTTTGGCGGGGGGGGGGGGGGTGCACCCAAAACATAAATAATTCTTCACACTTTACAACATTCATAACTTTACGACACTTGCAAACAAAATTCTTGAATATATAATTGTTTTCATTTTTTGTCTCAAAAACATAGGTTATGACCCCTCATTGGAACGAGCTCGTCGAGCTCGTTCCAAAGAGGGGTCATAACCTATGTTTTTGAGCCAAAAACTGGAAAAAATTAATTCTGCAGCAAAACTGTTAAAAGTAAATTTGGCCCGTGATAAGACGACGAAGCACAAGAAATGGAAATGAAATTATGTAATAATTTAATCCAACAGATAGGGCGATGAAATTTAATTATTACTGAAACTTACCCCCCAAAAACACGAAAAAGATTCACTCAGTGTGTGCACAATAAAACTCTATCGAACAATCCAATTTGGGAAGTGAGTGTGAAAGTCACTTGTCACATGTTGTCTGCGATGTGAGCTCTTCGCACGATGAAAAAAGAGGTGATGATTATACCTGTCTCTCCTCTGAATGCAACCCTTTGAACCCTAGTGATATCTTCCATATCAGTCCAATGGCAGCAACGGGAAGAGTCCATATTCATTATTTGGGGGGAAGACAAATTAATATTTTCAACGTGCAGCCTTGGGGCGGCACGTTGAAAATGTTAATTGGTCTATATCACATCTTCACTCAAAAGTCAGCCTACTTAATGAAATTATGAAGTATCATGTTACAAGGCCGAAAAAGCGGCCTTTGGGGTTCAAAGAGTTGAATGCAAACAGACAAAAAATATGGAACTTTAATTTTTATTTCGCGCTTGTAGAATTGTTGCATCGGAAGCCTACGTACGTCAAATGACGTCACGCGAGCCTCGTTTGAGGTAGGAAGAATACTGATTTGGAGTAGATGAGACTATCGTTTCACATCGAACCCGAATTAATGGGCAAACTAAGGCAGTATTGTGGGGTTATTTGTTGTAGTCATGTAATAAAAGCATTATTTATTTATTTATTTACTGGTGTTTGAGGTCACATATTTATGCACAATCGCTAATCATGACCGTGACAGTTTTACGGGTGGAGGAAGCCGGAGTACCCGGAGAGAACCACCGAGCAACGGCGAGCAACTGTCAGCTCCCCAACATACTAACTCCACTCAAGAAGGGTTAGCATTGGTTGAAGACAAGTGCACCATCGACGTGCAGTATTCCTTAGTACACAGCGCCGCCGTGCCCCCACGCGGACAATGGAGATGAAGTGTCTTGCCCAAGGACACAACGCGGCAGCCGCAGGTGGGATTCGAACCGAGGACCTCTCGGCTTGTAGCCTGCACCTCTATCTACTGAGCCACCGCGCTCCCAATAAAAGCGTTCATTCCACGATTGTCGTATGTATTCAACTTTATCTGATAACCATAGAGTATAACAACCGTTGTATATACTTGAAGTATATACAACGGGTGTTGTATATAATTATAATTTATGCGAACGACCTCTGACCTCTTTCAATTCCATTTTCATTCATTCATTCATGAAACATCGTTATATCACAGGGCAGGTTTTAATTGTACGCTTATTGCACTTTGTCAAAATCCTCTGATGGTGTCATTTCTTATTTATTTTGCTTCAATAAAGGCAACCTAAAATTTTGCTTCAAAACATTGTAGAAATTACTTGAATGTTAATAGTAATTAGTATGCGGCGACTGCGAACTATTTATAGTCACGGCCTCGATCAAAAGTACTCGCGGAACTGCGCTAATTAAAAGTTCGTCTGCTCTACCTGACAAAAAAACACTTCGTAAAAATTGTAAACAAACGCAAAATTATTTGTTATATTGGGACTACAGCATAAAACACGGAAGAAAACTGGAACTATGTCAAAAAAAGAATAACTCTACTGAAACACCGTTTTGTTACTGTTAATAAAATAGTTGAAATTTATTTTGTTCCAGCGCAGTTACATGATTCAAGAAGTACAATCGCACTTTACAATCGCCGTCATCGATTTTGTAATGTAAGGGACACAACTCTATGCGTATTGTCCTATTTCTTTTGTCTCGTAGACTGGTTTTCTTTGGAGGCCCGTGGGAAGCATATATAAGTCGGGTAGACGCACGAGACGGGTGTCTGTTTGTTATCAGATAAAAACAATAAACATATAGTGTGTTTTTATATCTGTGTTATACAACTCGTTGAAATATGGTTTATTTTTTCTCGGCGAAGCCTCGAAAAAATAAACCATATTTCAACTCGTTGTATAACACAGATATAAAAACACACTATACGTTTATTGTCTATTTATTCGATACAATACAAATATTGGAAAATGTGCTATATACACCCCGCGCGTAGAAACCGGCCTCCGTGTAAGAATTTCATATAAAAACAAAATGGTGACAAGCAAGAATGTAAACTGCCTAGTGTGGAACCTATGATTGTTGGCAATCGGATGACAACGGCAACGGCTCCTGGGACATTTGTTTAACCGATTGTTGCCAAGCATTCTGTGATGATTCAAAAACCGCTATTTATTATCTTCTGCAATTACATGTATTCAATTATTAATGTAAAATGATGTCAATGCTACCATTCAATAAAGTTGACAAACCACCACAATGTGTATTCATAATCTCTCTAGATGCCCTTTAACGGGATATACAAGTTAAGGGGACGTCCAACCTAACTTTGGTCAAGTTTCATGTAATTTTCTTCCAAGTCTAAAAAAAGTCCCAAAATGAATAACCCCAATAAATTATATACCAAAATGCTTGGAATGAAACATAGAACATGTGGAAACTGAAATTTGCCATGGAACTGCTGCCATGTGTAAATAGCACCACCTGAAAGTCTGCTATGGCATAAGTAAGAGAACACAATTTTTACAATAAAATACCTCAAAATAAAATAACAGCTGTATTCTATAAACATTGAAGTACATACTCGAAGAAATCTTTTCCTAATTCATGAAAGTAATAAAGATTGAGACCAAATGTCATAAGTGGAGTGCTCACTGATTGAAGGCAGACATTTTCTTTTGTTTATGTTTTGATTTGGGGAGTTCAACAAAGGTCAACTTGAAGGAGTCCAGCAGAAGAAGTATGGAAGGACAAAAGAGTGTCTCCCAATATAAATATGTATGTATCACTGTGGTGGTTTGGAAAGAAACAATGATATTCCCCTATGTAGAATGCACTGCAAAGTCATACATTGTAGTTGAATAAATAGATTTACAAACCCCTTGCACTGTAACCCCTTTTATCCCATGCATCAATTTGATAGTGATTAAATTGTTAAATTTGTCGGGTTTATCATTAAGTATAATAGCTTTGTTTACTCTTGGACACCAATACACTCATGATATCTGTTGGAGAAGAAATAAGGGTAACTGTAACCTGTCACTGCAATAAACCATCTAATGTACTTAAAAGTACATTGTTATTCAAAATACATCAAATCAACCTTACATAACCATTATTGCATGTACTTTCCCCAAGGAGGCTTATTGGCATATTGAGATCAGAAGGGCACATCCAGAGGGTCTCACATATTTTTTTCAAGAACGCAGTACACAAAGCAATCCCTAAAAGGTGACAAGTGAGCTCCATTTGACACAAAAAATTTCCCGGACGGGGGTGGGGGGGTGGGGGGGGGGCTCTCTTCCTTGTATGACGCTACCCCCGGCACTCAAGGCATATGCCTTTTTTCTCAAAGTTTAGCTCTTTTTTCTTTTTGAATATCCTGGCCACACATATTCCAAACACTATCAGACAGGTAACCCTCCAAATAAGTGTATCTGCAAAAATCATGCTACTTTGCAAAACATTCTTTTTAGACTTTTAGTTCTGGACCTTTCATGCTTCTTACTTCAAACTATAACACTTAATTTATCGATTAATGGGTGAATAGAAAAGTCCTGCCATAATCAACATTTTGAGTTCCATAAGCCTTCAAAACAGCTCCGATAAAAGTGTCAAACATCAGATTTGTAGCTTTATACAGAATATTCATTAGGTTATTGCTTGATAAGTAATAGGAACAAAATCTTCACCAGAAAATTATGTAGCAATACAATTGAGGGTATTAGCTGGCACTTTGTAACAAATTGTAACAAATCAACTAGTTATAAACAACATTTTCTAACTCAAAAGAGTGAAAAAGTACCACAACTCTGAAAAAATGTGGGAAGAAACACATGCTACAGCAGCTACACAGGCATTGTTTCCCCATGATGCTTGATCACAACACCAAATATCCTTCAAATTGGAGTAGCAATGGTTGAGATACAAGGGAGAATGTTGGTACATGTAATGATGAATGGGCAAGACTAAGATTAAGAGGACAGGGGTCACCACTGCACGTTCCTAGATGCACCTTTGATTTTTCAACTTCCAGGTCTGGGGCATAATAATCGCAACACTGAACACACCCACCTGATCAATTCATAATTTCAGTAAAATAAAAGGAATTATCAGTTTTAATTAATTAATAGATAATGGGAAATATTTGGCTTCCTTCGCCTTCTAGTACCACAACAATATCAGTTTGATGCCGACAAACGAAACTGAACGCATGTGGTCTGGTTAAAAAGTAACTCGGCATGAATAATGAAGAAATTGCGAATATTTCGTGTATTTCATTTGTTTAAAAGCCAATTGCAGCTAATATTGACCGTGCATTCGATAATTCGTTTCGGTTTTGACCACAGGGCCACGCTGACACTCAGTGGCAGCGGTTATGTTTATTGTGATATGCAAATTGGGGGATGGTTTCCGGTGAAGGAGTTTTGTCACATTTGTCAGTGTAAAATGATGACTAAAGACACTGATCGACGCTTGTGTTAGTATGGTTGGTTGCAAGAAAAAACTGAATTCTCAGCATCGTCCAAGCGCACCTTATTTAAAAGCGCGAATGCATCATTTTCAACCCATCTTCAATTGGTCCTTTGCAGACATCAAAGACAGCCGCGACGAATTCCATGGTTACTAGGAAGTAAATAACTTCGCAACAACAGGGGGAAATTAACACGCTCAATATAGTTCTAGGTCACTTGGAATATACTTCGTGAAAAGTGATTTCCGAAGCATTCTGCTTACTTTGTTATGAATATTGCCTTATTTTATGTGTATTGTCCCGATTTTATACACTCGGTTATTTTTCTTACAAGTGGTTCATGTTGTCTTTCTAGTGCGCAATAATTCAGATTTTTTGTCAACAGAAAAGTTCAGACGGCCTGTAAACACGAGAGGGAATTTCGAACCATATTTTGCAGTTATGACATTAACAGCTCAAGTATTTGCTGTCACCTGTTTGCAAATCCGCTCATACTTTGTCTTGAACAAATAAAGGGCGTGATCACGTCCTTGAATTCTTACGATTTCCCAAATTGAGTATTTCTGCAAGAACCACATCGTAATCACATGACCGGAATAAACATCATTGAAACATGGCCACATCCGGAACATCCAAAATTTGTGTTGGTGTTATTACATTCAAACATCAAAACCCACCAGAGTGTGTGTCAAAAAAATGCTTTCTCCGAGTCTGTAGTATGTTATCAATATATTGAGGACAAGGCTTTCGAATTACCAATTATTTTGTGGTTTTACCGGTTCGTTACTTATGCCATTGGCAAATTAATCTTCTTCAAAATCATAAAATTCACATTTTTTCCTGAAAAAAATTATATGTACCTTTTCTATGCACTTTACTCATTATTTTGATATATAATTTGCCTTTCCTTACTTCTCTTATCTGTTTCTGAGGCATTGGGAAAAATGTCAAAAAATTGACCAAAGTTAGGTTGGACGACGCCTTAAACAACACGTAAAGCTTACAACTGTGCGTATTTGCGGCAAACGCTAGTTCATACCGGAACAGTGATGGTTGCACTCCATTGACACGGGTTGCAGTAAAAATTACCAGTTGTGCCACGTTTACCGCATAAGTGTGCGCGACTGGTAATTTTGCTGGACCTGAGTCAGCGGAGTTTAACTCTGTGAAATATGTTCAGTTCAATCTAGTTCTTTCGAGTCTCGACTAATCGAGCAGTGAACGGACTGTAAACACTGCAAAATATGTTCAATTTAATGTAGTTCTTTGCGAGCCTCGATTTGTCCATTTATTTATTGATGTTTAAGGTCACATATTTATGCACAATGGCTAATCATGACAGTGACAGTTTTATGGGTGGAGGAAGCCGGAGTACCCGGAGAGAACCACCGAGCAACGACGAGCAGCTGCCAGCTCCCCAACATCGTAACTCGCGTTAGATTGGTTGGAGACATGCGCATCATCGACGTGCAGTACGCCTTAGTACACGGCGTCATCGTGCCCCCACGCGGGCAATGGAGATGAAGTGTCTTGCCCAAGGACACAACGCGGTTGCCGCAGGTGGGATTCGAAGATTTGTCCATTAGTGCACGGTATTACAATTGGCCGATTGTGAGCTTAAATAACCAGTAATCGGTAAGCGGCTATTTTTGTTAATCGGTTGAACACTATAACAGACCGCCGAATCAGATATTTTTCTTTAAAAATATCGGTCGCCTTCTCTAAATTCAATTTGAAATAGAGAACACAGGTCGGGTAGAGTGCGGGGTGCACGATTCAACAACCCTTGTCGTTCTATTTGTTCTACTGAAGGTTCAAATTAGAAACAACACATCACATCTTTTATGAATTTTATTTTTTTAGCAACTTACGCGTTATTTGTTTGTATTTTTTTCATCATAACACATCCCCTGGGTTTGAAATTTATCTTTTCTGGAAAATCAGATACATGTACAATACCGTCGTCGTGGAAAGGTCAAAATCCACGCGTGGGCAATATTTCGCGCATGCGTTCGCAGTGAATCTCCGCACATAAAACAACTGAATCGCCCTCAACTTTTCAATGAATGAAGCATCGGGTACGACCCGGCGCTTCTTTCATTGAATATTTACTGAAAACTACTGATTATTGAGTGAGAAAAGCACTGCACACGGGTGGAATTTGACTATTCCACGTTGACTGTACTGTATTGTCAACTTGCTCTGCCAAATTGTCTATCACTGAGTGATAAGATAATTTATTATACGCTAAACGATAGATTATCTAATAAATTGCGGAAGGATAGAAATCGTATCCACCACTGCGAAGATGCAGAAATTTTCACTTTCACGGTATCATTTAAAATGGTGGCTTTCAAAGGATCAATTCAAGGTGAATACGAGTCAAAATATCACTGGAAATGATCAATTTGTTCTAAAAACGTATAGTAAAAAGTAAATGTAGTGTTTTCGAGTGAATACCGAGCATTTCCAGTAATAATTCAACACGTATTCACCTTGAATTGATGCATGAAACCTCCTAGTCCAAACATGGCCTGAAAGTCCGTAATATAAGGTTTTGGTTTGGTACGTCCTTTCAAAGGACGTACCAAACCAAAACCTTAAATTACGGACTTTCAGGTCCTGTTTGGACTAGAAACCCGCCAGCTGAATCAGATCGCAAGTCGCTATTTGTTTCGATTATCGATCAAATCAGAAACTTCTGTGTATCAGTGATTCAATGCGCTTTTTACTTTCATGCATCAATTCAAGGTTGAAATGAGTGGAATTATCAGAATGTTATAAAAAGCGGATAATAAAAAGAAAATCTAGTGTTTTTGAGTGGATACCGAAAATTATCTCTCTTGTGACCGAGACAAATGGTTATTTTCGCTCGCGCAAACGCAAGTGCTCGCGAAAAATAAACATTTGTCTCGGTCACTCATGAGATAATTTTCGGTATCCACTCAAAACCACTAGATATCCTCTATTTGTCAACATAATTATCCCCTTTCAAATGGAATGGGTTTTTTTTTCTTATTTTTTAGCATATGCAAAATGTTGTCTAAAGGTTTGAACGCTCTGAAAATTGTCGTCAAAAAAACAGAACCATTCCACAAACTTCATCTGCAGAGATCAATTTCTCAAATCGACAGTTCAAGACGAAGATCCGCCCCATTCCAAAATAAAAATGGGACAGGAAATGCAGTCAATGGATTTCAAACATGTTACAGAACATTCTCCTCTCACGTGCGTAAAGACATATTGAGCGATAACATTTTATCGAGCGGACGTACGCCAATCGAACTCAAAGAACAGTCTTACGTGGAATTTATGTTTCCGTGGCTTGACCGTCATTCATCACGCATTGCTCTGGTAAGTCATCCATTGATATTGTCATACAGTTAAAACTAGAAGCCCTTCATGAAATGCGCCAAAATAGCACGTCGATCTGCGCGTTAATCTATGCGTTATGGCCATAGTGAGGCCATCGCATTCTGTACATATGGTCTGTGCACAAGAAATGCAACCCGGGGGTCTATTGGCAGAAACATTGCCTGTGTTTGCTATGAGTAACCAGGAGAACCTGCCGTGCTTTGGATGCCATTCGATATGGCAATTGCGCGCAATTCCAATGCGCAATTAAGCCTAGATAAGCGCACAGCGCGCAATTCCTATGCGTAATTAAGCCTAGATAAGGACTTCTAGTTTTAAGGAGGATTTACAAGGTACTGAGCTCTTGGACTGAATGTAGTAAATTCTATGAGTGGCCGTCCATGTCGTCTACAGCTCAGTGCGTGGAATGTGTGCTTGTCTAGCACTCAACTATCTCTGAAATCATTCACTAGATGTCACATTGCAATGCCTCAACTGTCTTTGTGATGAAAATATAAATATATTTCTTCATATATCTCACTTTTATCGAATATCCCCTACTTTGTTGAATAGTATATTACTGCGTTCGTGGAAATACTGCCTACCCGTGTAGAGTGACGAGTCCACGGCGGCCGCACTGTAGTTGGAATATTAGTCAGTCGGGACTTGAGACATCACAGATTCACAATCGGGACAAGTTTTGTTCTCACGGCCACTATCACCTTGATCAGTCCCCTTCTCGAGGCCCCTGGACACACTACCGTGATCACGAAAGTGGCATTTTTGCAGATCGAATCACGAAACGCTTCAGGGATTCTTCTGCTCTCTTTGGAGTTGGATCCGGAGTCCATGCAGTTGGGAAAAATCACGTCATGGAGGCTCAATTGGGAATTTGTTTGGGAGAAGAAACATAGCTAGAATAATAAATGTTACCTTCATATTAAACAGAGAGCATTAATACAGAATCTACTACATGTATTCCACATATGGTAATTTTTTATAATTTAATCATTTGCCCCGCCTCTGCGTTTGATTGGTTGAAAGCATACAGCGTGAAAGTCGTAAAAATCATATAAACCAAATCACGTCATGATTTGGAATGTCGCTACACGTTCGCACATCCGATCCAACTTTGAAGATTCTGGAATCCCCGCCCACTCAATCCAGTTGCCACCGTGAGGGCGTGACGGCAAACTGATAGATGGATAACAAGCTTGTAAACAAAGATCAATGATCGATTTTTCATCGCCTCCAGTCAGCGAGAATATAATGATAATTTCTCGGGAGCAATTGAATTTAATAAAATATACCAAAGTGGGAGACGAATAAAAGATCATACACCCAAACATGATTTGGGGGGAACTTAAAAAAATGCTTTTAATGATATTGTTACGTGACTTGCTAAATATCTGTCGTCTGCGATCGAAAATCAAAACAACAAACAATTTGACAATGATTGACGTGACCTGTTTGTGGCACACTTTCCTGAGTTTGACTGTTGTCTTTTGCGAAAATTATTTAAGTGTTTCGTTCACGTACACATAGTTTTTATATTTTAATATTACAGCCGGATTAAATTATAAGAAATAACTGTTGTTTTCCTTCGGTTTATGCGATATAAACCGAACATTTTCAGCACCATCTTAATCATAACTCGCTACGCGAGTAAGGAAGCTTGTGCTGTAAATTTTCGGTTTATATCGCATAAACCGAAAGAAAACATCATTTATTTCTTAAATAACAAACCATCGCATGATATAATAATTAGTCTCTGTAAGGACTAAAAAGCTAAAAAAATGTTTCTCAAGCCCTCCCGCATGATCCTTTTGGTTGCCACGTGCTCTCTTTTTACAACCAATGCAAACTTTAAAAAATAAACATTAAATGGTTTATGTCTGATATTTTAATAAAATTAATAAATTTGTCTCTTGAGTACAACAAGGCTTTGCAATGCTTTAGCATTGCAAAGCCTTCTTGCACTCAAGAGACGAAAGAAATATACACCACCACCTCTACTATTCTGTAGATTATGAGGCCTAAAACATAAAACAAGTCAAGAGCATACGCTTTGGATGGCAAATAAATAATAACAAAAAGAAAAATAACATAAAAAACCTCCCGCCCGCAATCAATTTTAAAAACAAATGGCCTGAGAAACAGAAGATTTACTTTGTGGGGCCTAATCTTTATTAAATAAATTGTTCTTATACTGTTAAATGATGAAGATATTTATGCATTTTGCTACACTTCGATAGTCTTTATTCTGTGGCTTTGCAGTTGTTTCTAAATAAGTCTTGGCTGCAAAGACAGCCAGCCAAAAGTTGCCTTGTTCTTGGGATGCAACTTGCAAATGTATCTCCATTATAAGCACTTCAAGAGTTAACAAAGAATTAAATTTTTATTTGAATGAGAACTGAGATTGGGAAATCTTGGTTGAAATGGGAAAAATCGTGCCAAAATGCCATTGGGAAAGGGTCCCATATTCGGCCCCTGTAAACACCCAAAACAATCCATGCATTGCAAAACATTGGTGGAAATTGAACGCATATATTGAAAATCAGTATCCAATGAAGAAAAAGAAATGAAACAACCACCTCAGAATCTGTTCTGACGGCTGATATTTTTTTAGAGCTGTGCGGAGAAAAGCAGTCATGACGAAGTCGAAATTTTCTGTCCACGTTTGCGTGATCACAGTATTTATTTATTTATCCATTTATTTATTGGTGTTTAAGGTCACATGTTTCGGCACAGTGGCTAATCGTGGCCACAACATGGAGATAAAGTCAAGTGTATATAGTCAATCGTTGATACCCATGCAGGGACCGATCAGGACTATTTAAAATACGCTCTAGCCTCGGAGCCTATTTTTTCAGTTCATGCGCCAGATTTCAATTTATGGATTCACACTGCTGTTTGTAACACACACTGAAAGTATGTAATAGCTCTCATCATTTTCATTTAGTACACTATAGCAAACATTAATCATCACTGTCGTTTCTGATCAAGTCTTGGCTGCCTATTTAGGCAGCCAAGACTTGATCAGAAACCACAGTGAAGATTAATGCTTGGTAATTAAGACTTGAAGTATTAACTTAAGCACTCTACAACAGTGATAATCATATTTTTTATACATGTAAGACAGTAAGAGTGTCTCTCTCGATTATCCATCGAAAGAATATCAAAATATGATCTGAGAAGTTACGCGCCAACTGAGAAGCCTATTTCTGAGATTAAAGAGCCAGGTCCTGATGTTTCAGAACCAAATACGCACTGGCGCATGCCCAGGTCGGTCCCTGCCCATGTTGCCCATTTTAGATGACTTCCACCCAAATCATTGGTGGGTGGGTTCTAGTTTACCAGTAACACAGAACTGGTTTACCATAGTAAACTAGCACTGCTTCATTGCTCAGGGTTCCAGCGGTGGTTATAATCACAGTGTAATAGATACAAAATTATGGACAACAACGCAAGGCAGATATGAGTTTCTGTTGGCAGAGGAGGAGTGATTATACTGACCACTTCTCCAACACAAATATAGGAAGGGCTGTATCATCTCTCCCCCACCTCTCACTCCCACACAAATAAATATCTAAGGGGGCGGGGCCCGTCATTTCAGCAACCATCGACGATTTACTGCGGATCTTTCTGAGAACATTCAGAATTTTATTCCTGAAGAATCGCATTCTCCTTGCTTTTTCCCAGCGA
Organism: Pictodentalium vernedei; assembly: GCA_031216915.1. Taxonomy (NCBI): domain Eukaryota; kingdom Metazoa; phylum Mollusca; class Scaphopoda; order Dentaliida; family Dentaliidae; genus Pictodentalium; species Pictodentalium vernedei. The sequence goes on from CM062293.1 coordinate 490,873,433, forward strand.
ATTTCATTACTCTGATACCCGGATGATCAGGTCTATTCACTATCTCTCCACGGACATGTCGTAGTGGTGAGACATGGGTGAGATACAAACCAAAACAAACTCGCGTGCAACTAACCAAATATTTCGCTTTGTGCATATATTTATACATATTATGGATCTATATAATATATATTATTTTATAGAATGGAAATCGAGTAACTTACCGATAACTAAAATGGTTTTAATCCTTTGAACCCCTGCGGCCGCTTTTCCGGCCAGGAACATGATACATCATAATGTCATTAAATAGGATGGCTGTTCAGTAAATGTGTGGGGTAGACCCGTTAATATTGTCAACGTGCAGCCCCAAGGCTGCAACCACAGCTAAAGAATATGGACTCTTGTAATTGCCGCCATTGAACTGGCATGGAAGATACCACTAGAGTTCAAAGGATTAATGCAGCTGGCAAGACGGAGCAGTGGTCGCTGTGTTGAACACAGCGAACACTCCCCGTCTTGCTGGCTGCACAGTGTGTTCGCTATTCGTCAAGATCAAGTAATTCAGCAATTGTGGGGGAACGACGTTCCGCTTCAGTAAAAACGCAGAGGGGACAGCGTTCCCACAGGAAAGCATCACTGACTAGGGCTTTTGAATATACAAAACGTCATGCTATTTTAATTATCTTTTCATGGCATATAAATATATTCTAGCAGTATGTTTGTAAATATTCCCATTCCTTTTGATAAATAGACCGATGGAATCACAGGCAAGAATGTTACATACAAAGAACTTAAAGAACAGGTTATACGATGCTCAAGTGGCTTGAAGAGGCTTGGCTACAGCAAAGGGGATAACATAGCTATTATAAGCCCCAATAATTTAGACTACGTCACATTGGTTGTTGCTGCATCTGCTTGTGGAATACCATTTACACCGCTAAACCCACTCAGCCCTCCACGTAAGTATTAAGTATTTATAATTACATTGTTAATGTAGTTATACGTTTTGGGTCCAAATACTCAATTCCCATTGGTCAGCTGGGTGAAAACGTCATGACCAAATGTAATTCATTTTCCAATGAATACATTTGGTCGAACTTTGACCCGCATTTACGGTAGAGCGCAGTTCACAGAATGTAATTCGGGCGGTGTTTGGGTGGGTTTTTAACTTTTAGCGCCTCTCGCAGTGATCAACTCCGCTACTGTTTCTTTGCTGACAATTCCCAACTTTTGCATAAAGCCCTTTACTAAAATACTCGTTTCCATTTCTAAAGTTGAGAAAATTAAAGCTTATTTGTCTTTGGGATATCATTTAGACGGAAAAAAGGCCTGCGCTAGTTCTTGATTCCAACGACTGAAAGCCGTATGATTTTCAACAACGGCGAATGACGATTCGCGGGTGAAAAAGGTAGTTTAAACAGTTACGGAATGTAATTATAAGAATTGAATGCAATTTTTATAATCTTTATTGGAGTATGAACGTGTGGGAATGGGTACAAATTGTATGAACACGTTCATACTCCAATAAAGATTATAAATATTGCATTCAATACGTAAATAACGTATCTTTGTGTGTGTAAAACTTATTTTACATCTAAGGCATTTCACAGATAAATAAAAGAACAACACACGCGTGTGAATGGGTTAGTCGATATGGCATCCACACAGGCGTGTCGTTATGTGTTTATTACACTCCTTTCCGTGTATAAAAACAATTATCAGAAGGACACACAGCAATTCATTTAACAACTGTCAACAAAAAGAACACATTTTATCGCCAACCAAATTTGCGAGGGGAACCCGTGTTACTATTACGTCCCCTTACTTCCAAAGTGTTATATGTGCCTACTGGCACATATAACACATTGGAACTCAGGGGACGATTGTTTGCTATCGCTAGCGATTCAAATTGTAATTGCGGTGCAAGATTTTTAGAAAATTTCTGTGAACTTTCGCTTTTATTTAAAAATGGTCCGTCAACGATTTCCATTCCGCACAAATGTGCGGAACGGATTTTCATTTTCCGCATGGTTTAGTGTTGCTGTAGACGGAGATTTCATAGAACAGGCGTGTAATAAAAAATCTTTTGAAGGCACTCGTTTGGCGGATAAGTGCATTACAAAAATAACTCCCAGTCCCAGACTCAAAAATACACTCACCCCAAATTTATGCGATATGTTTGTTTTTATTGGGGTTTAACGACACTTTCAACAGCCCCCGTCACATCGTGGTGGACAGTTATACGGGCTGAGGTAGCCGGAGTGCCCAGAGAGAGCCACCAAGCAGTGGCTCTCCAACTTACTAACGCTGGACAAGCAGATCTAGTAGCAGTTGAAGGCAAGTGTACCATCGGCGTGCAATAGTCTTGGTACACAGCGCCAGCATACAACTACGTGGGCAATCGGGATTAAAGGCTGTGCTAAATGACACAATACAGTCACCGCTGGTCAGGGTCGAATCATCCAACTTTCTGTTTAAAGTCCAATGCTGTAACCACTGGACCACCGCACACCTAAATTTAACCCTTTACCCAACGTAACGGCCAAAACCGGCCGGCGCTATTCTAAAAAATTGCCAATTAATTGTCATTATTTTTTCATTTTTTGTCTCAAAAACATAGGTTATGACCCCTCGTTGGAACGAGCTCGTCGAGCTCGTTCCAACGAGGGGTCATAACCTATGTTTTTGAGACAAAAAATGAAAAAAATTAGTTCTTCAAGAATTTTTTTGAAAGTGTCGTCTGCTTTTCATGTTAGGTAAAGGGTTAAGCTATAAATTTGGTTACTAAGTAAGTAAAACTGTTGTCATGGTATTTGTTATCACACACACACAAAATATTCACCAGGAAGACAGCACAGCCAGATTGGCAATCTTTCTACTCACCCCATCAATATAAACATATAGAAATGTGTGTCACGTTATGTCAGGCATGTAGCCAGGCTTCTATATTAGAGGTGATTAAGTCGGTTTGGTGATGGGGGCAAATGTGAAATTCAAAATGTCGATGGGTCGGCGGGTGGTGTCGGAGGCCTTCCTCAGTCATAACTAGAACCCCCTGCTCATTCCTCCTCCTATCACTTCAGGAAAGTGGAAGGTAGGGGAACGATAGGTAAGTCCTAGTTACAACTAGGCCTCCCCGAGAAAAAGGACAATATTCAGAATATCGTAGGCATTTGTAGCGTGTGTAGCCCTATATTGGAGGCTAATTTGGGGCGCTATTTAATGTAAAATTTGAATTGTGTCAATGGGTTTTTTTTTTTGGAGGGGCCAGCGATATTTTAGGTGGACCAAGGCCCTCCCAATCTCCCACTGGCTATGACACTGTGTTCTGGCACCAATTGTCTCAGAATTGATGATGTAAGACTTATATTAAATCTTCGTTCTCAAAGTCTGTACTTTCCTAAATATAATAAGAATACAGACATGTTTAGGGCACGTGACAATCGTTAGTTATTCCCAGTTCCTCATTCGACATTCGTTATCAACCAATCAAATAGGAATCGATTCACAAGGAATGTCGAATAAAGAACTGGGAATAAGTAACGCAAAAGTTAACCCTTTGAACCCGATAGGCTGCTTTTCCGGCCCGTAAACTTAATACGTTATAAATCCATTAAGTAGGGTGGCTACTGAGTGAATATAGGGGCTAGATCAATTAATATTTCCAACGTACAGCCCCAGGGCTGCGCGTTGAAAATATTAATTGATCTACCCCATAAAATGACAGAACAAACAACAGCTTCTGTCAGGCAAACAATAATCCCCACAACGTTCCTAAATATATGCTGTCAGAAAAAGGTCACAAACTGTTGAAAACCCAAATAATGAAAATGGACTTTTCCAATTGCTGCCGTTGAACTGACATGGAAGGGACTACCAGTGTTCAAAGGGTTAAGTTAACCCTTTACCTAACATGAAAAGCAGACGACACTTGCAAAAATATTTCTTGAAAAACTAATTTTTTTCATTTTTTGTCTCAAAAACATAGGTTATGACCCCTCGTTGGAACGAGCTCGACGAGCTCGTTCCAACGAGGGGTCATAACCTATGTTTTTGAGACAAAAAATGAAAAAATAGTGAAAATTAATTGGCGATTTTTGAGAATAGCGCTGGCCGGTTTTGGCCGTTACGTTAGGTAAATGGTTAACTAAAGATCCGAACCAGGACTTCCCATAGCCGTTTGAACGATGCCACTTCTGAATACAACACAGATAACCCGTGACATGATTCCACATAGTAGGGCAGCCGACAAGGGCGCCGGAAACACTTCAGATCAGGAGGGGGGGGGTCAAACCCCGGGAAAAGGGCATTTATTCGCATTATCAGCAGCGATGGTGTGGCTTACATATTTACTTACATGAACGTGTTTGAAATTTGAATCAGGGTGATCATTTTTGCAGTTTTGCATAAGAGTAGAGTTTTCACTGAAATAAAAACGTATGTGCCTACAGCATCATTGTCGTCGGAATTGTTTTTTTTTTTGGGGGGGGGGACCATAACAGAGGCAGATATGGTGTTGAATCACGCAAAAATTATAATGTGCAGAGCGTGAAACGCCCCACAACAAAACAAAACACTAAATGATCTCGATGACCTTGCAAATGACATTTAAAGCCAAAATACAGAAGGGCATCCGATGTCATCGAGCTCCACATCCCTTGTGATTTTATATTCAAACGGATGTCTGTCATTAACACGAAAATGCCATTAAAACTTTTTCTAGGCATATCTTTCAACATTGGCTGTCCTACTAATATGGAATAATATTTCCCCAAAATATTTTAAGAAGTATATTTACTTCTATTTCTGGGACATCTCATCCTCTGTACTGTGTCTTTTGTTCTCTTTTGTTAACGCAGCATCTACTCTATTGTGCGAGTGAGCGGACGTCATCATCCACAATATTCTTTAAGAAACTCCTAACACCAGAACGCCATCAGGGATTTATAAACTATTGTTCACCTTTTATATCAAATATATCATCCACCATTCACTCTATTGTTTTAGGGTTATAACGGATCATGCATTCTGAAAATCTCATAAATATAAAAAGGGGAACAATAATTTGTAAATAGCTGATGGAGTCCTGGCCTGGTGTTAGCTGTTACTAGAGTGAATATAGTGGATGATGACGTCAGCTCACTCGCACAATAGAGTAGCTGGTGGCGTAAGAGTCTATGAACAAAAGAGAACAAAAGACACAATACAGTTGAGGAGGTGTCCCAGAGTTGGAAGCAAAATATATCATCCATCATTCACTCTATTGAATCGTTGTGCAATAAACAGTAGACCTACTCATCATTATTTGATCATTCATTCTGAAAATCTCATAAAGTTAAATATTGTGCGAATTATTGTCTATAATAATATAACTCACGATGAGCGGGTTATTATTGAGCGGATTTTCTATAAAAAAAAGCCCAGATTGCTTTGGTCCGACTCCTCTTACCGATAAAGAGGACACGACACAAAATTTATTGCGAGGGTGAACACCCCACCCCCAATCTCCAGAGAGAACCACTGGGAATTTGCGAACATCCCTCACGCTTTCCAATTTTCTGACGCATGGGAGCTGGGATAGGAAGAGGTGAAGGCACGTGTACGAGTAGGATTAAGAATGAAACCGGCGAGCCTCTGGCGAGTCGGTTTCATTCTTAACCTTTTCGCTGCTACAGGTCCATATTGAGTACGGAACCAACTGTTGACGGCCTGTGCGATAAGTCCGTACTCAGTTCGGAGATACCACATACATGTACAGGGAATGGATATCATAGCACGTTGTTATTCTCAATAGAACGCATGTTATACGAAATGCAAGCGACAGACAATATGGCATTATCCATTTGTTCTCAACCATTTTTCGCGACTATGTAAATTCTGAAATACCCGAGGCAACAACGAACTCAATAGTCCAAACTTGTCCCAACATATATAATTGTTTTTTTTTTGTTGTCCTGTGCCTTACTTCAATTTCAATTTTATTTCTCCACTTTTAACCATTGCTATGGCGTAAAGTGTAAACGTAGTACTACAGTAATTTACAAAACAAAACAAAACAAGATCGCGCAGGTCCGTGGTGGTTATTACATGAAATAACAAAATATGTATGGGGAACAGATGTTTTGGCTTTCGAACGATTTCAACAGGCGTTTAATTTTAAAATGGACAAGTACTCGCATTCTGTCGAAGGTGGGGGGGGGGGGGGGGGTCTGATTTTTAAATATTCTATCGTATCCGCCATGGTATTTGTAATCAATCAATATTTTTCATTTTAGTTAGGAATTCGATCGACTGTATCCTGTCTGAAAGTGCACAACGTGCTCTTTCTTTCGTGATACAGTCCATCGGGCTCCAATCCATATAATTAATTACATCACAGCCTCCAATAACTGTAAGTATTGTAGCTATTCACATGATAAGTTGAACAGGCATCATATTGCATGCAGGGTTTTCGGGTCAATTTTAAAATTATTTTCTTTCATCTGCATGCTTATTAATATATCGCGATGCAATATGTACCATATTAAAATGATTCGACACATTACATTTACCCCAGAATTCTTCCTCCCGCAATGCACGCTATGGGCGAAAAATGGCAAGGAGGATTCTCCTTACTGCGAAAGTTGCGTCTGTAATTGCGGGAGGGCGATCTCAGAAATGCAAGGTGTTTAATGTTTTTAGCAAGCTTTTTTGCACAGGCGATATTGAGCAAAATGCTGTTGAAGGCCATTGTTACATAAATATGATCTGCACGACGACGGTATTGTTCTTCCACATATTTAATCTTGTAATTTTATCAAATCTGTAAATTTAGCTTGGGGAGGGAGTGGTGGGAGGGAGGGGATGGTAGAAGTAATGAGGTCAGCCGAGAGAAGGTTGTAAAATTGATTTCAAATCCCTAATAAATTTTGCTAGATTGCGAGTTTGTTTAGTATTTGAGCTAGTGAATAAACTCTGAACTTTGTAGATGCTAGGGTGTCGCCTGTAGAAGGGTTTGATGTATTTAGTCCTTAGTTCTTTTAATTCGTCACAGACAAGGATATAATGGGATTCGTCGCCAATATCAGCTTGACATAGGTTGCGTTTTCTTTGGGGCAGTTCTAATCCCGTCCAGCTACCGGTTTCGATCGGGAGCCTATGATTTCTGACTCGAAAACGGAGAAGGGGGATGGCCAAAGATGGGGGCAATTTTCGGAGGTATTCTTCTAAACCAAAGCTAAGTTTAATTACCTTATAAAACTGGTACTTTCCAGAATTTTCTATGTTTGATCTCCATTCCCGTAAGAAGTTATCCTGAAATCTCTCTTTAATTACGAAATTAAAATGTTTCCTATTTAAAATACTTTGATTGATCCATATGTTTGTCATTCCTAATTTGTCAAGCAATGAAGATATGTAATTAATCCAGGGACTTGTATGCAACCCACTCAGATGGTTCAGATATAAAATTGAGTAGAGTATAGTCGAGATTTTATTTTCCTTTCCAGATACTAATTGAGCCCAGTAATTTAGGGAACGGATCTTAATTTTAATACCAATGGGTGTAAGCCCTAATTCACCAAATACAAAATTGTTTCCAGTTGATTTTTTAAGTTTTAAAATGAATTTAAAGAACCATAGTTCAAGTTTCTCTATTGTCGAGATGTTTTCATACCCCCATATTTCACAACCGTAAATTAGAATTGGGACTACAGATTTTTCGTAAATTTCTAAAATAATATCAATTGTCACAAGGCGACAAAACAAACAAAAATTATATAACGGCCTGTGGAGCAAAGTCTGGACTACATGGTCAGTCTATTAAATAGGAACTAAATTCAAGTCGCCTAGACGTCTTTTCTTTTGAGATTTGTAGAGTGTGGCTGGGAGTAGTTTTGGAAACATTGTTGAACTCAGTCAACGTTGTTCCAATATACAGTACGTGGAGAATGGATTGTAATAAAATCACCCGTAGAGTAGAGGTATCACCCAAAGTATCACTTTCAAATTCTGCACATATGGACAAAAATCACAAACAATGTTTCAGCCAATGGACCTCCGGGTTTAACAGGTCCATTGGCTGGAACTTTGCTTGTGCTTGTTATGGTTTGTAACAAATCTGCAATTATTGCTTGGGTGGAATCGCCACTCCAGTGGTGATTTAGTGATAATACACTATCCACGTACTGTATAATAACAGTTTTAAATTTACAAATACGTGAACGTTATTGTTTTTTTTTAATTTTTTCACTTTAATTCCATTGCCTCAAATATATGGTTCAGCACAGGATAATACCAAATTATACAGCAGCGAAATGGTTAATTCTACGAGTAAAATAAATGTTTTACTTGAAAACACTATCCGTTTATTCTATATATAACATGTTACTGCAATACATATTCGTCCACGTTGAGGCATGATGGCGGTTGGGTACAAAGGCGGACTGCACGTTGATGGTGCACGTGCCTTCACCTCGAACCCCTCCCCTCCTCCCGCAAACAACAGCCATAAGATTCGTACGAGACCTCTTCGACTCAAACGGGCAAACCCTTACATGTCAAGACTTTAAAAATATTTATGGGAATTTCTCGAACTTCATTAGTTTTTCGAGTATAATAACCACCATTAAAAATCAAATAAAATAATTAAAAATAACAGAACAAACAACAGCTTCTGTCAGGCAACCAATAACCCCCACAACGTTCCTAAATATACTGTCAGAAAAAGCTCACAAGGTGTTGAAAACCCAATCTGAAGTGTAAATCACAGCTAAAATGGGAACTGGAATTTGGAACCAAGTTAGACTGGAATGCAATATACAGAAACCCGTTCAACTGTGGGACTTTTGGACCCTAAATTAACATATTTTAAATATAAATTAATTAACCGAATTTTGGGATTAAATAAATTTGTTTTCAAATTCGTCACAGACCAATCCCCAGCATGCAGTTTTTGTGAAAGGGAAGAGGAAACCAAAGACTATTTATTTTTTTACTTGCAACTCAACAAAAATGTTTTGGAAAGACTTCACAAATTTTTTGCAAGAACGGGGTTTAAATGTCAATTTGGGAAAACGGGAGATCATGTTTGGAACTGAAAATATTAAGGACGTTATAAATAGCATATTGATAGTAGCAAAATTCCATATATTCCAAAGCAAATATAAAAAAGAGCTTCCCAAATTAACCCCCAGCACACTGGTAGTGCAACAGAATTTTCTCCAATCACTCTGTTTTTCTCTTGTTTAACCCTTTACCTAACCTGAAAAGCAGACGACACTTGCAAAAATAATTCTTGAATAACTAATTTTTTTCATTTTTTGTCTCAAAAACATAGGCTATGACCCTTCGTTGGAACGAGCTCGACGAGCTCGTTCCAACGAGGGGTCATAACCTATGTTTTTGAGACAAAAAATGAAAAAAAAATAATGAAAATTAATTGACGATTTTTGAGAATAGCGCTGGTCGGTTTTGGCCGTTACGTTAGGTAAAGGGTTAACTATGAATTTAACCAATTATATCTTGTTTGACAGAGCTCAATGAGCTCTGTCAAACAAGGTATATTTGGTTAAATATCAAACTGCATTATGGGAAATATTTGCTGCTGAAAACTTTGCCATTTTGACATGAAAGTGTTGAGGGTCAAGCACGTACATGACGAGTCTTAAAAAATTCTACCACGTGGAGAAGCATATCTACCTAAAAAACAATCCTGAAAGCGAATTCATAAGCCGATGGAGCATTGGGTAGTTTGTTGAGAAGTTCGTGTAAGTTGAGTGTAAAAAAGATAACAGACATAGAATATTACTTGACCTGTTATTCAGTCGGGAGTACGTTTGAAGACACAGCGCACAATTATCCGAAATGAGCGAAAAACCGTCATAGCCGCGTGAATATATGCTCAACCGGCGCTGCCACTCTCGCTGGCCTTCATGAATTACAAAGTTAACACACTTCTGCAATTCTGAAGATGCTTGATGCACCCGGTAGAGCTTTGTGTCCTGACAGACTGGACGCGCTTGCCCGATTTCTTGAAATGGGGCAGGTATGTCGGGTTTGCAGGTACACGGAGTGACGCTTGGGGTATCTAATTCGATCTCTCATTTGTTCTCTAGTTATTGTATTGCCACATATCATCAAACTCCCAAACTCTACAAATTAATTCTCTCGCATCTCCGAGACCGCCTAACACAATACAACGTGAAAATCTGTTTTTCCTTTCTCGAGTTTTCTTTTTCCCAATGACACACACTCCCTCACCCGAACCCTATCCTCCGCCCCCTATATATATAATTTCCAATTGAAATAGAGATACAGGTAAGTAAAATGATGTACTTATAACAGAATGAAGTCTATTATCCCCTAGCCACGTGGGAAAGTATTGAGACCTGTAAAATCTTGGCTCGTCAACCACAAGAAACAATTAAAAAAAAAACAACTTGAAATTCACAAGCCAAAAAAGTACTTGCTTTTCAACCTTGTGAATTCAAGTAGATCACTAATGTCTTCATGTTACAAATGTAAAAGTGGATAGTCATATATTCAAATAAATCTCAGTGATATGAAGTAATAATATTTTATTAAAATATAAGAAAAATAGTCATAGTAATATTACTATAAAAAGTGAAAAATTAAACAGCAGCCCATCAATGAAGTGCATCAATAATTGCCAGTCAGTTTAACCCGTTCCTAAGCTCATCACTTAGTTTAAATCAACTTTTGTGTATTTTTTATCATGTTTAAAACCCATCAAGGTTCAGTAAATGTATATTTTCATGAAAACAATATTTCGGTGGCATATAACAAGAAAAAAACATTTCAGTTGGAAATATCTGTGCCAGTGCGAAATTTTTACCTTAAACACACACACACACACACACACACACACACACACACACCCACACACACACACACACACACACACCCACACACACACACACACACACACACACACACACACACACACACACACACACACACACACACACACACACACACACACACACACACACACACACACACACACACACAAACACACACACACACACACCCTCACACACACACACACACACACACACACACACACACACACACACACACACACAGTCTTGTTTTCCCTACATACCGAGGTACCCCATTGTCTGTCCTTTGTGTGGACTAACGGTTTCAACCTCGTTTTGCCGGTACAGTTCTGGGAAAACAACCGAGGTAAAGGGTTTCTTTTGTCTTTTGTACCTCGGTAAGGCGAAACACGCAAACTCTTTTGTCTAGTTACCTCGTCAAGTTGGTAAGACAAACGCACACACACACACACACACACACACACACACACACACACACACACACACACACACACTCCCCCCCCCCACCAACACACACATACACTCTCTCTCCCTCCCTTACTCACATTCATACCTTATATGAAAATAATAAGAATAGTTAACGAACAGCAGATCTTAATCAATCATCAAATAATTCCCTCCCCCCCCCCCCCCCTCACATTATTTTCTACCTTTGCTGAAGACTGCAACCAATCCAGGTATCTTCTTTAATAGGTAATATTTAATTTTCCAATTTTATTTATTTCATCACTTTTATATTTTATTTATACTTAATTCAGCTACTTTCTTTAAAAATGGCAAGAAAAGGGCAGATGCATCAGAGGCAGAGAGTTGCCCAGTCCGGAACTGGCCAGGAACTATCGTTCCAGGCTTATTCTAGGCTGGTCAAGGCTTTGTTTCAGGTGCTTCAATGTTTGCACCACATTGGGCTATTAGAGCACCATTTGGCAAATCGGGATTTCCCTAAACAGCTGGAGAAAAAAGTAGATGAGTTAGGTGGCTTTCTAAAGCCAGCTCTTCCCACCCCACACATTTTTTCTGTTTTTCGACAGATTAGTGTGGGATGGGCCAATCAAACGTTAAATGCTTTAGTTGAGCATTATAAGATAAATTTAAACCAGTTGAAGTCTAAGATAACTTTGGCTATGCGACCACCTCCTGGACTCGAAAAAATAGACTTCAACAGCGCTTCGGCGCGTGCCTTGATCTGGGCTAAAAAGAACTTTAAAAATAAGTTGACAGATAAGACGATTTCGGCCTATGAGTCTTACATTTCGGAACTTCGCCCAGCGTCTGGAGTAAGGAACAATACGGGAGGGAGCAAGCAAACTCCGGCCCGTGTTGTCCCTCTACCCCAACGCGAAAAGCAAAATAAGAAAAGATCAAGGCAAAGCACTTCTCCCTCTTCTTTTCCTTCTACTTCTTCTTTCTCTCAGAGTAAGCGGCTGAATTTGCAAACATCTCCGGTCCATATTGTGACTGAAGATGCTCGCAAATTGAGTAACGCTGTCTCGCCTAGTCTTGCTCCTCTACCTCCTACTCCTCCTCAGCCTTTCTTCTCTGGTTCTCCTAGTGCTCTCACTAGAACTCCCCCTCCTCCTTCTGTTTCTTCTCCCGCTTCTGTTTCCTCTCCTGTTTCTGTTTCTTCTCCCCCTTCTCCTGCCTCTAGTGTGGTTCAACCAGGTATATCGTACTCAGAGAAAGTCAAATCACCGAGCCGCAACTCGGGCCGCTCATTTGATTCTAAATTCTCCCAGTTTCGGCATAAAAGCGGAGTTAATTTTGACAAAAGGAATTGGCGCCTCCCCGATGTTTGTAAAAACATCCTTATGATTGGAAGTTCAAATTTAGGACGCATTGATCGAAATCCCCATCCGGACATCCAGGTGGAGTGTTACCCCGGCGCCAAATTCAATCATCTGCGCTCTATGTTTAAAGGGCACAGGGGCCAGTCCAGTCCCCCAAAAATATTATTAAATATTGGCGTGAATTCTCGAAACGATAATTCTGATCTCGTAGTTAAGCAGTTGCGGAATATGCTTAGCGATATCAGGGTCAAGTTTAGATCAGCAAAAATTTATTTCGCTGAACTAAACTTTTCGCAAAAACTCCCTCAGGCTGAGAGGAGAACCCTGAGCATCATCAACGAAACCATTCGGAAAGTGAAGGACGTTAACGTGATACCAAAAATTGATGACGCAAAGTTTGATGTTGCTCAGGATTTAATCCATTGGACCACGAGAACCGCAAATATTATGTACGATCATTGGTTGAACCACCTAAATTTAAACTAAGTAAAGGCAAAGGTAACAGCCGCCTAACAGATGTGGGATTAGGAACTAATGTGGTTAACCTGTCTGGCACCAATGACCTAACAACCCAAGAGAAATCTCTTTTAGATCGCGGTTTAACTTTTGTACCAACACCAAAGCCTATACAAATTTACCATCATACAACTGTAATTTTCTTAGGCAAATGAAATTAGCCGACCGCTTTAGAAACTCCAGCGGTCGGAAACTTCCTTTTACAGAATCATCTGGTTGGTCACCTCCAGATAGTGAAGTAGATCCCGAAATTATTGAGGCTAGCAAACGAATCATCAAAAAGGTGTTCAGCATGAACATACTCTCCGATAAAGACAATTTATCAGCTGGTGAACGGAGAGCCCTCACGAAACTTCGAAAAAATAAGAAATTAGGAATTAAACCAGCCGACAAAGGTGGGTCGGTAGTTGTTCTATCTCGGGATAATTATATAAAGGAAGCCATGAGACAACTCAGCAATACTAAACATTATAAGAAAATAGATTCACTTATTTGGCCTAGTAATATCGAAAAATTCAATAAGATCTTAAAATTTCTCCTCGACGAAGGTCACATTACCAAAAAACAATTGAAATATTTAACAGCTAAGCTCAGTGCTCAAACAAGACAATTTTATATCCTACCAAAGATCCACAAGGACCGTTCTTCATGGACGGATGACTTAACTCCACCCGGGAGGCCAATTGTATCAGATTGTAATTCGGAATCTTATGCGATCTCGGAATTAATTGATTATCATCTGAAACCTATAGCAAATAGACATCCGAGCTATCTAAAAAATACACAGGATTTCCTGTCAAAAATCTCGAAATTGAAAATTTCGAAAAATGCAATTCTGGCTACTTTGGATATCGACAGTATGTATACGAATATTGATATTGATAAAGGTGTTACATCAGTAAAAAATGCATTTGAAAAATATCCGGATGCGAAACGTCCGGATGAACAAATTTTGGATCTTTTAGAGCTGAGCTTAAAAGGTAATGACTTTCAGTTCAATGGAGAATATTTTCTACAAATAATGGGTTGTCCTATGGGTAAAAGATTCAGTCCTAATTTTGCAAGCATTTATGTAGCGGAATGGGAGGAAAATGCCTTAAGCAAATGTGCAAAGCATCCTCTCGTGTATCTCAGGTATTTAGATGACATTTTTATTATTTGGGAACATTCAAAAGAAGCTTTTGATGAATTTTTAGAAATTTTGAACAATCACGATCCAAATATTAAATTGAAAGCTACTATCAGTGAAAATTCTGTTGATTTTCTCGATGTGACCGTGTATAAAGGCAAGCAATTTCAGGCGTCCGGTCATTTAGATTATAAAGTATATTTTAAACAAACTGATTCACATCAATTGTTGCACACAAAATCATTTCATCCTCAACATACATTTAAAGGTATCATCAAATCACAGCTCATTCGTTTCCACCGCAATTCAAGTGATAATGTAAATTTCAATGAGGCTTGTTCTACTCTATTTGGCGCCCTCAGGTCGAGAGGGTACTCGCTGCGCCTTTTGCGTAGCCTGAAATCCCAAACCCTGAAAAAGCTCGAAAGTCCAGCTGAAACTACCGATTTCGAACCACTGAAGATTGAACACAACAGACCGTTGCAAAATGGTAGTGGCGCGGTATTTAATTGCAAAAAGCCTCGTTGTAGACTGCATACTTTTATGCCTGATCAGAAAGAGGAATTTTCCTCCGAACAAACGAAAAATCATTATCAGATCCGTAACCCCCTCCATTGTGATTCACCAAACATTATTTACCTTATCACTTGTAAGCGATGTCGGAAACAGTATGTTGGTCAAAGTCAAAATCCTTTTCGAGAACGTGCTACTAGACACAAACAGGATATAAAACATAATGCTGATGCCCCAGTAGCACAACATTTTAACCTTCCTGGCCATTCTTTGGACGATTTCGAAATCCATCCTATTGAACAACCACCAATTAAAGACACTTTAGAAGAAACGGATGAATTTAGAAAAAAACGTGAAGCTTTTTGGATCAATACGCTTCAAACCCTCTGGCCATTTGGTATGAACATATCAGAGGGCGAATGCGAAAGGAGGTTCATCATTCCTTTCACTTTAACGTACAACAGAATGAATATCGAAATAGCAAAAATGTTAAAAGATGAATTCAATTTTACCAATGCTAAATTAAATGAACCTTTGAATCTTCGACCTGTCATCGCCTATAAGAAAAACAAAAGCTTGCGTAACATCCTTGTAAGGACTAAATTAGAGCCCATCAATGAATAACATCAATTTTTGCCAGTCAGTTTAACCAGTTCCTAAGCTCATCACTTAGTTTAAATCAATTTTATGTAATTTTTTGTCATGTTTGAAACCCATCAGGGTTCAGTAAATGAAAACAATTTTTCGGCGGCATATTAAAAGAAAAAAACGTTTCAGTAGGAAATGTCTGTGCCAGTGCGATTTTTTAACCTCAAACACACACACACACACACACACACACTCACAGTCTTGTTTTCCCTACATACCGAGGTACCCCATTGTCTGTCCTTTGTGTGGACTAACGGTTTCAACCTCGTTTTGCCGGTACAGTTCTGGGAAAACAACCGAGGTAAAGGGTTTCTTTTGTCTTTTGTACCTCGGTAAGGCGAAACACGCAAACTCTTTTGTCTAGTTACCTCGTCAAGTTGGTAAGACAAACCCACACACACACACACACACACACTCCCCCCCCCCCCCCCCCCCACCAACACACACATACACTCTCTCTCCCTCCCTTACTCACATTCATACCTTATATGAAAATAATAAGAATAGTTAACGAACAGCAGATCTTAATCAATCATCAAATAATTCCCTCCCCCCCCCCCCCCTCACATTATTTTCTATCTTTGCTGAAGACTGCAACCAATCCAGGTATCTTCTTTAATAGGTAATATTTAATTTTCCAATTTTATTTATTTCATCACTTTTATATTTTATTTATACTTAATTCAGCTACTTTCTTTAAAAATGGCAAGAAAATGGCAGATGCATCAGAGGCAGAGAGTTGCCCAGTCCGGAACTGGCCAGGAACTATCGTTCCAGGCTTATTCTAGGCTGGTCAAGGCTTTGTTTCAGGTGCTTCAATGTTTGCACCACATTGGGCTATTAGAGCACCATTTGGCAAATCGGGATTTCCCGAAACAGCTGGAGAAGAAAGTAGATGAGTTAGGTGGCTTTCTAAAGCCAGCTCTTCCCACCCCACACATTTTTTCTGTTTTTCGACAGATTAGTGTGGGATGGGCCAATCAAACGTTAAATGCTTTAGTTGAGCATTATAAGATAAATTTAAACCAGTTGAAGTCTAAGATAACTTTGGCTATGCGACCACCTCCTGGACTCGAAAAAATAGACTTCAACAGCGCTTCGGCGCGTGCCTTGATCTGGGCTAAAAAGAACTTTAAAAATAAGTTGACAGATAAGACGATTTCGGCCTATGAGTCTTACATTTCGGAACTTCGCCCAGCGTCTGGAGTAAGGAACAATACGGGAGGGAGCAAGCAAACTCCGGCCCGTGTTGTCCCTCTACCCCAACGCGAAAAGCAAAATAAGAAAAGATCAAGGCAAAGCACTTCTCCCGCTTCTTTTCCTTCTACTTCTTCTTTCTCTCAGAGTAAGCGCCTCAATTTGCAAACATCTCCGGTCCATATTGTGACTGAAGATGCTCGCAAATTGAGTAACGCTGTCTCGCCTCGTCTTGCTCCTCTACCTCCTACTCCTCCTCAGCCTTTCTTCTCTGGTTCTCCTAGTGCTCTCACTAGAACTCCCCCTCCTCCTTCTGTTTCTTCTCCCGCTTCTGTTTCCTCTCCTGTTTCTGTTTCTTCTCCCCCTTCTCCTGCCTCTAGTGTGGTTCAACCAGGTATATCGTACTCAGAGAAAGTCAAATCACCGAGCCGCAACTCGGGCCGCTCATTTGATTCTAAATTCTCCCAGTTTCGGCATAAAAGCGGAGTTAATTTTGACAAAAGGAATTGGCGCCTCCCCGATGTTTGTAAAAACATCCTTATGATTGGAAGTTCAAATTTAGGACGCATTGATCGAAATCCCCATCCGGACATCCAGGTCGAATGTTACCCCCGGCGCCAAATTCAATCATCTGCGCTCTATGTTTAAAGGGCACAGGGGCCAGTCCAGTCCCCCAAAAATATTATTAAATATTGGCGTGAATTCTCGAAACGATAATTCTGATCTCGTAGTTAAGCAGTTGCGGAATATGCTTAGCGATATCAGGGTCAAGTTTAGATCAGCAAAAATTTATTTCGCTGAACTAAACTTTTCGCAAAAACTCCCTCAGGCTGAGAGGAGAACCCTGAGCATCATCAACGAAACCATTCGGAAAGTGAAGGACGTTAACGTTATACCTAAAATTGATGACGCGAAGTTTAATGTTGCTCAGGATTTAATCCATTGGACCACGAGAACCGCCAATATTATGTACGATCACTGGTTGAACCACCTAAATTTAAACTAAGTAAAGGCAAAGGTAACAGCCGCCTAACAGATGTGGGATTAGGAACTAATGTGGTTAACCTGTCTGGCACCAATGACCTAACAACCCAAGAGAAATCGCTTTTAGATCGCGGTTTAACTTTTGTACCAGCACCAAAGCCTAAAACTGATAACCAAACAAATTTACCATCATACAACTGTAATTTTCTTAGGCAAATGAAATTAGCCGACCGCTTTAGAAACTCTAGCGGTCGGAAACTTCCTTTTACAGAATCATCTGGTTGGTCACCTCCAGATAGTGAAGTAGATCCCGAAATTATTGAGGCTAGCAAACGAATCATCCAAAAGGTGTTCAGCATGAACATACTCTCCGATAAAGACAATTTAACAGCTGGTGAACGGAGAGCCCTCACGAAACTTCGAAAAAATAAGAAATTAGTTATTAAACCAGCCGACAAAGGTGGGTCGGTAGTTGTTCTATCTCGGGATAATTATATAAAGGAGGTCATGAGACAACTCAACAATACTAAACATTATAAGAAAATAGATTCACTTATTTGGCCTAGTAATATCGAAAAATTCAATAAAATCTTAAAATTTCTCCTCGACGAAGGTCACATTACCAAAAAACAATTGAAATATTTAACAGCTAAGCTCAGTGCTCAAACTAGACAATTTTATATCCTACCAAAGATCCACAAGGACCGTTCTTCATGGACGGATGACTTAACTCCACCCGGGAGGCCAATTGTATCAGATTGTAATTCAGAATCTTATGCGATTTCGGAATTAATTGATTATCATCTGAAACCTATAGCAAATAGACATCCGAGCTATCTAAAAAATACACAGGATTTCCTGTC